>VHKM01000184.1:0-367500 GCA_007210695.1 Neogobius melanostomus
GAGAGAGAATGGTTTAATAACTGGTTTATATACCTGGTTTAATTTCTGGTTTGTACTGTTTAAACTGGTGTGTACTGGTTTGTACGGTTATATACTGTTTATTCTGTGTTATACTGGTATTCTGGATTGTACTGGTTATAACTGGTAAACTGGTTTATACTAGTTTATATAAGTGGTTTATTCTGTTATATAATACCCGGTTTATAGTGGGTTTATATACTGGTTTATTCTGAATATATACTGGTTTAATACTGGTTATAAACTGGTTTATTCTGGTTTGTACTGGTTTAAACTGGTGTGTACTGGTTTGTAACTGGTTTATAATACTGGGTTTATTCTGGTTCATACTGGTTTATACTGGTAATACTGGTTTGTGACTTTTAATAAACTGGTTTGTACTGGCCACCAGAGAGTGAGTTTATACTGGTTTATACTGGCCACCAGAGAGTGAGTTTTATACTTGGTTTATACTGGTCCACTAGAGAGTGAGTTTTATACTGGTTTATACTGGTTTTATTTACTAAGTTATATACGGTTTATACTGGTATACTACTGGTTTATATACTGGGTTTACTTCTGGTTGTACTGGTTTATGAACTGGGTTTTATAACTGGTTATCCTGGTTTATTCTGGTTTATACTGGTTTATACTGGCATATACTGGTTTATAGTGGTGTTATATACTGTTATTCTGGTATATACTGGTTTTATCACTGGTCTTATCACTGGTTTTATCACTGGTTTGTCACTGGTTTATCATGGCTGTCACTGGTTGTGTCACTGGTTTATCCACTGGTTTATCACTGGTTTATTCTGGTTTGTTACTGGTTTATACTGGTTTATACTGGTAATATTACTTGGTTAATTCTGGTTTATAACTGGTTTTATTTACTGGCATATTACTGGTTATATACTGGTTTATACTGGCCACTAAGGAGTGATTTATACTGGTTTAATACTGGCCACCAGAGAGTGAGTTTATACTGGTTTCTACTGGCCACAGGAGTGAGTTTAATTAGTGGTTTATATACTGGTTTATTCTGATATACTACGGTTTTGTTACTGGTTTATAATGGTTTATTATTGGTTTATACCTGGTTTATTCTGGTTTATAAGTGAGTTTTAATACTGGTTTATACTGGCCACTAGAGAGTGAGTTTATACTGGTTTAATACTGGCCACCAGAGAGTGAGTTTAATACTGGTTTATTACTGGGCCACCAGAGAGGTGGTGTACTGGTTTGTACTGGTTATACTGGGTTTATAACTGATTTATACTTGTGTACAGGTTTTAACTGGTTATATCTGGTTTATATACTGGTTTTATTCTTGGTTTATCACCTGGTTGTCACTGGTTTGTCACTGGTTTGTCACTGTTTGTCACTGGTTGTCACTGTTTGTTCACTGGCTTTGGTCACTGGTTTGTCAAACTGGTTTAAACTGGTTTATCTGGTATAATACTGGTTTATACTGGTTTATATGACTGGTTTATACTGGTTCATACTGGTTTACTATACTGGTTTATACTAGTTTATACTTGGCCACTAGAGAGTGAGTTTATACTGTTTATACCTGGCCACTAGAGAGTGAGTTTATACTAGTTTATACTGGGCCACCAGAGAGTGAGTTATATACTGGTTTATACTAGTTTTAATACTGTTTGGTTATACTGTTTTTATTCTGGGTTTATACTGGTTTATCTGGTTTATAAGCTGGTAATACGGTTTATATACTGGTTTTATTCGGTAGATAGCGGTTTAATACTGGTTGATACTGTTTTATTAGTGGTTTATATACGTTTATCCTGATATATACGTTTGTACTGGTTTATGAAGGTTATATTGGTTTTATCCACTGGTTTGTCACTGGTTGTCACTGGTTATCACTGTTTGTCACTGGTTTATCACTGGTTTGTCACTGTTTATCACTGCGTTTGTCACGGGTTTATCACTGTTTATACTGGTTTAATAATCTGGTTTATTCTGTAATATACTGTTTATCACTTGTAATATTGGTTTATACTGGTTTTATATAGTTTATTCTGGTTTTATATCTGGTTTATACTGGTATAATACTGGTTATAGTGGTTTATTCTGGTATATACGGTTGTACTGGTTTTAATAATGGTTATAAGCTGGTTTATTACTGGTATATACTGGTTTTATAGTGGTTTAGTGAACTGGTTTATTCTGGTATATAACTGGTCATACGGTTTATACTTGGTTTAATACTGGTTTATAAACTGGTATAATAATGGTTTATATTGGTTTAATCTGGTTTATACTGGTTCATACTGGTTTGTACTGCTTTGTACCTGGTTTATACTGGTTATATACTGGTTTATTCTGGTTTTATACTGGTTTATTTCTGGTATATACTGTTTTATATACTGGTTTAATACTGGTATATATTGGTTTATAGGTTATACTGGTATATTCTGGTTATACTGCTTTGTACTGGTTTTTCCGGTATATAACTGTGGTTTATATTGGTTTATACGGTTTGCACTGTTGTTGTACTGGTTTATATACTGGTTTATATTCTGGTTTATACTGGTTTATACTGGTAATGTACGGGTTGTTAACTGGTATACTGTTGGCTTATACTGGTTTACTGGTATATACTGGTTTATCTGGTAATATATGTTAATAACAGGTTTATACTGGCTATATACTGGTTGGCTTAATACAGGTTTATTTACTGGTTTATACAGGTTTAATGACTGGTAAATACTGGTTGGTTATACTGGTTTATACTGGTATATACTGTTAATATACTGGTTTATCAACTGGTTTATACTGTATATACTGGTGTATATACTAGGTTTTTACTGTTTTTTACTGGTTTACTATACTGGTTTGTCAACTGGTTTGTCACTGGGTTTGTCACTGGTTTATCCACTGGTTTATCACTGCGTTTTCACTGGTTTATCACTGGTTTGTCACTGGTTTGATCACTGGTTATATTGTAATATACTGGTATATAACTGGTTTATAACTGGTTATACTGGTAATAGCTAACTGGGTATATAACTGTTTTTACTGTTTTTTACTGGTTTTATAAGTGAGTTTAATACTGGTTTATACTGGCCACTAGAGAGTGGAGTTTATATGGTTTATACTGGCCACTAGAGAGTGAGTTTATAACTGGTTTATACTGGCCACCAGAGAAGTGGAGTTTATACTGGTATATACCGGTTGGCTTATACTGGTTTATACAGGTATACTGGTAATATAACTGTTATATACTGTTATAACTGGTTTATAACTGGTTTTATACTGGTCTAATATCTGTGTAATATACTGGTTTTTACTGGTTTATTCTGGTTTATTACTGGTAATATATACTGGTTTTATAACTGGTTTAATATACTGGTTTATACTGGTTTTTACTGCACACTAGAGAGTGAGTTTATACTGGTTTATACTGGCCACAGAAAAGTGGTTTATACTGGGTTTATACTGGCCACTAGAGAGTGAGTTTTATACTGGTATATACTGGTTTATACTGGTATATATTGTTTTATACTGGTTTATACTGGTTTATTCTGGTTTATACTGGTTTATACTGGTATATACTGGTTATAGTGGTTTATATACTGGTTTTATTCTGGTATATACTGGTTGTACTGGTTTATAATGGTTTAATACTGGTTTGCACTGGTTTGTAACTGTGGTTTATATACTGGTTTATACTGGTTTTATACTGGCCACCAGAGAGGTGAGTTTATACTGGTTTATACTGGCCACCAGAGAGTGAAGTTTATACTGGTTTATACTAGGCCACTAGTGGTATTATACATGTTGATACAGGTTTTATAGCGGTATTATACTGGTTGCTATACAGGTTTATACTGGTTTATACAGGGTTTTATACTGGTAAAGTTACGTGGTTTATACTGGTTGGTTTATACTGTTTATACTGGTATGATACTGTTATATACTGGTTTTATACTGGTTATACTGGTGTATAAGTATGGTTTTTACTGTGCCACTAGAGAGTGAGTTTATACTGGTTTAATACTGGCCACTAGAAGAGTGGAGTTTTATACTGGTTTATACTGGCCACCAGAGAGTGAGTTTATACTGAGGTTTATACTGGCCAACTGGTAAATTTGGTTTATACCTGGTTGGTTATACAGGGTTTATACTGTTTAAACTGGTTTATATACTGGTATAGTACGAATACTGTTTATACTGGTTTATACTGGACTAGGAGAGTGAGTTTATACTGGTTTATACTGGCCACCAGAGAGTGAGTTTATACTGGTTTATACTGGCCACCAGAGAAGTGAGTTTATACTGGTTTTATACTGGTTGGTTTTTACGGGTTTAATACTGTATAAATACCTGTTGTATATCAGGTTTATACTGGTATATAACTGGTTGCTTATACAGGGTTTATCTGGTTTATACCAGGTTATACTGTATATAACTGTTATAAATACTGGTTTTATACTGGTATAATATTGGTTTATACGGGTAATATACTGTTGTATACAGGTTTATAGCTGTATATACTGGTTGCTTATTACAGGTTTATACTGGTTATACAGGTTTATACTGGTATATACTGTTATAATACTGGTTTTATACTGGTATTATTGGTTTTAATAGACTGTTTATCACTGGTTGCGCTTATACTGGGTTTAACTGGTATATACTGGTTTATATGGTATTACTGTTGTATTCAGGTTTATACTGGTATATACTTGGTTGGCTTATACAGGTTTATACTGGTTTAATACAGGTTTATAAGCTGCCGTATATTTACTGTTAATACTGGTTTATACTACGGTTTATACTGGTAATTCTGGTTTATAACTGCGTTTGTACTGGTTTTATTCCGGTATATACTGGTTTATAATGGTTTAATACTGGTTTGCACTGGTTTGTAACTGGTTTATATACTGGTTTATATTCTGGTTTATACTGGGTTTTAAATACGTGGTATGTATGGGTTTGTACTTGGTTTATACTCGGTTGGCTTATACTGTTATACTGGTATATACTGGTTTATACTGGTATATACTGGTAAATTAACTGGTTTATTACTGGTTGGTTTATACAGGTTTATACTGGTATAACTGTTATATACTGGTTTATACTGGTTTATACTGGTAATACTGGTGGTATATACTGTTTTTACTTGTTTTTTACTTGTTTATATACTGGTTTATAACTGGTATATACTGGTTTAATACTGGTATAGTACCTGGTGTAAGTGATACTGGTTTATACTGGTTGGTTTTATACGGGTTTATACTGGTATATACCTGTTTTTTACTGGTTTATATTACTGGTTTTATCTGGGAATTAGGACTGAACCTGCTCTATGTGTTGTGTGTGCAAAGTTCGTGGGGGCGGGAGCTGTGACTCTGAGAGCGGCTAAAAGCCACACACCGTCTCGGTGGAGTACCTCGGTCCTCGGAGCTCTCAGAAGCCGAGAGGTTTCAAATCCAGCCTCAGTGTGTCCCTGAAAAGATCATGTTGATCATGACGTGAGAAAAAGAACTCAGAGTGAAGTGATGTTTCTGAAGAGTCTGGAGTCTTCAGATCAATCAGATCAATATCATTATAAACAATCCATGACATCATCACTTAACAGGTGCGCATGGCGGCCGGTTGGAGCGTGCTCAGTTCGCTCCTCAGTGCAGGGGCGTGGCCTACCTGAGCTGGCTCCTCTCCGGGCCCCGCCCCACAGAGCGTCTCTGTGACGGACTGGATTATTATCGCTGTGTCAACTTCAGCTACGGACTGTGGAGCCTCGACGTGAGTTCAACTCCAGACACGGTCACATGACACACACGGTCACATGACGCGCACGTCACATGACGCACACGGTCACATGACGCACACGATCACATGACGCACACGGTCACATGACCGCACGTCACATACACACAGGGTCACATGACACACACGGTCACATGACACACAGGGTCACATGACGCACACGATCACATGACGCACACGGTGACACATGAGCGAGTCACATGACCACGCACGACACACCGCCATGACGCACACGGTCACTGACCACCACATACCACAGCACATCCACATGATCACATGACGCGGCACGGTCACATGACGCGCACGGTCACATGACACACACGGTCACATGACGCACACGTCACATGACGCACCACGGTCACATGACACACAGGGTCACATGACGCACACGATCACATGACGCGCACGGTCACATGACGCGCACGGTCACATGACACACAGGGTCACATGACGCACACGATCACATGACGCACACGGTCACATGACGCGCACGGTCACATGACACACACGGTCACATGACGCGCACGTCACATGACGCGCACGGTCACATGACGCACACGGTCACATGACGCACACGGTCACATGACGCACAGGTCACATGACACACATCACATGACGCACACGGTCACAGACGCCACGGTCACATGACCACACGGTCACATGACGCGACGTCACATGACGCGCACGGTCACATGACGCAGCACGGTCCACATGACGCGCACGGTCACATGACGCGCACGGTCACATGACACACAGGGTCACATGACGCACACGGTAACATGCACACACGATCCATACGCACAGGGTCACATGACGCGCACGGTCACATGACCACGGTCACATGCCGCACGGTCACATGACGCGCACAACGCGCACGTCACATGACACACGGGTCACATGACCACACGGTAAATGACACACAGGTCACATGACGCACACAGTCACATGACGCACACGGTCACATGACACACGGTCACATGACGCACACAGTCTCATGACACACAGGTTCACATGACACACAGTCACATGACGCACAGGGTCACATGACACACAGCCTCGACGTGAGTTCTGACACTAATGTTTCTGCTATTTTATGTGTTGGTTTATTTTTAAAGGCATTACATCAGTGTTTTTTATTCATAAATAATTTGCAGATGGTCATGAAAATGAAAGTGAACGAGAGCTACAGTAACACGTGTCACGTGTAACACGTGTGATCTGAAACGTGTGGCCTCCTCGTTCCTCATCACAGATCGACTCAGATCTGCAGAAAAGCTTCAGATTTGACAGAAAGTTCAACATTATTTTCCTCCATTTCATTTCATTTTTTTTTCATTTCATTTTTCGTTTATTTGAGCTATTTGTGTAAAAAAAAGAAGAAAATAAACAAATAAACAAACAGGCATAATTTGCGCTGTTTGCAATAGTAAAGCAAGGCACACAGAAAAGCTCAAAAGGAGTAAGCTGAAGTCTAAAACTTGTTAATGCTTACCCCTTTCTCATATTCTTTTTCTTGACAACAATTGCGTTGTTACCGACAGTGGTAAAGTTCAATTAAATGCTTACATCGTTAGAACACAAGTTACGTGTACAAGTATAGATTTACACTTCTTCATTTCTTAGCATAGTTACTAAATACCTTTTTCTTTGTACATTTGTTTAAAGTTATTCAGTGAGCTACAACATTTCAAGTCCTCCTCGAGTTCATTCCACAAATCAACCCCGGCGAGTGATGAACATGCTTTTTAGGGTAGTACTTATAATTTGTTTCTTAAAGTTCATTGGACCTCGCAGATTATATTTGCCGTCTCTATTGCTGAACATTTCTTGGATATTGTTTGGAAGCAATCGATATCTTGCTTTATACATTATTTTCCTCCATCCTAAACTGTGAGAGTGTCTTTGTCTGAGGGAGAAGCACAAACTTTTACAATCGTTTTATTCAAACTCTTTAACAAACGTGAGACGCTGCGTGACCTGAGTCTGTTCTCGGCGCCGCTTAGCTCCGCCCTCAGCGCCGCCGCCTGGTCTCACCGACGATCAGACGAGGACTTCCTCTCTAACACCACATGACCTCAGTCACATTTGTTTATTTGGGCTCATCTCCATCCGTCGTTCACTCTCAAACATAGGAACGCTCTGATCCGATACCGGTATCGGATATCCACCCGATACTGGGAAGAATACAATATCGGGTATGGGTGTGTTTTATAAACCCAATATGGATATAGTGTATCTGTGGCTCTGACATGGCTCTATGGCGGTTTTACTTGTGTATATTCATATTGAATAAATCTATAGATATATCTGTATTTACTCCTGTCTCCTGTTTCTCCTGTTTCAGAGCATGGTGATGGGGCTCCAGGGCCTGTTCCTGGTTCTGCTGGTTCTGCAGTTGGCTTTCTCCCTCACGGTTTCCTCCTTCTCCATCAAGGCAGCGCAGCACCGCCCCCTGCAGGTGAGACTGGGACCTACAGTAGCGTCCTGATTAGGGACGTTTATATCCATCCTGAAAACTCCTTTGTTTCCTGTTTCAGATGGCTCTGTCCGACGCCGGGAGCGACGAGAGTTTACTGCAGAACCACAGCCCCTGAACGCACCGCGAGGAGAGAGGGAGGGGCCTGAACCAGGAGAGAGGGAGGGGCCTGAACCAGGAGAGAGGGAGGGGCCTGAACGCTCTTCTTTATGTTTTATAAGCACTTTTTACTCGAGCTGGGGACCGTTAATCGTTTTTCGATACCAGTACTTTAACAATACTCTTTCCGATACCGATACTGAAATCTGTTTCGTCTAGAAGCAGAAAACAGAACAATAATGTGAGGAAGATCTGCAGATTTACAATGTCAGGCTCATCTCCAATGTCAGGAAAACATTTGGGAGAAACATTTGGGAAAGAAAATTAGGAGAAACTGTGGCAAAAATAAGAAAGAATGTTGGAAAGAATGAGGCAAACATTAGGCAAAAGTACATTTAAATATTGACAAAATGGGACAAATTGGGGCAAAACATACGGAAAATAAAGTAAAAATTGGGAAAATATTAGTTATAAGTAAATGACCAATGATGAGGGAACGTTTTTTTTAAAATGGGCAACATTTGGGGGGAAATCACTGATTTGAGCTGAAACCACAAAGTCACTTATTTTAACGCTGTCCCAGGACCAACAGCATCAACACATGGATTTAAAGAGAGAACCTAAACCAGTAGAATCTGCACTTCTTCCTGAGCTCAGACTGGTGTCGTGTAACGAAACCCGGCTCTACTTTCACTGATTCACATCGCTCTTGATCAGAACTAAACCAAACCTAATCCCGGACTTTCTTTGGTGCAGGGTTTTCCTAAATCTGCACTTTAACTTTTGTCTCTGTAAAATATCATTTACAAAAATCCTTTCCTTTTGAAAAATAAACAAATGAAAGTGTGTGTAAGTGTGTTTACTGTGTCTCACCAGCAGAGGGCGACTGTGTTCAAGGCTGTTTCATGATATTTACAATAATAAACCTGAGCACAGGGGAAAGTGTTTATTTAAGGCTTTTGTAACATCTTTACAGAACATTCATGAGTTAATAATAGTAATATTCATGAGTTAAATATGAGTTAACCTTTAAAACAAACAGAGACCGTCTTAAACTAAACCATTCGTTACAAACGCGGCACAATCAGGGAAGAGTTTTACATTTGTTTAAACCATTTCACCTCGTTACGTGAATCCAACAAAACCATGAGAACCATAAGAACTGGCTCTTAACTTTCTACACGTTCGTAAAGTTTATAAACGGATCCGAAGGAATTATATTCAATTATTGTATTATGAAAAAGTAAAAGCGGATCAAAAGTCAAAATCAATCAAAATGAGAAAAACTAAATTGTGAGCCCTGTGTCGGGGTGGTGTTGGTTGGGTTACTCCGGTCACTCCTGCTCCTCCTGGTCGTCCTCGTTGGGGGTGTTGGGGTGGTTTCGGGTACTCCTGACTAGAGCTGGATACGAGCACTTTAACAATACTTTTATCCGATCCCTATACTCTAATATTTGTCATCGAGAACCAGAAACCGAACAATAATGTTCATTTATTCCTTTTCCTTCCATTTTATTTCTTTTACATTTGTTTCTTTCTTTGAGGTGAAATGACCAAGAATTTTCCTTTAACGACAAAAGGGCAGAAAAAACACTTTCCAAGTTTTTTTTTCATGTTTTCTTTCCAAATATTTTCCCCCTAAATTTCCCTAAAATTGTAATTTTTCATTCCAATATTGTTTTCTTCTAATTTTTCCCAAAATTAAATAAAAAATAAATGTTTCAACTCGTCTTTTACAATTGTTTTCCTTTTAAATGTTGATGACCAGCAGCATCACAACTTGAATATAAAGATTTGTATGTCTCTTTGGTTCCTGCTTTCCAGACTTTTATTTTATTTTTTTTGATACCAGACAGATATCATTTAACAATACCGAGTCTCTGATGTCGGGGTAAAGTCGGTCACTCCTGTTCCTCCTGCTCCTCCTCCCTCTCGCCTTCGTTGGGGGTGATGTTGGGCTCATGTTGGGGTGATGTTGGGGCTCATGTTGGGGTGATGTCTGGGTGATGTTGGGCTCATGTTGGGGTGGTGTCTGGGTGATGTTGGGCTCATGTTGGGGTGATGTTGGCTCATGTTGGGGTGATGTTGGGCTCATGTTGGGGTGATGTTGGGTCATGTTGGGTGATGTCTGGGTGATGTTGGGCTCATGTTGGGGTGATGTTGGGCTCATGTTGGGGTGATGTCTGGGTGATGTTGGGCTCATGTTGTGGTGGTCTCTGGTGTCGGGGTAATGTCGGTCACTCCTGCTCTTCCTGCTCCTCCTGCTCCTCCTCCCTCTCGCCCTCGTTGGGGTGATGTTGGGCTCATGTTGGGGTGATGTCTGGGTGATGTTGGGCTCATGTTGGGGTGGTCTCTGGTGTCGGGGTAATGTCGGTCACTCCTGCTCCTCCTGCTCCTCCTGCTCCTCCTCCCTCTCGCCCTCGTTGGGGCTGAGGTACTCGAAGGCCTTCTGACTCTGAGACACAAACTGCCGCAGCGGTGCGAGGAGGAGGTCGGTGGCGGACAGGCGGCGAGGGGCGGGGCCATCGGGACAGGGGCGTGGCTTCCTCTTCCACTGATTGGCGTCTGGGCTCAGGATTCGAGGCGCCGCGAGCCGCCAGAGAATAAAGACTCCGACGACGACGCGGACGGCCATCCATCGCCTTCAGGAACAAGCTGAGGATAAGATATAAGAGTTACTACAAATACTACTACAAATACTACTACAAATACAAGTATTTAGGTGAATCCCAGTCTAAAGATAAATCCATTTATCATATTGAGTTATGCTGTAAGGCCATAGCATTTCTATAGAACAGTCATGATTCCATAATAAATAAACAGGCTACTCAGAACACATTCGCTAATGCTAACATAGCTAATGCTAACGCAGCTAGTGCTAATGCTACCGCGGCTAATGCGATTGTGGCTGGTCCAGAGGTAACTGCCGGTCCAACCTGTTAAAGTAAGCTCACCCATTAGCGTTAGCTCACCTGTTAGTGTTAGCTCACCCATTAGCGTAACTCACCCATTAGTGTTAGCTCACCCATTAGCGTTAGCCCACCCATTAGTGTTAGCTCACCCATTAGCGTTAGCTCACCTGTTAGCCTTAGCTCACCTGTTAGCGTTAGCTCACCTGTTAGTGCTATCTCACCCATTAGTGTTAGCTCACCTGTTAGCGTTAGCTCACCCATTAGCGTTAGCTCACCCATTAGTCTTAGCTCACCCATTAGCGTTAGCTGACCTGTTAGTGTTAGCTCACCCATTAGCGTTAGCTCACCCATTAGTCTTAGCTCACCTGTTAGCGTTAGCTCACCCATTAGCGTTAGCTCACCCATTAGTGTTAGCTCACCCATTAGCGTTAGCTTACCCATTAGCATTAGCTCACCTGTTAGCGTTAGCAGAGCTGCGTCGGGACGAGCTGTTGGTGGTGAAGTCGTGTTGGTTCAGAAAATCCTCGACCTCCTGCTCCGACGGCTGCTGGATCTGAAACACATGATTATATTACTACTTTAGTACCACTACTACACACAAACACTACTGCAGTAATAACAAATACTATTGCAGTACTCACATATACTACTGTACTGTAGTACCAGATGAGGGTAGTACTCAGTTACATTTACTCAAGCACATGTAACTGAGTAACTTTTTGAAGTAATTGTACTTGTTAGAGTAGTTTTATCATACGGTATTTTTCTACTTCAGTAAAAGTATCTGTTTCTTACTCGAGTAAAAATAATTGTTATTTTTCCGCTGGGAGTAAATGTTTAAGCTGCAAAACCTTCATTTTGATCAAATATAAAACAGATGTAGCTCGTCTCGTGATCCTTGTTCTGTAGATTTAGTTTTTCTGACATTTTCTGGGAAAAGTTGGAAAGTATTTGTTTTATAAAGCGGCGTGTTGTAATTTCCATGTTGTGGAGCTTTGTTAGCGTGTAGTTACCATGTTGTGGAGCTTGTTAGCATGTAGTTACCATGTTGTGGAGCTTTGTTAGCATGTAGTTACCATGTTGTGGAGCTTTGTTAGCATTAGTTACCATGTTGTAGAGCTTTGTTAGCATGTAGTTACCATGTTGTGGAGCTTTGTTAGCGTGTAGTTACCATGTTGTAGAGCTTTGTTAGCGTGTAGTTACCATGTTGTAGAGCTTTGTTAGCATGTAGTTACCATGTTGTAGAGCTTTGTTAGCGTGTAATTACCATGTTGTAGAGCTTTGTTAGCGTGTAGTTACCATGTTGTAGAGCTTTGTTAGCATGTAGTTACCATGTTGTAGAGCTTTGTTAGCGTGTATTACCATGTTGTAGAGCTTGTTAGCGTGTAATTACCATGTTGTAGAGCTTTGTTAGCGTGTAGTTACCATGTTGTAGAGCTTTGTTAGCATGTAGTTACCATGTTGTGGAGCTTTGTTAGCGTGTAGTTACCATGTTGTAGAGCTTTGTTAGCGTGTAATTACCATGTTGTAGAGCTTTGTTAGCGTGTAGTTACCATGTTGTAGAGCTTTGTTAGCGTGTATTACCATGTTGTAGAGCTTTGTTAGCATGTAGTTACCATGTTGTAGAGCTTTGTTAGCGTGTAATTACCATGTTGTGGAGTTTGTTAGCGTGTAGTTACCATGTTGTAGAGCTTTGTTAGCGTGTAATTACCATGTTGTAGAGCTTTGTTAGCGTGTAGTTACCATGTTGTGGAGTTTTGTTAGCATGTAATTACCATGTTGTAGAGCTTTGTTAGTGTGTAGTTACCATGTTGTGGAGTTTTGTTAGCGTGTAGTTCCATGTTGTGGAGCTTTGTTAGCGTGTAATTACCATGTTGTGGAGCTTTGTTAGCGTGTAGTTACATGTTGTAGAGCTTTGTTAGCATGTAGTTACCATGTTGTGGAGCTTTGTTAGCGTGTAGTTACCATGTTGTAGAGCTTTGTTAGCGTGTAGTTACCATGTTGTGGAGCTTTGTTAGCAAGTAGTTACCATGTTGTGGAGTTTTGTTAGCGTGTAGTTACCATGTTGTGGAGCTTTGTTAGCGTGTAGTTACCATGTTGTGGAGCTTGTCTGTGTAAGTTCTCAGTCGTACAGGAGTTG
This sequence comes from Neogobius melanostomus, assembly GCA_007210695.1. Taxonomy (NCBI): domain Eukaryota; kingdom Metazoa; phylum Chordata; class Actinopteri; order Gobiiformes; family Gobiidae; genus Neogobius; species Neogobius melanostomus. The sequence goes on from VHKM01000184.1 coordinate 13,421, forward strand.
TCCATCTTCAAAGAAGGTACTTGAGTCATCTTCTGTACTTGGTAGTTGAGGTCTCCAAACGTTTCGCCTCTCATCCAAAAGGCTTCATCAGTGAACAAGATTACACTCAGCACGCAGCGTAGATAAAGACCAGTTGGGAGGAGTTGGGGTTGGCCCGGCTCCTCCCCTCTGATCACAGCTACTCTCACCTGTGGGTAAACACCTTTGAAGTAGAGCGTCTGTAACGACCTGCTCACCCCAGTATCGGTCAGTCCTGTCCTATTCATAGATGATCACTGCTAATTACCTGCCTATTGTTCTTTTGTTAGCTGAGGTATCGTCTTCTTGGACTGGCCGTGCTCTGTCCGTTTTCCCCGAAGCAGATTGGAGTAAAAAGCAGAAGATTAAATCTGAGTCCACCATTTCGGTTCATGGAGGGATTTTCTTTTCTGACAAAAATAGCTTCTTTTACTCCTCTTTCAAACCAACGTTCTTCTTTAGCTAGAATTTTGACCTCCCCGTCCTCAAAAGAGTGATTGGAGGCTTTAAGGTGTAGGTGCACAGCCGACTGAGGGCCGCTTGTGCTTTCTCTTCGGTGTTGATAAAGTCTCTTCTGTAAGACTTGTTTGGTTTCTCCAATATAATGTTCTTTGCATTCTTCTTCTTTGCATCGAATAGAATAAACCAAATTGCTTTGTTTGTGGCTCGGAGTTTTGTCTTTGGGATGAACTCATTTTTGTCTCAGTGTGTTCACAGGTTTGTGGTACACTGGAATCCTGTGCTGTTTAAAGATTCTCTGAAGTTTCTCTGATACCCCGGATACATACGGCACCGCGTGTGCCGTTGTTAGCGTGTAGTTACCATGTTGTGGAGTTTTGTTAGCATGTAGTTACCATGTTGTGGAGTTTTGTTAGCATGTAGTTACCATGTTGTGGAGTTTTGTTAGCATGTAGTTACCATGTTGTGGAGCTTTGTTAGCATGTAGTTACCATGTTGTGGAGCTTTGTTAGCATGTAGTTACCATGTTATAAAGCGGCGTGGCGTTGATGACCAGCTGCAGCAGGAGTTTGCTGAGCTCCTGAAGGTCCCTCACTAAGTTCTGGATCTGGTCCGGAAGCTCCACGACCCTCTGAACCGGACCCCACTGGACCACGGCCCGAGACCTGGCCCCGATCTCCAGCAGCACGTCCCGACTCAGGCCCCGTGTGCGGGACAACAGCGCCCCCGGCAGGTTCTGGAGGGACTGCAGCAGATCTCCCAGGAGGTCCAGGACCGGGCCCAGCCCCGCGGCGTCGGCCGTGGTCCTCAGGACGCTCAGACCTCGCCTCAGCTGCTCGCGCGTCTTCACCAGGCGGTGGTAGATCTGCAGAGCCACGAAGAGAACCAGGCTACGAACTCGAGTCCAGACGCTCGGCTCGTCCTCATCGTCCTCCTCGAACTGACGCACCCTCTGCTCCCACTGCAGCCCTGAGAGGAACCAGAGGAGAACCCAGAGGAGAACACAGAGGAGAAACCAGAGGAGGAACCAGAGGAGAACCCAGAGGAGAAGCCAGAGAGGAACCAGAGGAGAAACCAGAGGAGGAACCAGAGGAGAACCCAGAGGAGGAACCAGAGGAGAACCCAGAGGAGGAACCAGAGGAGGAAACAGAGGAGGAAACAGAGGAGAGCCCAGAGGAGAGCCGAGAGGAGAACCCAGAGGAGAACCCAGAGGAGGAAACAGAGGAGAACCCAGAGGAGAGCCCAGAGGAGAACCCAGAGGAGAACCCAGAGGAGAACCAGAGGAGGAACAGAGAGGAAACAGAGCAGAACCCAGAGGAGAACCCAGAGGAGAGCCCAGAGGAGAACCCAGAGGAAGAACCAGAGGAGGAAACCGAGGAGGAACCAGAGGAGGAAACAGAGGAGAACCCAGAGGAGGAACCAGAGGAAGAAACAGAGGAGAGCGCAGAGGAAGAACCAGAGGAGGAAACCGAGGAGAGCGCAGAGGAGAGCCCAGAGGAGAGCCCAGAGGAGGAACCAGAGGAAGAAACAGAGGAGAGTGCAGAGGAAGAACCAGAGGAGGAAAGCCCAGAGGAGAACCCAGAGGAGAACCCAGAGGAGAAACCAGAGGAGGAACCAGAGAAGGAAACAGAGGAGAACCCAGAGGAGAGCCAGAGGAGAGCCCAGAGGAGAACCAGAGGAGAAACCAGAGGAGGAACCAGAGAGAACCAGAGGAGGAACCAGAGGAAGAACCAGAGGAGGAAACAGAGGAGAAAACAGAGGAGAGCCAGAGGAGAACCCAGAGGAGGAAACAGAGGAGAACCCAGAGGAGGAACCAGAGGAGAAACCAGAGGAGGAACCAGAGGAGAAACCAGAGGAGGAGACGAGGAGGAACCAGAGGAGAAACCAGAGGAGAGCCCAGAGGAGAACCCAGAGGAGGAAACAGAGGAGAACCCAGAGGAGGAACCAGAGGAGAAACCAGAGGAGGAGACAGAGGAGGAACCAGGGGAGGAACCGGAGGAGGAACCAGAGGAGAAACCAGAGGAGGAACCCAGAGGAGGATTAGAACAATGAAAGAAGAAATGAGAGGAAGGATCAGTGAAACAAATCTTCTCAAAACTTTTCCAAACTGTTCCAAATTTTCAAAGGAAATCAATTTATTTTATTTATTTATTTATTTATTTTTATTTATTTATTTTTTCCCCAAAATGTATCAAAGATTTTCCAGACATTTCCAAATGTTGGAGTTACTTCCTGGATAAACGTCAGAGAATAAAGATGGTGAAGAGAGAGTTAAAGACGGAAGGGCATCTGGCTTACGTAGCGTGGGCGGCAGAGGAAGGTACAGCGCCGTGAACTCCTCGAGCCTCGTCAGGATGTCATCGAAGCCGGATGCAGCGGCCACGCCCACCGCTGACCCTGGACCTGCCGAAGCCCCGCCCACACCACCTCAGCCACGCGTTCCAGTCGGTCCAGAGCCGCGTCCAACCCGTCCAACAACCACAGCTGCAGGTCGTCCAGAGTCAGGAAGAGGATGTCCCGCAGGTGAGCGGCCACCTGCAGGGGGCGCACACACACACAGAGTCAGGAGGAGGGCGTCCCGCATGTGAGCGGCCACCTGCAGGGGCGCCACACACACAGAGTCAGGAGGAGGGCGTCCCGCATGTGAGCGGCCACCTGCAGGGGGCGCACACACACACAGAGTCAGGAGGAGGGCATCCCACAGGTGAGCGGCCACCTGCAGGGGGCGACACACACAGACACAGAGCAGGAGAGATCCCACGGTGATGGCCCTGCAGGGGCACACACACACAGAGTCAGGAGGAGGGCGTCCCGCAGGTGAGCGGCCACCTGCAGGGGGCGCACACACACATACACACACACAGGGTCAGGAGGAGGTCATATATCGGTCATATATCGGTCAGATATATTGGTCATATATCGGTCATATATCGGTCATATATCGGTCAAATATTGGTCATATATCGGTCATATATTGGTCATATATTGGTCATATATCGTCAGATATTGGTCATATATCGGTCAGATATCGGTCATATATCGGTCATATATCGGTCAGATATTGGTCAGATATTGGTCATATATCGGTCATATATTGGTCAGATATCGGTCATATATCGGTCATATATCGGTCATATATGGTCAGAATATTGTCATATATCGGTCATATATTGGTCCATATATCGGTCATATATCGGTCATATATGTCAAATGGTCATATATCGGTATTCATATATTCGGTCATATAATTGGTCATATATCGGTCAGATATCTATCGGTCATATATCGGTCAGATATTGGTCATATATCGGTCATATATCGGTCATATATTGGTCATATATCGGTCAATATATCTGTCAATATTGGTCATATATCGGTCATTATATCGGTCATATATTGGTCATATATCGGTCAGATATCGGTCAGATATGGTCATATATCGGTCATATATCGGTCAATATTGGTCATATATCGGTCAGATATCGGTCAGATATCGGTCATATATTGGTCATATATCGGTCATATATCGGTCATATATTGGTCATATATCGGTCATTATGGATATCTGGTCATATATTGGTCAATATGTCAATATCGGTCATATATTGGTCAAATCGCATTAGATAATCGGTCTATATTGGTCATATATCGGTCATATATGTCAATATCGGTCAATATTGGTCATATATCGGTCATATATTGGTCAGATATCGGTCATATATTGGTCATATATCGGTCATATATCGTTGGTCATATATCGGTCAATATCGGTCATATATTGGTCATATATCGGTCAGATATTGGTCAATATCGGTCATATATTGGTCATATATCGGTCAGATATTGGTCAGATATTGGTCAACTATCTGTCATATATTTGTCAGATATCGGTCAGATATCGGTCATATATTGGTCATATATTGGTCAAATATTGGTCATATATTGGTCATATATCGTCATATATCGGTCATATATTGGTCAGATATCGGTCATATATGGTCATATATCGGTCATATATCGGTCATATTGGTCATATCGTCATATATTGGTCATATATGGTCATATATCGGTCATATATTGGTCATATATCGGTCATATATCGGTCATATATTGGTCAGATATCGGTTATATTGTCAATATGTCATATATCGGTCATAATTGGTCAATATCGGTCATATATTGCGTCATATATCGCGGTCAACTATCGGTCATATATTGGTCATATATCGGTCAGATATCGGTCATATATTGGTCAGATATCGTCATATATTGGTCATATATATCGGTCAATGCAATATCGTCAGATATCGGTCATATATCGGTCATACATCGGTCAGATATCGGTCAGATATCGGTCACATTCCCTCTGGACTCACCTGGTCTGTGGACTGTTGGAGGACGGGTAAGTTCTGCTCCAGTTGATCCAAACCCACGAGCGCCAGAGAGTTCGCCGCTTCGACTGGAACAGAAAAGAGAGTCAGGACTGGAAATACTACAATACTACTACTACTACTATACTACTACTACTACTACTACTACTACTACTACTACTACTACTGCTGCTGCTTCGACTGGAACAGAGTCAGTACTGTAATTCTATAAATTACACAATTGACGTTTCACCTGGCCAATCGTTCGCACACCTGTTACAGCCACGCCTTTAGTTTAGTTTATTTGAGTAACACAGACGCTGCATACAGGTATAGTACACATATACTTTACAGGTATAGTACACATATACTTTACAGAGGTATTTGTGCAGTGCTGCTCAAAGGGAGTAGGAGGAAGTAAATAAAAAAGGCCCTCGAAACTGGCAAAATATCACATTCACAAAACTAAAGTGCCTCACATTGTAAATGAACATTTATTATTATAGTAAAGGTTTCAATCATAGGAATATACAGTATAGAAGTATCTCTACAGTGATAGAGTCGACGTGTTTTCCTGAGGCCGATCTGTTTAAAACTGTCTGGTCCTGTAAAGCTTCTAAACGTGTCAGTGTTGATCCGTGACAACAGGGGGCGCTGTATGAAACTGATTTATTCAGGACATTCATGTTTAGTCGGTTCTTCAGAGGGAACTCGTTTGAAAGACAATCAGCAGATTCCAAAACAAAAAGGTGAGTCTGCAACATAAAACATATACAATATGTGAACAAACTTTGACCGGGAAATCGGTTTCGGAGAGATGGGCCTTTTTATCGGCCGATATCTGGTATTGAAAATATTGCCCGATATATCGGTCTTTTAACCTTGTGCATATTTGTTGCATGTTTATAATAATTTCTGTTGCTCTTTTAAAACGTTGCTGGAAGACTCCGCCCCCAGGAGGCGACAGGTGAACAAAGCTCCCGAGTTTCACTCTTTATGATATTTATTACAGGTTAACCTGACCTTTGTCACTTTTATATGGGTATTGTAGGTCTTAGCTTTCAAATGAGGCGTTACTCTGGCCTGTAGGCTGTGAACTCATGGATTTGGGTAAAGCTGAACTTGAGGCGGGGTAAGAAGTTAACTCACTCTGAGGCTCGAGGCTCTGTAAAAGGGGCGAGGCCTGTTTGAGCGCCGCCTGTGACACGCTGACCACGCCCAGCTCGGCCACGCCCCCACGATCTGCAGCAGCGGGTGACGCCCTTTGACCTGCGGACGAGCGAGAGCAGTTTCAGAAGGAGGCGGTGTTACCTGGGAGAGGGCGGGCTTCAGGACGCCTTTACCTGAGTGTAGGCGGAGCTTAGGGACTCCAGCGCCGACTGGACCAACGGCATCCGAGCCACTCGCATCACCGCGCTGGACTGAGGAGAGAGAGGAGAGTTACAGACAAGGTAACCACGGTAACAGAAGAAGATCAGAAGAAGCTAACAGGCTAACGGGCAAAGCTAACTGCGGGCTAGCGCCGTTTAAACAGTATTTACAGCCAAGTTTGAGTGAAACAAATGATCTCCATTGTGTAATTGGATGAACAATATCCCTCTGTCCCTTTGTCTTTTCTGTCAGCGTAGTATTTACTCTCACGGACAATTAATGAGTAAAAAACACAACATGTACGACACCTGCAGTGGCGCTTACGGCGTCTAGGGGGCAGGAGTTACTTAGTTCTGCTATAAAAAAGACTGATGAGACTGAGTTAAAGCTTCTTTTATGGGAAATAAAAAGGACGTCTTTTCATCACTAAGAGCAATAATCACTTTGTTCTGTGAGTCACTGGTGTCACGGTTTGTAGAATCTGGAAAAAAAAACAGGTTCACAGATAAAACTATAACTTCACTGTGACACCGCCTTTTAGAAATGACATATTCATCATTGGTCTTACGGTCAAACAATAAATAAACGGAGGTGTTATGAAAATACTGAGCTTCATTTAACTCATAACTCTCCCTTATTTTAATACAATACTGTTATTGGACAAAATAGCTCTTGTTTAATTTCCTAAATGCAACATTTTAAATGTTTTGTTGCATTTTTGCCTCATGTTTGTTTGTAACACCAATGACACAAAACGTAAAATAAATCTTAAATGATAAACAATGAGAAATATCTGTCGTTATGACTGTGTTAACGCTCAGAGGGAACTGAACAGATTCTGCTCCATGTTTAGATCATGAGTCTGAGAGTCTGAACTCACCTCCAGCATCTTCTGCTCGAACTCAGTCTCTCCAAATCTACGACAGAGAAAACACAAACAGCTCAGCTCCTGAGGGCGGGGCAGAGTTAAACCAAACCAGGCACCGAGTAATATGGAAAACAGAACCGAAAAGAAAAATGACATCTTTATATTCAAGTTCTGATGCTGTTGGTCAATATTTAAAAGTGAAACACAAGTTTAAAAAAAAAATTGGTAAATTTTCCTTTGAACTTTTGCGTCTGAACTCTTGTTTCATATGAACTGAACTCGTCTATGAACTGATATGAAACTGTTTTATTTCAGGTAGATTAAGATTTTTATTCTAGTTTAGATTTGAATTCATTTGATTCATTTCAGTGTAAATATTTCGCTCCGTGGACAGATTTGTTGAAATCAAATCAAGGACAGAATGACTTTGTGCAGAAGTGAAAGCTGAGCGTGAGAACTGAACCTGACGCCTGACGGTTTAGAAGCGGCCGCTCTGCGAGGTGAGCCACAGGTCTGGGCCGGGCCCGGCCCAGTTAACGTCCCACAAACAGCACAAAGGGCTGGTATATTCAGTGGTTTTGGGACATGAGCTCAGCTGATCAGCTGATCCTGGGCCACAGTCTGAGCCTCTGTTCAAAACAAACCGCCGTGAAATCAGCCAATCAGAGCGCGGCGCCGTGACATCATCAGAAACACACGGGTCACATTCGGACAGAGCTTTTCCACGCTCTTTACACCAGGAACACGCTGCTGTTTAACCTCCTGCTTTACCCAAATCTAAAGGTTTCCTGAAAACAGTGTCAAACAACGACGAAAACGAGGATGAAAACAAAACAAAGAGAACAAAACACATTAAAAGCAAAAGAGCAACAGAAAAGTGACAAACACGAGGAAAATGTGATGAAAAACTAAAATATGGAAAAAAACGTTGAAAAAGTGAGTAGAATGTGAGGGAAAAGATCCATTTAGATGAGTTTTGTAGGTCTTAGCTTTCAAATCAGTGTTAATTTGGACATATTCTGATTTAGTTTTAGTGTTTTGACAAAAATGAAATTTAATTTGAGTCCAGTTAGTCGACTAATTTAAGACTAATTTAGTCGACTTTGCATTTGAATATGAATTCTAATCATATTTAATCAGATCCTCGGCTTCATGATCAAAGCTGCTCCTCTGACAGACGATTTAAATCAGTTTAGTTTCTTCTTTTCATTTTTATTTAGTCAGATTTTAGTGACTAAAATTATGACTAAATATTTTGGATTTGGGTAAAGCTGAACTGGAGAAAATGCTCTTGTTTAAGAGGTTAATACTGCACAGTCAGAAAGTTTTATTCCGTATTTAAATCTGAACATTATTAAAAATATGGTTTAATCACAAAGAATATTTTAGGACATTTTGACCCACAGTGTTAATATTGTCCTTTTCAGAGCGTCCCACCCAATCCTCACACCTGTCCCGCTTTAAGGACTGTCTGAGGTCTATTGTACATGTTTTTAGTGTTCTTACCCCACGTGCACTCTCAAACAGACACACATTCATCCTGGCCTATTGTACATGTTTTAGTGTCTACCCACGTGCACTCTCAAACACACACATTCATCCTGGCCTATTGTACATGTTTTGAGTGTTCTTACCCACGTGCACTCTCAACACACACATTCATCCTGGCCTATTGTACATGTTTTAGTGTTCTTACCCCACGTGCACTCTCAAACACACACACATTCATCCTGGCCTATTGTACATGTTTTAGTGTTCTTACCCCACGTGCACTCTCAAACACACACACATTCATCCTGGCCTATTGTACATGTTTTGAGTGTTCTTACCCCACGTGCACTCTCAAACACACACACATTCATCCTGGCCTATTGTACATGTTTTGAGTGTTCTTACCCCACGTGCACTCTCAAACAGACACACATTCATCCTGGCCTATTGTACATGTTTTTAGTGTTCTTACCCACGTGCACTCTCAAACACACACACATTCATCCTGGCCTATTGTACATGTTTTGAGTGTTCTTACCTCATGTCGTCGCAGACTCGTCCCAAAAACCTCGTCCCAGAATCGAGCCGCACTTTTAAGGCTCGGACGGAGGCGCCTGATTGGTCGAGTCGCGGTGACATCATCAGAACGGTCTGTGACGAATGGATCGGATTCAGCTCCACTTGTATTACATTTATCTGGAAATCCCACAGCGGGTCCTATTGTGCATGTTTAGTGAGGGGAACATTCAACTCTTTGATAAAACATTTCCACAGAAGTGTGACCTCAGCGTTTCAGACAAAGAGCTGCTTTAACTCTTTACATGTTATCATCACTTTAACCCTGTGTTTAAAGAGCTCTCAGAAGTCCAGGGTTTTTACACTTTTATAAAAACTTTCCAGAAATATGTTTTTATTCCGTCAGGACAAAGTCAAAGATCAAAGTTTCTTGTTTTTCTTTAATGGCAGATTTTCTTCACAAAATAAGAGCCTGAAAACTGCCTCGACTTTAACAAATATAAAAGTTTAACTGGTTTTCAGGCTCTTATGTGAAAATTCAAGGCTTTTGTTTTGAAAATGTAGGGCTTTTATTGTGAGAAAGTAAGACTTTTATTGTGAAAAATTAAGACTAAATAATTATTTTGACAATAATTATTAAACTAGTTTATTTTGACAATACACTAATAAAAATTTAATGAACTAAACTAACTTAACTAAACTAAACTAAAACTAAACTAGAAAATGTGGGGCTTTATTGTGAAAATTAAGGCTTTTACTTTAAAATGAAGGCTTTTATTGTGAAAAATTCAATGCTTTTGTTTGAACCTCTGCTCTAATCAGGGCTTCTGCAAAATCAACGGCTTAAAAGTCATTCAAAAGTGTTTAATCGGTATTAAATCTAAATTTCATAGAGAATATGAATTATCCTTGAAGACAGAACCACAACAATGACATTTGAATTCATTTACATTTGTAAAAAACACAAACATTATAATTCAGCTGCAGCTCATACAGAAACTTTACACTGTTTTGCTCAAAAGTCAAAATTAACATTCCCCTTTTATTCCTCTGTTTGTTTGATTGTTCACAAATCTAACTAAATGAATTATGCCCAGATTTCTTCCATTTGCAGCATTAAAATACAGTATAAGGATTAAAATGGTATTAAAAAAAACAATCTGTCTCCACTTTTTCTGTTTTAATCATTGAAATATTATTGAAAAGTTAAAAGTAAAGCAGCCTGTGTAACTGAATTTTGCCAAAACATTTATTGTCATTAAAAAGCCTTAAATGTGTCTTATTTCTTCTTATTCTTCTTATTTCTTCTTGTTTCTTCTTGTTTAAACCCCGGGCAGAGAAACAAAGGCCGAGTCTAAGCTGAATCTTGTGACTGCGTTTGGTTTTACGCCGTGTTTTCCTCATGACTCGGGACGGTTTTCAGAGAATCCTCTTCTCTCTCAGGGGCGGGGCCTCTCCTCTCTCAGGGGGCGGGGCCTCTCCTCTCAGGGGCGGGCCTCTTCAGGTCGTGACTCGTTCCCGTTTAATGGAAGTTTGTCGGATCAAAGTCCTTCAGTCAGACTCAGGTTTCTGTGACGTTCAGAAACTGGATAAAGAAACTAAACCAAACATAAATAATCACTTTTATTAAATACATAAAGTTACATAAATACTTTGAAACATGGGACTCGTGATTGAAATATTGAAAAGAAAAGCATCAGAGAGTCGAGGGGAGCTCTGTGATTGGTCAGTTCTGCCCGCCGCTCCGCCCCCTTCCTCCGACGTCCACTTCCTGTAAAACAAATAGAGAAACATCAGAGTGTGTGTTTTTAATCAGTGCAATGATTAAACATGTTTTAAAGATTAGGTTTGTTTTCATTTCCCGGTGAAAGTTTAACCTCTTAATCCCCACCTGAACTGAGCACACTTTCCCCAGTTCAGCTTTACCCAAATCTAAACGCTTGAGGAAGAAAAAAAGCGTCCGGAAAAGCAACAATAACCAGTGATGGAAAGTAACAAAGTAAAAAGTACAAATTATAGGTACTTTTACTTTACTTAAAGGTACACTGCGTAACATTTTGGACTATACTATTGCCATCAGTACAAAACATGCAGATAATGAGCAGCTGGACACAGAAAATGCTTTTACTGCAGTGATCAAAGAATGAGGACCTAAACTATTTAAACCTCAAATTCTGCTGCCTTTAGTCACATCTCCATGGAAACGAGCTGGAGACGTCCCCTCTCCCGGTGAAGTTATGTCATGTCTTAGGAAAGCTGAGCCGCTCACTGAAAAATCACACGTTTGTTTGAGATATTTTTCAATGCTGAAAATATCTGTCATAAAATAAAAGCTTGTATTTCAATTTTAATTTTGGGGTAAAATTCTACGCGGTGTGACTTTAAATACATTTTATGATGAATACTTTTTACTTTTACTTCACTACATTTTCAAATTGGGTTAAAAGTATTTTATTTTCAAAGTGACCTCTTTACGATGACCTGGGTTAGTCCCAGTTTAGACCTGGTTTGATTCAAATGATTTTGAAAAATCCTGCACATTAAACTCTTAAATACTTTTACTTTTTACTTATAAGTACATTTTACAATACATACTTTTGTACTTTTGCTTAAGTACATTTTTGGTCCTGTATCTGCACTTTTACTTAAAGGGATATTTCAGGATGTTTGACATTGGGCCTCATTTCCTAGTTATCCAGAGTGTTGTTGATGTCTGGAGATATTTTTTTCTTAAATTCATGCAGTTCTTATATTTGAAGAGTCTAGTGGCGCTAGGCTAGGGCAAGGCTAAAGCATTTCTATGGTATCAGTTAGCCTGCATTAAAAACAGTCTGACCCACTCCACAGTGCACCTGAGGTAAATCACTTATAACACCAGACTAACCATATAAATGTCTGTGTTAATAGAATCATTTAAAATAACTTATATTTGAGCAGCATCAGCTTCGTGGCTGTAAGCTAACGCAGCGGCGGAGTGATCTGTGAGAAAATAGTCCCTCAAAATGCAGTAATTCATGTGATACAAGGTCAGTTATATTTCAAACATTATTCTATTAACACAGACATTTATATGGTTAGTCTGGTGTTATAAGTGATTTACCTCAGGTGCACTGTGGAGTGGGCCACACTGTTTTTAATGCAGGCTAACTGATACCATAGAAATGCACTAGCCTTGCCCTAGCCTAGCGCCACTAGACTCTTCAAATATAAGAACTGCATGAATTTAAGAAAAAAATATCTCCAGACATCAACAACATTCTGGATAACTAGGAAATGAGGCCCAATGTCAAAAATCCTGAAATATCCCTTTAAGTAAGAATATCGAGTACTTCTTCCACCACTGACAACAACACATTAAAAAAGCGACTAAAAAACACAAATAAAGAGCGATGAAAAAGTGACACAAAAGCAACAAAAACCTGGAAAAGACAGATTTTTGCTGCAGTGACTCGCCGGAGCTAAAGCGTGAGTTCTGCTAAAAAGTCAAACGTGTTGTTTTGAAATGTCCTTCATTACAGAATCAGGGCCTACATCTACAAATGAGAGAATTCTGCAGAAATGACTCTTTAACCCTAACCCTACTTTAGCACAAGAGCGGATTCGTTTCTCAAATCAGGGACACATTTACTGATTCAACAAAATGTCACTTATTTCTTGGAAGCTACGACCGACTAAACTGAGCTCAGATTTTTCCTTTTGTTTCCACGTTTTTCTCACTTCTCTGGTGTGTTGTCTCGTTTTCGACAAACTTTTAGATTTAGGTAAAGGAGAAAGAGGTTTTTTCATGAAGCTTTTAGATTTGGGTGACGCCGAACAGGTGAAAACGGTTAAAAAGGTTGAGGTGTGGAAATAATAAAGCTGCAGTAAAAAGTTTCGATCTGATTCCGGCGTCTTTAGTGAAAAGCTGAGTAAATAAAAGTTCTTTGTGTTTGGATAAAAGCTCCGTGAATCAGAGGGAAATGATCCGTGTGGAAAGTCTGTGATTAAAGTGTGACCTCAGTGAAACGAGGAGCGGCCATTTTCTTTATTCCATTTCAATACGAGCAAACAGAGTCCGGCCCAAAGCAAACAGTCGAAAACCATTAGACACGCCCGGGAATCTGACCCACAACCTCCACACACGACAGATTTACCTCACTGGACTGTTTAACATGCAGGTTTAACCGGGAAACAAACAGGGAGAGAAATACTGTACAACAAAAATACAAATAATATGACAAGAAATATAGAAAAATAGCAAAATGCATTTAAGGAAATGGAAAAATTACAAAACAGGGGAAAATGATAAACGACAATAAAAAAATTTGAAAATTGAAAATGGAAAAAAATACAAAAGAGAAAATAGGAGAAAATAAAACTAGCAAAAATGACAAAGAAAAAAAATGCTATTATGAAAAACAGAAAAAATACACAAAAATGTTAATTAAAAACAGTGGAAAAAAACTAATAATATCTCAAAAAAATATAGAAAATATACAAAATAAAGATGAAAGTATGAGGAAAAGGGGGAGATGACTAAAAAAAACAAAATGAAAGATTATAGGGCAAAAGAAATGGAAAAATTACTAAAAAAACAATAACTCATTTGACAAAACAGACAAAAAATAGGGGGTGAAAATATAAAATAATAACAAAATTAACAGAAAAATTCCCAAAATGAAAAAACATAAAAAATGAATAAGTACAAAGGAAGGAAAAAATAGGGGGAAAATGTGCTAATAGAACTCTTTGCAGTCCCATATGGTTTGAATTGACGAGTTTGTTTAAAATTCTGTAAGTTAAATTTGACTGTATTTGATTTTCTTTTTACATGTTTTTCAAAACTTAATGTGGAGTCAAGGGTCACATCGAGGTAATTACATTCTGAGACAATTTTTGAATTCTTCTCGTCTTAAAAATACACCAGATTGTTTTACGTCGTGAGACTGTTTAGTGAACATCATACGAACTGTTGTTTTAGTATTGAGCAGCAGACAGGATTTAAAAAAGAAAAGCCTCATTTACAGAAACCAGAGCGCATCCAACACAAGTGTTAGGAAGGTCATATATATATGGGGAAAATAATAAGGGACCGAGTATTGACCCTTGAGGCAAACCAACGGGGACCTCTAGGAAAAACGATTTGACACGGTTAATGTTAACACACTTTCCTTGAGTCCAAATATTGAAACGAGATGATTCATCTCATGGAGTTGATCCTCCAAGAAAATGTTCATTAATAAATAAATAAGATTTTATCCATTCAATGCAAATAATATGAAAAAAATAGAAATGTAGATGAATGTCAAAATAAAGATTAAAAAATGAGAAAAATACAAATTAATTCAAAGGAAATGGAAAAATTAGATTAAAAATAAATTAAATACAACAAATTTCACAAAAAAGGGGGGAAAATAAAATAAAATATAAAAATTGAAAAAGAAAATTCTAAAATTGGGGAAAAAAATAACATAAAAAGCAAGTACAAAAACGAAAGGAAAAATGGAATGAGAAAAAAGAAAAATTACGGCAAAAAAAGTTGATATAAAAAATAGGGAAATGGCGACAGTAATAACAACAACAAAGAAACTCAAACAGAAGCACAAATAAAAGTAAAAACTGGGTAAATGTCACTGACCTGGAGCCCGTCGGACGTCCTGTTGAAGTTCCCGTGGGTGGTGTACAGGGGGACGTCGTCTCGGTGGAATTCATTTATGGTGCTGCTGCCGGAGCGCCCCCTACGGCACAGCCACACGCCCTGCAACAGAAACACGCCTGGTTACCGTATTCTCTGTGAAAGAGCGGCCCTGTGTTCTGTTACTGGAGACTTTTGAACATCTATGCCGTGTTTTTGAGGAGGTTTTACTGCAGAGATTTCTTCTTCTGAGACAGTGAAGAGGCGTCACCAGAGGCTCTACAGGAAACAAGTAAGGGACAAACGAGGTGGTATCCGGGCAAGACTCACAGCTAAGCCACACAAGCCTCTGTCCCCACTACATGCATTCTGCAAAACCTCCGGAAAACTATAACTAATGCACGGCTTGATCATAATCCACCAAGTGATATTTAAGAAGAATGAGTAAAATACTGATTCCTGTCACAGACTGATCTCTAGAGTTCCAGTGTTTCATGACCTCACCGTTACCTTGGAAACCCGCCATGTTTGCGGGTGTGTCCGGACGACCTGGCGTCTCGGAGCCGAGTTTTCCTCACTCAAATGTTTATAAAAGTTTATTATAAGAAAAGAGTCTTACCAGAGCGATCAGCAGGAGCAGCAGCACCAGCAGAGCCACCGCCGCCAGCACCAGCAGCGCGATGGCCCAGCCTGGCACGCCAGCAGGGGCGCCGTGGTGGGGGAGGAGGTGGAGGTGATGATCGAGGTCGTGCCGCTGTTGCTGGGCGGAGTCACGGTGCTGTTGATCGCTGATTGGCTGGTTGTCGCTGTGCTGTTGCAGGGCGGGTCGCGGGCGTTGATCGCTGAGGCTGGTTGTCGCTGTGCTGTTGCCGGGCGGAGTCGCGGTGCCGTTGATCGCTGATTGGCTGGTTGTCGCTGTGCTGTTGCCGGGCGGAGTCGCGGTGCCGTTGATCGCTGATTGGCTGGTTGTCGCTGTGCTGTTGCCGGGCGGAGTCGCGGTGCCGTTGATCGCTGATTGGCTGGTTGTCGCTGTGCTGTTGCCGGGCGGAGTCGCGGTGCCGTTGATCGCTGATTGGCTGGTTGTCGCTGTGCTGTTGCCGGGCGGAGTCGCGGTGCCGTTGATCGCTGATTGGCTGGTTGTCGCTGTGCTGTTGCCGGGCGGAGTCGCGGTGCCGTTGATCGCTGATTGGCTGGTTGTCGCTGTGCTGGTCGTTGGTTGGTTAATGGCTGAAGATGAAGTCACATTTAATTGGATGGTGGGGGTGATTGTGGGCGTGGTCGGACCTTGACTCAAAACTGGAGAAAAACATAAAAATGGCAGAAACGGCGTTAGCTCTGAGTTTGTGAAAACAACATCGCACCGGACGACAACCCTTTTACATTTCTTTGCTCTTGACCCTTGAGTGGTTGATAAGTCGATGTAGACTCTGGGTGGGGCTGTTGTTGCAATGCACACATGTGGGTACAGTTTTTATTATCAGATCAAAAGCTACTGCTTCAGAATAAAAGAAGCATTACCACATACAACGTCACAAACTGTGTGTCCTTGGGCAAGACACTTCCCCCTCCTCGCCTCCAGTGTCTGTTACACTGGTGTATGAATGAGAGAGTGAATGGGTGACTGGGTCCTCACTGTAAAGCGCTTTGGGCCTGGTAGAAAAGTCAATTTACCATTTAACCAAGTCCACTTTCTCCAATTCAGTTTTACCCAAATCTAAAAGTTGACATCCTATAGGCCAGTGTAACGCCTCATTTGAAAGCTAAGACCTACAAAACTCATCTAACCTGATTTTTTTTCCCTCGTCTTGTTGCCGCCTTGTCGTCACCTTTTTGACATTTCTTTTTGGGGCTGTTTGTGTTTCATTTCGTCGCATTTTTGTTACTATTATGACACTTTTTCCAAGAGGCTTTTAGATTTGGGTAGAAGTGGGGGTTAAGAGGATAACTAAGAAAGCATTAAAGGGATATTTCGGGATTTTTGACATAGGGCCTCATTTCCTAGTTATCCAGAGTGTTGTTGATGTCTGGAGATATTTTTTTCTTAAATTCATGCAGTTCTTATATTTGAAGAGTCTAGTGGCGCTAGGCTAGTCTTAGGCTAGTGCATGTCTATGGTATCAGTTAGCCTGCATTAAAAACAGTCTGACCCACTCCACAGTGCACCTGAGGTAAATCACTTATAACACCAGACTAACCATATAAATGTCTGTGTTAATAGAATCATGTTTGAAATATAACTGACCTTGTATCACATGAATTACCGCATTTTGAGGGACTATTTTCTCGCAGATCACTCCGCCGCTGCGTTAGCTTACAGCCACGAAGCTGATGCTGCTCAAATATAAGTTATTTTAAATGATTCTATTAACACAGACATTTATATGATTAGTCTGGTGTTATAAGTGATTTACCTCAGGTGCACTGTGGAGTGGGTCACACTGTTTTTAATGCAGGCTAACTGATACCATAGAAATGCTTTAGCCTTGCCCTAGCCTAGCGCCACTAGACTCTTCAAATATAAGAACTGCATGAATTTAAGAAAACAATATCTCCAGACATCAACAACACTCTGGATAACTAGGAAATGAGGCCCAATGTCAAAAATCCTGAAATATCCCTTTAACATAAGAACATTCACGAGTCATTTCTGTCCTGCTAAACATGAACAGCGCTGTACTCGGGCAGAACTTCAGAGTAAACAGTGAGTTAAACCACTCGCCCAGTATCACGGAGTCTCTCTCGTTCTTACGTCTGTTTTAGCCTCTTTTAAAACTCCACAAACTCAGCGACACCTTCCCCACTTCATCTCATGTCTCCAGCGAAAAGTCCCGTTGCAAAGAGTCGTCCAAAAATATCGGAAATATATCCATATATTCCACCGGTCTGTAGTTTCTGTCAGTGTTTTTGAGGAGCCGCGTGCGAGTGAATGTGACCAGTGAGGAGCCTCCGTGTGCTTCAGCTTAGCCACCGAGCCCATGGATACCAGCCGTCCCTGTGTGGAGAACGTCTTTGTGTCACGAGAACAATTCATTTTCTACTATGTTTGCTTTGCGATGCTTCGTCCACCGCGGCTCATGAGCTAACGGCGCCCTCTAGAGCCCAAACCTTTTGTCTCCGAGGGCCAAAATGAAAAAATACCCGTGGCGATGTCAAGCGTGAAATATGCAAATAATAATAGTTTGTTTTATTTTTCAGTAGCCTATACATTTGCATTTGATTTTATATGCAAATAACATGCTACATTAAAACAAATGTTAACTTTGGGAAAAGCCAAGTTTTACTAGAACAAAATCAACAATTGCAGCAATATAAAACATGTAAAATGTAAACAACAACAACACCTGTATCTACAGCACCTACAGTGACTTTACCTCAATCATTTGTTAACTCAAAGAAAATACCACATTAGATCATTTTTAAAGTGTCAGTTCAGCATAAAGTCTTAAGTCCATTTTTAACATGACCTTTGTTGATGTCAACAAACTTTGCAATAAAAGATGGAAAACTGTGAAAGTTGATGCTACAACACTCTGTGATAAACACCAAGACACCACAACAGTGTTTCCTTAAAGGTCCTATATCATGCAAAATCGACTTTTTGGAGTTGTTAACCATGTTGTTGCTATTTCCTTATCAGAAACCCCCCAGAGCGTTTTTGGCTTCATTCACACAGTTCTCAGTAATCCTCCTGATCCTGCTCTCTGAGCAGCTGCTCCGCCCTCTCCTGGTAAACCACTGAGCTGTTCAGTTGTGTCGTCACAAAGGAACAGAAGTGCTCTACGTCTGTAATGTAATGCCTTACGGCCTGATTTTTGTTTATACAACAGCTTTTTCATTATTTTTGTTGTAAAAGAGAAATAAATTTAAAAAAAAAAAGGAACTCTCCGACTGTGCTGTCCCAGGAGGGTAAATAAACGCACCCCCGGCCCGGAGGATCCGAACAGAAGTCATGTTTGTGAAGACTGAGCTCTTTCTAACCTACTCTGGACACGCCTGCTCTTTTTCCCAACGATAATGTCACGGGTTCGCGTTTGGCTACGAGAGGAACAGGACTATTCAACCTTCCTAAAGAAGAGTGCACTCGCCAGAAGTTGGAATTTCTTTCTGGGATTCAGCGACTTTATCAACCAACCTGATGGATGCTTGGTGAACCTCGGCCAGAATCAAAGTGGATTCACTTTTATAACCAACGCAATGTCAACTCCTTATAACTGCATTATGTGAAGTAACTTCACTTTTTGCAGCGATATTTATATTTATAATACTGCAAATGTGGAATGAGCGGACAGAGGGGCGGAGTTAACTGAAGTCGTCCGGTTTTGGAAAATACCCCCCAAAAATACTTATATTTCTCTCAAAAATGAGTACTCCATAGTGATAGAGGTACAATATATCATATAAATGCCTATACTTTACTTTGGAATGGCTAAAATAGCAGGATACAGATCCTTTAACTTTGCGAAAGGAGTGAAACAGCGCCCCCAATTTGACGCTGGTGGCCAGAAAGTGTACTGCATCCATATTTACCATTGAGAATGAATGGGAGAGAGTTAGTATTAATCATATGCGGCGCAAAACTAGGTCACTGTCTGATGGGCCAATGGAATTGTTCCGGTGGGCCAAATTTGGACCGCGGGCCCCACTTTGAGCATCCCTGTTCTAGAGGATTTGTAACGTTATTTAGTCAATACAACCGCTCTGAGTGCGTTCACATGTGCTCGACTTTCCCGGGTATTATCGGGAGTTTCCAATATTCCAGTTTAGTCTTTGATCATGTGACAAACCTGGATTCTCCAGCCGTAACCGGGAGATAACGGCAGGTTTACGCAGTTTCCCCGTTAGACGAAACATGTCAGTAAACAAACATGGCGGCGCTGAGTCCAAAGAGCTCAAGAAGAGACTTTTAGATGGAAAGAAGCGTAATGTGGATCCCAGATTAACCCGAGGCTCTGGTGGAGAGTTCTGAATCGCAGGGACTTGTGCTGCGTTCCAGTTCAGTTGGAAGTTGGAAAATCCGACCAGGATCAAAGTCTTTCTCCGAGTTGTAGAGTAGTGTTCCAGGTCGGAAACATCAGATCAGGGGTGAACAGTAGTGTGTCCCAGACTATACAGTGACATTTTTAAAATTGTAATATTGCAATGCAGTCCCCCCATAAGTTTCACTCCTAGTTAACCTCTTACCCTCCCGCCTTAACCGAGCGCAGGTTCTCCAGTTCGGTTTTACCCAAAACTAAAAACTTCTCGACAGGAGCTTACAGCCTCTAGACCAGAGTCACGCCTCATTTGAAAGCCAAGAAGTACAAAACTGTGACTTTTTGTTTTTTCGTTTTGTCTCATCTTTTTTGTTGCTTTTTTATTGTGTTATTGTTGCTTTCCAGCACGTTTTGTCCCTCTTTTGTTGCTTCTTTGTCACTTTTTTGTTGTTCTTTTGTTGCTTTGCTCTGCTGTTTTGATGCTTGTCCTTCAAGAAGCTTTAAAGCAGAACTAAGTAACATGTTTACCTAAATAAATCCTTTCCGTCGTCCCTCTGGGGGTAATACAAGTGTTAATGGGATGATTGGAGGGTCTTTCATCGCCCCTGGTGTCTCTGGCTAGAAAACCATGCTTGCAACTTGACTGCCACCAGGGCGGAGCAACCAATACACACTAATGTAATCACGCAGAAGAAGCTAACAGGCTAACGGGCAAAGCTAACTGCGGGCTAGCGCCACTTTAAACAGTATTTACAGCCAAGTTTGAGTGAAACAAATTATTCCCATTGTATAACTGGATGTACAACACCTCTCTCTCCCTCACCTTTTCTGTCAGCGTAGTATTTACTCTCCAAGACATTTAATAAGTAAAAAAATCGTAACTTGCTACGACACCTGCAGTTGCGCTTATGGCCTCTAGGGCAAGAGTTACTTAGTACTGCTTTAAGATGTGGGTAAAGCCAAACTAGAGAAAATGTGCTTGGTTCAGGTGGGGGTTAAGAAGTTAATAAAACTAGGTAAACTAGGATAGGTCAAACATAAACGTTAGCAATGACAATAATGCAAGACTGTTTTGAAAAACGCTTGTGGTGTCCAATGGCCGCTAGCTGCTCTGCTTTATGACCGCAACACTGGAGGCCGCCATTGCTCCGCCATTGCTGTAGTACCTCCATATCATCGCTAGGCCCCCATTGAAAAGCATTGGACTTTAGACACGTTAAAAACAACTTTAATGCCTGGTTTCAATTTTTTTAACAATTTCTACGGCTACATATTCCTCCTGAGATAACGCTGGTTAGTCACAAAAATAGAAACCAGGCTGGTTTCCAAATAAAAATTGTTTTAACGGAGGTCGGACTGTTAGCATTGGAGCTGCGCGAGCTACACGTCACGCAAGGGCGGAGTCTACAGTGAAGATCCGCCCTTATGCCCTTATTAGGAACATGCTTCGTCAGAGCTGGGGAGGAGGAGTCTGTAAATCCGCCATGATTTCCCCCTCGAACGTGGTCATTGTGGTAAACGGGGAGGAGTGAGGAGGAGGAGTCTATTCTTTTTAACGGTCTATGGTGGTGTCACTTATATGTCATAATGGTAAAACTTCAATGACCTCGGGGGACCTTAAATATGATCTAAATGAGCTGAAATGTTTTGAGTAGATTCATGGTGTCATAGTAAAACTTTTTTAGGGACTGCACTGGCATTTTCCAAACAAAAAAAAACTTTAGGACACCCTAGTGAACAGGAGAGATTTGACTTTTTATTTTCAGTTGTAACTATAGAATTACAGCTGTTGCAGAGTGGCATCATTACAGATTAAAACACCTTTACTGTAAAAGTACACACAGTGATATTTCAGCACTCGTTTCATATTGTCCCTTTAACCGTTAACTGAGAAACGCTCCTTCTCTGTGATTCCGAAAGTCCAAACGTTTCCCTGATCATTATTCAGATTCTCCTGTTCAACATCACGCTCATGTTTCTGAATATCGTCTCCACTTAAATAATGACACCAGAGTTCATAAGAGCTGGAGAGAGGACTTTGAACTTTGGGACAGTTTTTGTTTCATGTGAATCGGCCTCAGGAATTACAGAGAAATGAAACAAACTGAGACTGTTGCCATGGTTACGCCTCTGTTTACACCAGGGAAGGTAAGTTTGCTTTGGCCCATTTTCTTCATTGTAAAAAGACCTGGGCCTGTTTAGTTTAGGTTCTACTGATGCAGGTACTGAGAAAAAAAGGCTTTGATTGTCATGACTTTTTGTTACCCTGTTTGTTTTGTCGTCTGTCCTTTGTGTTTTATATTGACATGTCTTTGTGATTTGTTTGACTTAGCCTTGTTACTTACCTGCCCCGCCCTGATGTGCTTCACCTGTGCCCCGTTTCCTCCTGTATTTACACCCCTGCGTTTCCCTTTGTCGTGTCATTGTCTACGTCAGCCCCGGTTTGTTTGAGTTTTTGTCTTCTCTGGATTTTGTTATTTTGTTAGGCGCATTGAGTTGCATTGTGTACGAAATGCGCAGTATAAATAAAGTTGCCTTGCCTTATTTTGTTTTTCGTCATTCATTAAACATCACCAGTTTTGTCACAGTGTTGCATTTTGGGATTTATTTTCCTCACTCCACCTCAACCAGGACACTGATGCCGTTGGTCCAGGAACAACATTAAAGTGCATATGACAGGTTTTAATGCTCTTGAAAATATGACTTATTTAGATGCTTGTGTACAAGTCTTTTCATGGTTTAGCACCAAAGTACATCTCTGACATGTTAGAGCCGTATGAACCATCTCGGGCCCTGAGAACTTCAGGGAGGGGTCTCCTGGTGGTTCCAGAGTCAATAATAAACACGGTGAGGCTGCGTTTCAGTTTCATGCAGCTAAAATCTGGAACAGTCTTCATGAGGATGTGAGACAGGCCTCAACTCTGACAATGTTCAAATCCAGGCTGAAAACAGCTCTTTTTACCCGTGCATATGAAAACTGAAAGTATTTTATCTGCACTCTTGCCTTTTACTGTCATTGATTAACTTTATGTTGATGTTTTATTGATTGATTTTATCTGTTTTCTTGTAATTTCTCTTTCTGCAACTGTGAAGCACTTTGAATTGCCTTGTGTATGAATTGTGCTCTACAAATAAACTTGCCTTGCCTAGATGGATTACATCAGTTGCATAGTTTTCATTTTTTTCAGTGAAGCAGCAACTTTAATGAAGAAATGTTGGGCAGAAAAGTTATTTTTATTTGAATGTTTAAGCTGCTGACAGGAAGTGACATAAAAGAAGGAAACATTCCATAGCAGTTTGACTCATTCATTTCCCATTGACTTAAAGAGTACCTAAACGGGCCAAAGCCTTTCCCCACCCACAAACAAAAGTCAAAAAGTGCAGTGAAAGAGGCGTCTCTGAAGTTTGGGGGTGACATGCGGGGGGTGAGTGTGTGGGCCTTTGCATTGGCACAATCACAGCAGACTGATTACGTGGGAGGGACTTGGTTATAAACCACAGGTACAGGGGCAGGACAATGGGCAGGACAATGGGCAGCACCTGATGACGATGTGTGGAGCTGGTGCTTATGACGTTCTGTGGAGGCCGTGGACACGTCTCCAGCCAATCAGGAAATTCTAATTAGTAGCAGAGTTTACCCTGAAGGGGGCGCCACCCATTCGTTTCAGGCCAAAGTTAGGATTTAACTCATGTTTGTGCTATAATGTCAGAATAATGTCAGGGACCAGTGGACAACACTATGAGACAGTTTATCAGTAAAAAAAAAACTTGATTTGGTGTTTAGACGCTCTTTAACATGGTCGGCACGGCAACGGTTTAAAATTGTTTACCTTCTTCGATGTCACTTCCTGTCTGTGTCCAATAAGGAAGTGAAACATGAACATCACAAAAATGGTCAAACTAAAGAAAACTGGGAATAATCTTTAGCAAAATCGTAAATATAATCGTGTTAACTGAGTTTTAGCAGAAATTGTGTCTAATGTGTCAGATTCACTTTAAAGGAAGTGACTTTATGTTTCAGCTCAAATCAAATAATTTGTTTTTCCCATTTTTTTTATTTCTTGCCCAATGTTTGCCCCATTTCACCCAATCTACTTTTCTTCTTATTCCTTTTTCTTCTTATTGTTCTAGACGACACATATTTTAGTATCAGTATCGAATAAAGTATCGTTCAGATATTCAGCCCGATACGTGACCTAACTGGGTGTTTGTTTAGAAATGTTGAAAGATTTGACTGTATTTTGCTCATTTTGAGAGAATTAAAAAAGGCATTTGTTTAATAATATCATCTTCAAAATCATTCAAAACATCCTGAGGGCCAGAGCTGCTATGCTGGAGGGCCGGATTTGGCCCCCAGGCCGGACGTTGCCTACCCCTCGGCTCTTTAGAAGGGGGAGATATCGGCCGATAAGGAGGAGCTTCAGACCCGGGACACGCTGGAGGAAGTGTCTGGGGAGAGGGAAGTCTGGGCGTCTCCCCAGACACTTCCTCCGTGACTCGGGTGTAAATAAAGATCTGTTCTCTTATGTCACACCCCCGCCTTAACTCAGCACATTTTCTCCAGTTCGGCTTTACCCAAACCTAAACTGGACTGGAGCTCACAGCCTACAGGCCAGAGTGACGCCTCATTTGAAAGCTAAGACCAACAAAACTGATCTTACGTTTTTTGTCGCGCTCTCGTCATATTTTATGAGTTTTTTTTTGTCACATTTTTGTTTTTTCATCACTTTCTTGTTTTCAGGTTAAGTCTTATTTTTATGAAAACACACATATTTACCCCTGTATCTACAGCAGACGTTTCACACTGATGTCTTTAAAGGTTTAGAGGTTTTGTTCCTGCAGCGTCTGAACCAAACACAAGACTTTACATGACGACCCGGTAACTGCTAGATAATTACCTAATAATTACAGTAGTAACTACTAGTAATAATATCAATAAAAGTGGTAGTTCTTGGGTAATTAAAGTAGTAGTTAATAGTAACTCTGCCCAATAACTGTTCGGTAAATGTCTAGTAATTAATAAATGTCAGTTAAAGTGTAGGGTTAGGGTTACGTAATTACTCAGCAGTTATTGTAATTAATTACTATTACCTGCTACTTTAATTACCCAAGAACTACCTCTTTTATTGATGTTTATTACTAGCAGTTACTACTGTAATTACTAGGTAATTACCGAGCAGTTACCGGGTCGTCATGTAAAGTAGACGTTCTCAGTACAAATACTACTCGAGTACAGACCGTTATTAAAGTGAAGCAGCGTTTTTTTACCTGACGACGAGACGTTTAAAACGATCCAGAACCAAAACAGGGACTCCATGTTCTCCTCCTGCTCCTGCTCCTGGTCTGGGTCTGGGTCTGGGTCTGCTCCTGGTCTGGGTCTGGGTCTGGTCCTGGTCCTGGTCTGGGTCTGGGTCTGCTCCTGGTCTGGGTCTGGGTCTGGTCCTGGTCCTGGTCTGGGTCTGGTCCTGGTCCTGGCCTGGGTCTGGACGAGGCGTTGCTTTGAGCGAGGCGTAGTGAGGTTTTAATCTCTGTTCTTCAGTGAAAGGCTCCTTTATCTGACACCTGCGCTCACCTGCGGGGGCGTGGTCTGTGGCTCAGTTAGGGCGGGGCCAGGGAGGCCGTCACACACAGGTCTGAGGTCAGGTAGATCTCAGACCTAGTCCAGCTCCTCTGGACTCACTCAGGCCGTAGAGTCTGGGGCGTGTGACATAAATGAGTATTTATGAGTATTTTTCTATTGTCCTTTCTGTAAAGCACTTTGTTGTTTTTAATAGTGCGTATAAATAAAAACATCTGCAGCGAAATGTGACTAAAACAAACATGAGGAGGAACAAAGGCCGGTGACTCTGGTTCACAATAAACTGAACAAAAACCACAGACTGTATAAAGTCTGTCCAGAGGAGCCGTAATGTTTTACAGTGTGACGGGCAGGGGTCTGGACTCTCTTAACCTCTAAACACCTTTACCCAATCTAAAAGCTTCTCGAAAAACAAGGATGAAAATGCAACAAAAGAGCGACAAAAAGGCAGTGACAAAGTGACAGAAAAGTGACAAAACGTAATGGGAAAAAATGATAACGCAGCAACAATAAGAGGAAACAGCTCTGGCTATTGGCTCTAACCTTATGGATTTGGGTAAAGCTGAATGAGTGAAAATGCACTTGGTTAAGGCGGAGGTTAAGAGGTTAAAAAAAAATCAAAATTTTTGAAAATTCAGAAAAAATAAAATATTTTTTTGCTAAATTTGGAACAATTTGGAAAATATTGTAATATTAGTTAGTTAGTTAGTTATTAGTTAGTTTAGTTTATTTGAGCAGTTAACATTTTTCTTTCTCCAATGTTTCACAATCATACAGTTAATGGAAGCTCAAAGGGAGTAGACTGAAGCAAAAGCTTATAAGTGCCTACCCCTTGTTCATGTAAATTACATTTGCAGTTAATAATGATACAGTTATACATTGCTTTTACATTTTCATCAAACAGTAAAACAATCCTTCCTGAGTATTTTGTATTAGTTTCAAACTATATACTTGTACATGTTTGTGAGTTCACTTTATCCTACATGCAAACAGCAGCCTTAGTTTACAATTTGCAGCACTGGCAAACAAAGAGGTTTTAGCATTTCACATTTCACAAATAATAAAAATAAAAATAATAACAATAATAATAATAATAATAAATAATAAATGGTTAATGTCATTGATCATAACAATTATAACAATTATCCTTCTTGTCATTATCAATGGATGAATATTCGTTTTCATATTATATAGGCATGTTAGACATTTTGTATTCTGCCATCTTGCCTTGTTGTCATTACTATCCACTATTTATCATCTATTTAATATATATTTGCATCCTTCAAACGTTCACATGTTTGTCAGTAGAATAAATTATTTGAAGTCGTGTTTGTGACTGACGTGTAAATGTGGTATATGTTCAGGCGTGTTGTGGAACACGTGTGTTTCCTTCACTGACCCGGGATCAGCCGTGTTAATCCTCAGAGTTAATCCCCTGAGCTCGGCCGCTCGCTGAGGCTCCAGTCGCTCCCGGACATGGACCCGGGCGGAGGAGGAGGAGACCTGGGCCTGGTCTGGCCCCAGAGCGGAGCCACAGCCTGGGGCCGAGCGCTGCTGCCATGGGGGGGCCGCCCTGGGAGTCACCGTCATCTGTGAGGAACTGACCCTAAACCAGGACTGAACCAGGACTGAAACTGGACTAAACCAGGACTGAACCACGACTAAACCAGGACTAAACCAGGACTGAACCAGGACTAAACCAGGACTAAACAAGGACTAAACCAGGACTAAACAAGGACTAAACCAGGACTAAACAAGGACTAAACCAGGACTAAACAAGGACTAAACCAGACTAAACAAGGACTAAACCAGGACTAAACAAGGACTAAACCAGGACTAAACCAGGACTAAACAAGGACTAAACAAGGACTAAACCAGGACTAAACCAGGACTGAACAAGGACTAAACCAAGGACTAAACCAGGACTAAACAACAAGGACTAAACCAGGACTAACAAGGACTAAAACCAGGACTAAACAAGGACTAAACCAGGACTAAACAAGGACTAAACCAGGACTAAACAAGGACTAAACCAGGACTAAACAAGACTAAACCAGGACTAAACAGGACTAAACCAGGACTAAACAAGGACTAACAGGACTAAACAGACTAAACCAGGACTAAACAAGGACTAAACCAGGACTAAGACTAACCAGGACTAAACAAGGACTAAACCAGGACTAAACAAGGACTAAACCAGGACTAAACAAGGACTAAACCAGACTAAAACAAGGACTAAACCAGGACTAAACAAGGACTAAACCAGGACTAAACCAGGACTAAACAAGGACTAAACAAGGACTAAACCAGGACTAAACCAGGACTGAACAAGGACTAACCAGGACTAAACAAGGACTAAACCAGGACTAAACCAGGACTAAACAAGGACTAAACCAGGACTAAAACCAGGACTGAACAAGGACTAAACCAGACTAAACCAGGACTAAACCAGGACTGAACAAGGACTGAACCAGGACTGAACAAGGACTAAACCAGGACTAAACCAGGACTAAACCAGGACTGAACAAGGACTAAACAAGACTAACAAGGACTAAACAAGACTAAACCAGGACTAAACCAGGACTGAACAAGGACTGAACCAGGACTAAACAAGGACTAAACCAGACTAAACCAGGACTAAACAAGGACTAAACCAGGACTAAACCAGGACTGAACAAGGACTAAACCAGGACTAAACCAGGACTAAACCAGGACTAAACAAGGACTAAACCAGGACTAAACCAGGACTGAACCAGGACTAAACCAGGACTAAACAAGGACTAAACAAGGACTAAACCAGGACTAAACAAGGACTAAACCAGGACTGAAACTGGACTAAACCAGGACTAAACCAGGACTGAAACTGGACTAAACAGGACTAAACCAGGACTGAAACTGGACTAAACAACGACTAAACCAGGACTAAACCAGGACTAAACAAGGACTAAACCAGGACTGAAACTGGACTAAACCAGGACTGAACCAGGACTAATTCAGGAAAAAAATGGGACTTAAACCAGGGTTGAAGGGGACTAACTGGACTGAAACTGGACAAACCAGGGCCACACTGGGGCTGAAACCAGGACTACACTTGGATAAACACAGACCAGACTGAATCAGGTCTATACTGTGTTTCTGTGAAGTATTACAAAGGCCTTCAAAGCCTTTCAATCGGATTCAAAGTCATTAAATCTATTTCCTGGTAAATAATGACTGTTGTAGATGAATCAGAAACACAAATGTCTGATCTGAAACTCCAGGTTAGGCTGAAACTGTTTCTGCTCAAAGGTTTCCTCATTCTTTTGTTTGACAGAACGTTTTGCAAACTGTTCTTTGGCAGAAACCACTGGATTAACTGATTACATCACCGTGACGCCATCTGTCACCGAGACCAGTAATGTGTCTGCACTTTACCGGTCAATGATTTATTCAAAAGTGGCTCAATCTGTCAAATTAACTTTAAATGGTCCTAGTTTTAATTATTTCATTGAGCTTTGAACTCTAAAAACAAGGAGAGATTTTCACTAATAACCAGATTATTCAAAAACTAAAGCAGTTCCAAAATCCCTCTGAGCAAATCCTTGGCATTTACTGTATGTCACAATAAAAGCACACATTTAAACCTGGGCCTGAACATTGTGTGTTGATTGTACATGTTTTGTTTAAGGCGTGGCGGTGCTGCGCAGGTGGATTTCCGGCGGCAGGTGCAGGTCGCTCGTGAGACTCGATGGAAAGACGGCGATCGTCACCGGAGCCAACACCGGCATCGGCAAAGAGACGTGTCGCGACTTCGCCCAAAGAGGTCAGAGCTTTAGACTTTATTAGCCTTTATTAGCCTTATTAGCCTTTATTAGGCTTGTGTGTCCAAATGTTTCCCTGATCATTATCTGACAGTGACTGGATTCACATTATTTTGATTCTCCTGAGCAACATCACTCATGTTTCTGAATATCGTCTCCACTTTAAGAGGAAATAATGAGACCATAGTTCATCTGAGTCAAGAGACGACTCTGAACTTTGGGACAGTTTTTGTTTCATGTGAATTGGCCTCTCGGGCGTCAAAATCGCGCCTCAAGCCCGTAGTTGGAGTCTGTTCGTAGCCATCTTGGAAGCAGCTCGTGCCTGAAACTACAGTTGTTCGGAGGCTAACTAGTCTCCCTCTTGCTCCTGCCATGTCCTATGGATCTTAACTATTCCCCATGGTCTACGCAGGATCTCCCAGTATTTAAGCTCATATCCAGCCCATACGCTTGAAGGGACATTGGTGGCAGTGGCTATAAGCTAGTTAGCCCGGTTAGCTTGTTACAATCGTCTACAGCTCATTGTTGATAAAAAAAAAAAGTGTGTAATAAACCACAAATGTGTCAAGCCCAGCTCAGTGTGTGACCATCATAAAGGCTGTTCTGTGTAGTTAAGGGCTTTATTGACGTGATTAGTGCATAATACTTGTTTCATGGGTCAATGTGAGCTATCTGTTTGCTG
The DNA here is from genome assembly GCA_007210695.1 of Neogobius melanostomus. Taxonomy (NCBI): domain Eukaryota; kingdom Metazoa; phylum Chordata; class Actinopteri; order Gobiiformes; family Gobiidae; genus Neogobius; species Neogobius melanostomus. Next base: position 43,161 of record VHKM01000184.1, read on the forward strand.
CTAAGTGGCTAGCATAGATTAATTATTTCTATGCACAGCTAACTCGGGGACTACGGCCCGTTGTAGATAAAATGTGAGCAATAAACTTAAAAATCAACAAGCCTGGCTCAGTGTGTGACCATTGTTACTCGGATGCTTATGTAGACGGGGATTAATAGACTTTATTTGTGCATATTTCTTGTTTTCACATCGATTGGAGCTTTAGCTTGTAGCATTAGCTTTGGGAATGCTCTGTGCATCATCAAGGCCCAAACACATTCCCAGCGCAGATCCAGCCACTCAAATAAGTTTTCTTGTCGCCGCTTTTAATCCTGGTGTTTAGGTAAAAGAAACACTGATGTGTGTCTTTGTAAAAGTCCCAGAGCTGCTGTAGCTCCGGTTCACAACAGGATGAAGCTAACCTCCGAGACTCTGACTCTTTACATCTGCGGGACGCACTGCGGGATCTCGACGCTTCCCGAGGCGCGTCCTCCGTGTACTTTCAATGTAAACCTGACGCTTGGAGGCGTTTGGTCTGAACACAGCATAAGACTAGGAATCTGCATAAAGACCGTTACCATGGTTACCGCCGTGGAAAATCCTTCCATGTCAGTCACTCTCAAACACACTCAGCCTGGTCTATTGCTATTGTACATGTTTTTAGTGCTGGGGAAGCCGCAGTACCCGGAGATGCTAAAAGAAGTTTAGATACATCTTAGATAAAAGTGTGTTTGATGTGGCTTCGGGATGGGCGGGGCTTCCTCCTCCTGACTCTGTGATTGGCTGCAGGCGCCGTGTCATCATGGCGTGCCGGACCTGGCTCGCGGCGAGGCGGCGGCGGAGGAGATCAGGGTCGCCACGGGAAACGGGAACGTGGTTGTTCGTCATCTCGACCTGGCCTCGCTCTTCTCTGTCAGACAGTTCTGCTCCGAGATCCTGCAGACGGAGGAGAGAGTGGACCTGCTGGTCAACAACGCAGGTAAGATCTCCCTACAACTCACTACAACGCCCTACAATACACTACAACAGCCTACATGATCCTACCGTCTACCCACAACCATCACCACAACATATACACACTAACAGACAGAGGAGAGAGTGGACCTGCTGGTCAACAATGCAGGTAAGATCTCCCTACAACTCACTACAACGCCCTACAATACACTACAATACACTACAACAGCCTACATGATCCTACCGTCTACCCACAACCATCACCACAACATATACACACTAACAGACAGAGGAGAGAGTGGACCTTCTGGTCAACAACGCAGGTAAGATCTCCCTACAACTCACTACAACGCCCTACAATACACTACAATACACTACAACAGCCTACATGATCCTACCCTCTACCCACAACCATCACCACAACATATACACACTAACAGACAGAGGAGAGAGTGGAGCTGCTGGTCAACAACGCAGTAAGATCTCCCTACAACTCACTACAACGCCCTACAATACACTACAATACACTACAAAACACATTAGAGTCATGATGTTTCCTTTAGGGTTGGGAACCATTTTTTTTAATAGCAAAATTACAATGTTTGTCTAGAACCAGAAAACAGAACAACAATATGTGAAGATCTGCACATTTACAACATCAGGCTCATCTCCAATGTCAAGTGTGAATAATGGGAAATAATAAAAAAAGAAAAAAGGGAAATGAGAAAATACAAATTAAAGAAATTAAAGAAAAATGAAGGAAAACAACAACAAATTTGGGAAAAATAAGAAAAGAAATGTGTAAAAAAATAAAATAAAAAAAACTTGGATCTAAAGAGAGAGAATGTTATCCCTGTTCCTGCTTTTGATTTATTTTTTCATACCAGTAGAACCTAAAAATGTTTTCAATACTCAGGCCTATTAGGAGTCATGATGTGTCCTTGTCTGTGTAAGTTCTCAGTCGTACAGGAGTTGTCAATCTTCAAAGAAGGTACTTGATCAATCAATCAATCAATCAATCTTTATTTATATAGCGCTTTTCATACATTTCATGTAACACAAAGTGCTTTACAGATTTAAAAACATTCTCTCACACCCACCTCCTCCCACAAATACAACACATTGTCGCACTCACACTCTCCCCACCCACCTTCCCAGAGACACAGCACACAAGCACAACACACACACTCAAGGTAAAACAATGGACGCAATGGACATAAGGCTGAGGTAAGGCTGAGGTAAGGCTGAGGTAAGGCTGAGGTAAGGCTGAGGTAAGGCTGATACAGATAAACCAGGTAAGGAAACACCATGAGTCATCTTCTGTACTCGGTAGTTGAAGTCTCCAAACGTTTCGCCTCTCATCCAAAAGGCTTCGTCAGTGGACGAAATCACCTCAGCACGCAGCTGAGTCTTTATCTACGCTGCGTGCTGAGCGGGATTTCGTCCACTGACGAAGCCTTTTGGATGAGAGGCGAAACGTTTGAGACTTAGTTTAGTTTAGTTTATTAATTTATTTCAACAGGGACAATGTGCAAATACATTAATTAAAGATGCTTTGCACCAGATTTAGCTTGAGCTAGTTTCCATCTGCAGTCCCTGAGCAGGTGAGTCACAACATGTACAATATAAAATATATTTAACCACTCAAATACAAATATTCATTCATACATTCACCCGTTACATCCATCAGTCCACATAAAATCATGCTAAAATTACTACATAAAACATCACTAACGGTCATATTTACATTTACAGTTATCAGTGCTGACATGACTGGTTTTCAACAGCACTTTTTTGTATTACGAGAGAAATCTTTCAGGTCTAAGGAAAGTTTCAGACTCTGTGGGAGTTTGTTCCATTCTTTGATGCCTTTGAATGAGAAGGATGTCAAAGGCTGAGCTACGTTTAGGCCTTACTCTACAGTCATTACGACTTGTGGACCTGGAGCTCCTAGTCATCTGCTCAGAACAGAGCTGGACAAATGTTTTCAGCGGTGGAGGCGCAGTATTATTCAAAATTTTAAAAACTAATGGCACATTTGCGTACACAATGAAATGATCAAAGTTAAACATGCTGTATTTTCTAAGGATCAGACAGTGATGGATCTCAATGGTTTTTTGTCCAGCACTTTAACAGCTCGATTATATAGAGATTTTAGAGGTTTTATTGTTGTGTCACTCGTCTGTGACCAACAAGAAATACAGTAATTAATATGTGGAATTATTATTGCCTCCAAGTAAATCTTTGCAGCATCATGAGTCAGTGTATTCCTAATATGTTTAAAAACAGACAACTGTATTTTACTGTGTTGCCAATTTTCTTAACATGTTTTTTAAAACTAAACGTTGAATCCAAAACAAGGCCTAGATATTTAAATCCTTCACTACTTTTATTTGACTCTGGTTTACATAAACGCATGGGAAGGAGGACTTCAGTTTTTGAGTTTTGGTAAAATACATCGCTACGGTTTTATTTACATTAAGTGTGAGCGAGGCAGAGGAAGCCAGTTTGAGATGTTTCCCATGACATTGGTTAGTTTATTGGCTACACTGGTTGCATCACTTCCATGCACGTAAACTACAGTATCGTCTGCATACATCTGTATGTCTACGTCACCGCACACCAAAGGAAGATCAACTACCGAGTACAGAAGATGACTCAAGTACCTTCTTTGATGATGTGTCCTTGTTTCCTTCAGGAGTCATGATGTGTCCTTGTTCCTTTAGGAGTCATGATGTGTCCTTGTTTCCTTTAGGAGTCATGATGTGTCCTTGTTTCCTTTAGGAGTCATGATGTGTCCTTGTTTCCTTCAGGAGTCATGATGTGTCCTAAGTGGATGACGGAGGACGGGTTCGAGACGCAGCTCGCTGTCAATCATCTCGGCCACTTCCTGTTGACCAATCAGCTGCTGCCGAAACTGAAGAGCTCCGCCCCAGTCGCATCGTCAGCGTGTCGTCCATGCCCATAAAGGAGGTAGAAATGACGAGACGCTCAATAAATACTTTTCCAATATATTCAAAAAAATTCAATTTTTTCCGGAATTTGTTTCAAATTATTTTATTTTTCCCCAACATTTAAATTAATTTTTATTTATTTTATTTTTTCTAACTTTTTTCCCGAATTTCCTGAACCTCCAAACTGTTCTAACATGTTGGAGTTACTTCCTGGATAAAGCTCTGTCGGCTCAAAGCCACAAAACATCAGAGAATAAACATCTTAAAGAAAGAGTTTGGGCTGTTTTTTACTGACAGAGGTAAATGTTTCTTCTGTAAATACTTGAACACACGCCGTGATATGAAGATGAATTAAGAGAAGACCTTTTGATTGTCCTGGACTAAACCAAAGTGTTTTTTTTCCAGGGGAGGTGGACGTGGACGACCTGTTCTTCAGCCGCAGGAGCTACACGCCTCTGCGGAGCTACAGACAGAGCAAACTGGCCAACGTCCTGTTCACCAGAGAGCTGTCCCGAAGGCTCCGAGGTCAGTCCAGACTCAAGACATCGCCGACATTCGGATAAAACAGAAAGTGATAAAGACTCGTGGTCTTTTGTTTCAGAAACTAAAGGTTTAAGTCTTTCAAACGAGCGCTCCCTGACCCTCCTGTGTAACATCGCAGGGAAAATGTGTAAATTCACATCAGCAGTTTCGATTAGAATAAATAAATGTGCAGCTTTAAAGCTACGATCCCGTTTTGCCGGTCCGGCACCGATGCATTACCAATAAGCGCCTCTAGAGGCGCCACCATGTGCGCCACACTCGCAAACAGCAGAAGGAGACCGGCGCTGCACCTCGCACCTGCCTCACCCGTTATTATAATAGATCCATGCCCTCACCTCGCACCCTTAACGGAGTTTCTCCAGTTCAGCAGAAATCTAAAAGCTCTTTGACTGGAGAGACCGACAAAACTGATCAGAACTTTTTATCGTATTGTTGCCGCGTTTTGTCACATTATTGTCACATTCTTAACATGTTTTTGTTACTTTTCGTTGCTAATTTTGTAGCTTTCTTATCCTGTTTTCATTGTTTTTTTGTTTTTTTTCTGTTGTTGCTTTCTGTTGCGTATTCATTGTGCTTTTACCGCTTTTTTATCCCTTTTGTTTTATGATGTAATGGATGTTTTCCTGTCGAGTTGAGTTGAGTTTTTCCCCATTGTTTCCCCATTGTTTCCCTGTTGTTTCGCCGTTGTTTCCCCGTTGTTTCCCCATTGTTTCCCCATTGTTTCCACATTGTTTCCCCGTTGTTTCCCCATTGTTTCCCCATTGTTTCCACGTTGTTTCGCCGTTGTTTCCCCGTTGTTTCCCCATTGTTTCCCCATTGTTTCCACATTGTTTCCCCGTTGTTTCCCCGTTGTTTTCCCATTGTTTCCACATTGTTTCCACGTTGTTTCCCCCTTGTTTTCCGTTGTTTCCCCATTGTTTCCCCGTTGTTTTCCCATTGTTTCCACATTGTTTCCCCGTTGTTTCCCATTGTTTCCCCATTGTTTCCCCGTTGTTTCCCCATTGTTTCCCCATTGTTTCCACGTTGTTTCCCCGTTGTTTCCCATTGTTTCCCCATTGTTTCCCCATTGTTTCCACGTTGTTTCGCGTGTTTCCCCGTTGTTTCCCTGTTGTTTCGCCGTTGTTTCCCCATTGTTTCCCCATTGTTTCCACATTGTTTCCCCGTTGTTTCCCCATTGTTTCCCCATTGTTTCCACATTGTTTCCACGTTGTTTCCCCGTTGTTTTCCCATTGTTTCCACATTGTTTCCACGTTGTTTTCCCATTGTTTCCACATTGTTTCCACGTTGTTTCCCCCTTGTTTTCCGTTGTTTCCCCATTGTTTCCACGTTGTTTCCCCGTTGTTTTCCCATTGTTTCCACATTGTTTCCCCGTTGTTTCCCATTGTTTCCCCATTGTTTCCCCGTTGTTTCCCATTGTTTCCCCATTGTTTCACCCATTGTTTCACCCATTGTTTCCCCATTGTTTCCTCATTGTTTCCCATTGTTTCACCCATTGTTTCCCCATTGTTTCCTCATTGTTTCCCCATGTTTCCCTGTTGTTTCCCAATTGTTTCCCATTGTTTCCCCATTGTTTCCTCATTGTTTCACCCATTGTTTCCCCAATGTTTCCCCATTGTTTCCTCATTGTTTACCCATTGTTTCACCAACGTTTCCCCATTGTTTCCCCATTGCTTCCCATTGTTTTCCCATTGTTTCACGTCTCCCTGTGTTTCCCCATTGTTTCCCCATTGTTTCCCCATTGCTTCCCATTGTTTCCCCATTGTTTCATGTCTCCCTGTGTTTCCCCATTGTTTCCCCATTGTTTCCCCATTGTTTCCTCATTGTTTCCCCATTGTTTCCCCATTGTTTCCTCATTGTTTCCCCATTGTTTCACCCATTGTTTCCCCATTGTTTCCTCATTGTTTCCCCATTGTTTCACCCATTGTTTCCCCAATGTTTCCCCATTGTTTCCTCATTGTTTCACCCATTGTTTCCCCATTGTTCCTCATTGTTTCCCCATTGTTTCCCTGTTGTTTCCCAATGTTTCCCCATTGTTTCCTCATTGTTTCACCCATTGTTTCCCATTGTTTCCTCATTGTTTCCCATTGTTTTCCCATTGTTTCCCATTGTTACCCCGTTGTTTCCCTGTTGTTTCCCCGATGTTTTCCCATTGTTTCCCCATTGTTACCCCGTTGTTTCCCATTGTTTCCCCATTGTTTCCTCATTGTTTCCCCATTGTTTCCCCGTTGTTTCCCATTGTTTCCTCATTGTTTCCATTGTTTCCCCGTTGTTTCCCCATTGTTTCCCCATTGTTTCCACGTTGTTTCCCCGTTGTTTTCCCATTGTTTCCACATTGTTTCCCCATTGTTTCCCCGTTGTTTCCCATTGTTTCCTCATTGTTTCCCATTGTTTTCCCATTGTTTCCCCATTGTTACCCCCGTTGTTTCCCTGTTGTGTCGCCATTGTTACCCCCGTTGTTTCCCATTGTTTCCCCATTGTTTCCTCATTGTTTCCCCATTGTTTCCCCGTTGTTTCCCATTGTTTCCCATTGTTTCACCCATTGTTTCCCCATTGTTTCCTCATTGTTTCCCCATTGTTTCACCCATTGTTTCCCCATTGTTTCCCTGTTGTTTCCCATTGTTTCCCCATTGTTTCCCCATTGTTTCCTCATTGTTTCACCCATTGTTTCCCCAATGTTTCCCCATTGTTCCTCATTGTTTCCCCATTGTTTCACCAACGTTTCCCCATTGTTTTCCCATTGTTTCACGTCTCCCTGTGTTTCCCCAGGCAGCGGCGTGTCCTGCTTCAGCCTGCACCCCGGGGTGATCCGCACCGAGCTGGGCCGTCATGTGCAGACGTCCTTTCCCCTGCTGGGGGCGCTGCTGAGCCTGCCCGCGCTGCTGCTCATGAAGACGCCACACGAGGGCGCTCAAACCTCCATCTACTGCGCCGTCACCGCCGGACTGGAGAGCAAGAGCGGAGCCTACTTCAGGTACGTCCGGACGGAGCAGTTTCAGAGCAAAGTCCTGTTTACCCGAGTGTTTGAAAATGTAAAAAATATAAAATAAAATAAAATAAAAATAAAATAAAATATAAAATAAAATAAAATAAAATAAAAAATAAAATATAAAATAAAATATAAAATATAAAATATAAAATATAAAATAAAATAAAATATAAAATAAAATAAAATATAAAATAAAATATAAATATAATAAAAAATAAAATAAAATAATATATAAAATATAAAATAAAATATAAAATAAATTATAAAATAAATTATAAAATAAAATATGAAATAAAATAAAATAAAATAAAATATAAAATATAAAATATAAAATATAAAATAAAATAAAATAAAATAAAATAAAATAAAATAAAATAAAATAAAATATTAAATAAAATATTAAATATTAAATAAAATAAAATCCATCCATCCATCCATTTTCTTCCGCTTTATCCGGGGCCGGGTCGCGGAGGCAGCAGTCTCAGCAGAGATGCCCAGACTTCCCGATCCACGCACACCTCCTCCAGCTGTTCTATAAAATAAAATAAAATATAATGTGTTTTTCTCTCACGCAGCGACTGTGCAGAAAAGGATCCGGCGCCGGAGGCCAAAGACGACGAAACTGCTCTGAAACTTTGGAACGAGAGCTGCAGACTGGTGGGACTAAACCAGGACTAAACCAGGACTAAACCGGGACGGCTCCACGATCTGCGGAGTTATTTCACTTTTTAAGCTGTTTTACCTGAAGCTAGTTCCAGCTGAGTTGTTTATCGTTACTATGGAAACAGCTGCGGTGGAGTGATATGGAACATGAGTATTCATAACAGACAAATATAAAACACACACTAAATACATACATGTCTGTTTTTTGTTTGATTTACTTTATCTATTGTTGTATGTTTGTAAACTTAATTTGTTGTTGTGGTGTGTTTTTATCTGTTTTGTGATTGTGAATAAAATAAAATAAAATAAAAATGAGTCAAAAGTCAAGAGGAGAGTGTATTGCTCCTGTGGCAGCACTGGTTCTGTAACACAAACTGCACAAATTTAGTCTGAAATGTTTGTCTAAATCTAAATTTGTTTTTTTGTGAAACTCAATGATAATGTTATGAGCGGGCACCACGGCGTATGGGCTCTATGCAGAGTGACCACACACAGAGTTTGGCTGCTAATGGTGAATGTAAACGATCGGTGGGGAAACTGTGCATAAAGCCCTTTGGGGCCATCTAGTGACGGGAGGGGGGGAAAGAAAGATAAGAAAAATCGAGTTTAAAAATACAAATTCATGAGAAAAAAATATCCAAACCTGCCTGAAAAAATGGTAAGTGGTCTCAACTTATAAAGCGCTTTTCCACCTACATTAGGCACATAAAGCACTTCACAGCAAGGATCCACTCACCCATTCACACTCTCATTCATACACCTGTGTACACAGACACTGGAGGCAAGGAGGGGGAAGTGTCCCGCCTCCTGAAAGTGCCGACTGTCGGGGCTGAAAGATTTCAGAGTAAAAAAAAAAAAAAAAAGATTCGAAATTTGCCTGAGAAAAAATTAAAGATGTTATTGTGTTTGCCTCCAAAATAAAAGCAGCTAATCTGTATACTTTGCTTACAGCGGTGATACTACAAAATATCTAGCCTTGTTCATGTTCAAATTAGTTTTATTTGACATAAACATGAGACGACAGGCTGATAGACTAGTTTGATTTAAAGCAGCTGAAAAACAGACAATTATGAGACAAATGTGTGTTATTAAAACATAAATTATGATCAAGTCTTGTTAACATTTGTTATTTGCACTCGGGCAGATGGAAATGAGCTCTATCGTCTGGTATAAAGTGTTTATGATAATGTTAAATAAATCACATTTGGACATAAGGCTGTTGCAAATCAGCTGCTTTTATTTTGTAGGCCAACACAATAGGCTTTTTTTTCCCACAAATTCTTGATTTGCATTTTGAAACATGCAAATTTGCAGAATTTTCAAAATCTCACAATCTTTTTTTTTCCCCCTTCTCGTCACTGCATGGCCCCAAAGCGCCATCGTAAAAACAAACTGCACATATTTAGGCTGAAATGTTTGTCTAAGGCGCATTGAGTTGCCTTGTGTACAAAATGCGCGGTATAAATAAAGCTGCCTTGCCTTACATAAATCTATATTATTTATTTATGTAAAAACTAAATGAAAATCAGAGTGTGAGCGCGGACAGCAGGGGCAGTAACGCGCCGCAGTCACGTCTCCTTCGCTGTTTGAAAAGAAGAAGAAGACGGCACTTCCGGGTAAGATGGCGGCGCCGGAGCAGTTGTTTTGTTGGGAAGGAGACTTCGGATTACCGTCCGTGACCACAGACTGTCTGACCGTCCTGGTGAGTTTCTGAGCGGGGCAGGGACTGTCTCTGTGTCCGCCCTGAGGGAGGACAGGCCCGGGGGTAACGGGAGAGAGGCGGGAACCGGCGAAACCCGCGGCTCATTCATTCATCACGAGGACTCACCTTCAGGACTAACCCGGGTCTGAATCAGAGACTAAACAAACTAAACCCAGAGCTCCGGTCCCTCTCACGGTCCACTGTCCCTCTGTCCCTCTCACGGTCCCTCTGTCCCTCTGACTGTCCCTCTGACTGTCCCTCTCACGGTCCCTCTGTCCCTCTGACGGTCCCTCTGTCCCCGCAGGTTTGGCAGAGTGTCGTGTTTTCGATACCAAGTTTATGTTTGTGTTTGTTTTATATTTGTGAGGCGCATTACAATACAAGAGAAAACTCAATGTGCCTCAACAATAACCACAATAACACACAGGTTAAAACGTCCTCACGGTGGCGCAGGTGCAGAGGGAAACAGCCTGAGGAGCGCGTGCAGGAGACACTTTAATTTGTAAAGTAAATAATCAATAGGTTGCGTTCACGTTATAGAATTCTATTTCAGTGGGAGGGCAGGTGTCAACTCTATGGGAGAGAAACAGTTTTTGAAAGACATTTCCAAAAAGAAAAAGTCCAAATGTTTTCTCTGATCATCATGTGACAGTGATTGGATTCACAAACCTGACATGTGAATGTTATGGCTGAAAGTCTTTTCTACTGGCCAACATCAAGCACATGTTTTTGAATATTGTCTCCACTTTTGGACGCCTTTGTGAGGAAATAATTAAACACATGTGCTGGAAGATATGACTTTGAACTTTGTGACAGTTTTTGTTTCATGTGAATTGGCCTCAAGAATTACAGAGAAATTAGCAATGATTTAAGACTATAAATCTGCATTTTGAGCGTTACTATGGTTACGGCCATGGAATTTTCAGTTGCCCTCCACCTCAATTTTAACTATGGGCTCTTTAGAATGTTGTGATGTCACATGAACGCCACCTATTATAGAGTTCGGGAAATTCCACAGTTACCATGGAGATGCGCCATCTTTGCAGCTGTTAGCAAACATTTCCATTGACTAACATGCGCTAAAAACGGTATAGAAAGTGGCGAAAAAAGCCTTGGAACAGCGTCGTTAGCTGCTGAGTTACTGCTGGTAAAAACATCTAACTCACTGTGGAGTCCAAGTGTTTTAATGTGGACAATAACTCCAGTGAATTAACTTTTAAAATCTCCATTAGTTTATAATTGCTGTTAATCCCATAATGCTTAGCGATGTGACATCACATTCCTGAACTCTATTGAAAAAGTCGACAACTCTTTTAGTCATTGATTAATCGTTTGCTAGTAAACGCAGACTCAAATAGAGCAAAAATGACACGACAATTGTGTGTTTTGTTTTAAAGTTAGGGTCTGTAGTGTTTTGTACATAGAGTTCGGGAATGTGATGTCATATCGCTAAGCATTATGGGATTAGCAGCAATTATAAACTAATGGAGATTTTAAAAGTTAAATTACTGGAGTTATTGTTCACATTAAAACACTTGGACACCACAGTGAGTTAGATGTTTTTACCAGCAGTAACTCGGCAGCTAACGACGCTGTTTCATGGCTTTTTTCTCCACTTTTTATACTGTTAGCGCATGTTAGTCAATGGAAATGTATGCTAACAGCTGCAAAGATGGCCGATCTCCATGGTAACTGTGGAATTTCCCGAACTCTATTGAAAATGTCATAAATGTCCGTCTGTGTCTCATCCAATCAGAAGCAGAATTAGAGCCTCCAACAAACACTCGCTTTCAGTTTACTCCAACAACACGCCCTCAAGCGATGCCACTTCAGCTTTATGTGATACAAAAAAAAACAGTTTTCCTACACCACACGCAGCGATTAACCGTGAAAATAATCAGTAGATGATTCGATTTCCAGATAATTGTTAGTTGCAGCCCTAAAAGTAAATGCATTTGTTGTAAACACAGTAAAAACAGACCTTGTTGCTGAATGTTTATTGAGCGATGGAAGTTTATGTTCCTGCTTCACTTTGTCACAGCTCAGAGCCGTACACGGGCGTGAAACGTGCATATGATTAATTTGCTTAAACAATTCGGACGTCCAGGAGGGATTGTGAGAGCTAGAAACGAGTCTGGGCCAAACAAAGATAAATATAGTTTGACCTGGAAAAACTTTAAGGCTCATCCAGACGCAAGAACTTCTTACACCGAGACAAAGTTAGTCGTTTTTGACTTGTAACCATGGAAACGTCTTGTAACTGAAGCACTTTTCACAGACGACGCCACAAAGTATAAAGTATAAATGTTACAACCATAGAATTAACAGACTCCGCCTCCTCACTCCTCCCCTTTACCACAATGACCACGTTCGAGTAGGGATGGGTATCGTTAAGGATTTATCGATACTACTACTCTTATCGATACTCCTTATCGATCCGGTACTTTAACGGTACTCTTATCGGTACTTTAACAGAAAATATACTGTATATAGGTAGATTGAGACTACCGTATACGTAGGCATTAATCCTTGGTCTATATTATTTATTTATTACTCTACATTTCATTTCCACTTTGTGCATACACTTAATATATGGGAGTTAAAATACTTCACTTACATCGCTTTAAAAAAAAAAATTATTATTATCTAGTAAATCAAGGCTGTTGGTTAGATTTGGCTGTAGCTCTGGGGACTGAGTCCAAATGAAAACTTAGTGCAGTAAAATAATGAACTGTTTTCTGCCTCTCAGCTTGTGTCCAGTGGGGTCGACACTGGCTCGCGCTGACGTGCACGTGGGAGCGCGCACGCATGTGCACGTACAAGCCACTGCGTAGGCCGTTTGTGGAAAAATAGACTTCACCCGAAACTCTTTAGTTTGGGTATTTGTGAAAGAAGAAAAGTGCGAGTGGCTCGTCTGTCTGTTCAATACAAAGTCGTTACGTTTCGCTTTTTTACCGCGGGTTAGCGGCAGCAGCTCGTAACACCGCGTGTCTTTCCCGCGCGCACCTGTCTCGCTGCACACGGCTGCAGAGGGAAGACAGGGCAGTGGCAGAGCGCAGGGCTGGCACCCTGCACGTTCGTGTGGGGTAGCGGGGATGAAACAGATCCGATGCATCGAACGCATCCATGAGGGGGGAGTGATTATTTGAGCGCAGCAGCCCCGTTAAGAAGACCGTTAAGGCTGGAGCTTATCGGTCCGGGTGGACCGACACACGTGGCCCCGGGGCCGTTATGATACCGGGGTTCGGTACCCATCCCTACGTTCGAGGGGAAATCATGGCGGATTTACAGACTCCTCCTCCCCTGCTGTGACGGAGCATAAGGGCGGGTTCACTGTAGACTCCGCCCTCACGTCAGTCAAAGTCCCTCATTAATATACGAGATTACTAAAATGTTTCTTACGAAAGCCAGCCTGGTTTCTGTAGTTGTGCCTAACCCAGTGTTATCACGGGAGGAATATCTAACTGTAGAAAGTTTAGGGAAATTAGAAACCAGGCTTTACAGTTGTTTTTAACGTGTCTAAAGTGCAATGCTTTCTAATGGGAGACTAGCTTGTTGTGCCGCCCACATATGGAGCTACTGCAGCGATTTCGGCCCCGAGCGTCGCGGTCGTAAAGCAGAGCAACCAGCGGCCATTGGTCACAACATGGCCTGTGGTCCGACACGCCCTTCTGTCAAACCCTGAGGCCTCACTGTGTCTGTGTCTGTGTTCAGGCGTACGTGCAGTTCGCTGGAGCTCCACTCAAGGTCCACAAGATCAGCAACCCCTGGAAGAGCCCGTCAGGTCAGAGTCTCAGGTCGTTCTGGCCGGTTTTACTGATGCTTTTGTTTGGGTTTTGCCGCCGAGACCTTAAGGCTGCTGTCGTTTGTCTCCTCAGGCTCACTTCCTGCTTTAAGGACCAATCAGAACGAGACTCTGAGCAGACCCAGTGACATCATCATCCACCTGCGCAAACAGGTACGGCTGCACTCTCCCCCTCCCTCTGGGCTTATGGACGGAGGGGGAACATGTGACCTCAGCTCTGTCTCTGTCGAAGTGTTTGTTTCCAGGGCCTAAACACTCATTTTCCTTTTAATCTTTTCTTATTTGTTTAAACGCATCTAATGAGAGATTAATGACTGACCAAAACAGTTGCTCCTTTTACACATTATTACAAGACGACACAAAATATAAAAGATAACAATTATTACTTTAAAGGGATATTTCAGGATTTTTGACATAGGGCCTCATTTCCTAGTTATCCAGAGTGTTGTTGATGTCTGGAGATATTTTTTTCTTAAATTCATGCAGTTCTTATATTTGAAGAGCTTAGTGGCGCTAGGCTAATGCTAGGCTAGTGCATGTCTATGGTATCAGTTAGCCTGCATTAAAAACAGTGTGACCCACTCCACAGTGCACCTGAGGTAAATCACTTATAACACCAGACTAACCATATAAATGTCTGTGTTAATAGAATAATGTTTGAAATATAACTGACCTTGTATCACATGAATTACCGCATTTTGAGGGACTATTTTCTCGCAGATCACTCCGCCGCTGCGTTAGCTTACAGCCACGAAGCTGATGCTGCTCAAATATAAGTTATTTTAAATGATTCTATTAACACAGACATTTATATGGTTAGTCTGGTGTTATAAGTGATTTACCTCAGGTGCACTGTGGAGTGGGTCAGACTGTTTTTAATGCAGGCTAACTGATACCATAGACATGCACTAGCCTAGCATTAGCCTAGCACCACTAAGCTCTTCAAATATAAGGAATGCAGGGATTTAAAAAAAATATCTCCAGAAATCAACAACACTCTGGGCCTCATTTCCTAGTTATCCAATGTCAAAAATCCTGAAATAGGAGCTGAAGCTGGGCAGATTAAGAATGTGTTTTGTGTTTTACAGAAATATAACGCGGATTACGACCTGTCGGCCAAAGAAGGAGCCGACAGTCTGGCCTTCATCTCGCTCCTGGAGGAGAAGCTTCTGCCCGCGCTGGTCAGTGCTTTAAACCTGCTGCTCTGAAACGCCTGCAGCTCATGCCCTTCGCCTGCTGACGCCTGTTCTTTCTCCTGTTCTTTCTCCTGTTCCTCCTCTTGTGCTGCAGATCTACTGGTCGTGGTGGACGGGAAGAACTTTGTGGACGTGACGCGGCGCTGGTTCGCGGAGCACCTGCCGTTCCCTCTGAGTCTGGTGCTGCCCGGGAGGATGCAGAGGAGAGAGAGTGAGAGGCTGAGGCTGCTGAGGGGGGAGGAGCACATGGAGGCGGAGGAGACCCTGGAGAAGGAGGTGAGGCATGAGGAGACCCTGGAGAAGGAGGTGAGGCATGAGGAGACCCTGGAGAAGGAGGTGAGGCCTGCTCCTGTGTGGAAGCAGCAGTGTAAAGCAGCGGTTTCACTCGGGTTGTAAAAAACCATCATCATGAATCTGTTAAATTTAGAAAATATACAAAGGCTGGCCAGTCTCAGATTGGTGACAGAATCACACATACAGTAACTCCGCACCGGCTCCTCTTCAGAAATGTGTACAATTAACATCTCAAGTGACCAATAGAGCTACACGCTCGTCCTCTAGAGGGCAGTGTAGTGTCCCAATACGCAAAACTTCATTTGCTCAATCAGCGTTTTCATATAAAGCAATCAAAGTATGGAATAATCTCCCAAATGAATGAAAAAATCAAACGAGTTATAGTAGTTTTACCGGGGAATTGAGAAAGTGGCAGCTGAGAGGCCAAACCTGCCAGCACTGACAGGGGCTGGTTTTAGGTCCTTCATTATTTTAGGACAAAATGTAGCTTTTGCTTATTACCTGTGAACCACTGGGGGCAGCACTGAATTATTTTAATGTATTTTAATATGTCTGTAAATAGGAATGGCGATTGGACTGATGCTGAATGAAACGTAGTGTGATTGGTAAAGTGTTACGCTGCGTCCACACCAGACGCCTCCGACGCCTCCAAAGCGTCAGGTTTACATTTAAAATACCTGGAGGACGCGCCTCAAGAGGCCCCGCGGCGCCGCATGCGCCTCCTGAGCGGCGCGTTTTGAAGATTTTCGCCTTTGACGCCTCCAGGGCGTCCAGCGCGGCCGACGCTAGAGTTGGAAATGTTGAACTTTTTGGAGAAATTCGTGAGCGTCGACCAATCAGGAGCTTTCTCCAACAGTGACGCTGTAGCTGAGCCACTGTCGGTCCGGGGCAGATCCTCTGCCGGCCCACAGATGTAAACAAGTCATGGAGGATTATCCTGTTGTGAACCGGAGCTACAGCAGCTCTGGGACTTTTACAAAGACACACATCAGTGTTTCTTTTACCTAAACACCCAGGATTAAAAGCGGCGACAAGAAAACTTATTTGAGTGTCTGGATCTGTGCTGGGAATGTGTTTGAGCCTTGATGCTACAGTACAAGCTAAATCTCCAATCGATGTGAAAACGAGAAATATGCACAAATAAAGTCTATTAATCCCCGTCTACATAAAGCAACCGTGTAACAATGATCACACACTGAGCCAGTGTTGTTGATTTTTAAGTTTATTGCTCACATTTTATCTACAACGGGCCGTAGTCGATCTGTTTTATAATTATTTCTATGCTAGCCCAAACAGATAGCTCACATTGACCCCATGAAAACAAGTATTATGCATTAATCACGTCAATAAAGCCCTTAACTACACAGAACAGCCTTTATGATGGTCACACACTGAGCTGGGCTTGACACATTTGTGGTTTATTGCACACTTTTTTATCAACAATGAGCTGTAGACGATTGTAACAAGCTAACCGGCTAACCTAGCTTATAGCCACTTGCCACCAATGTCCCTTCATGCGTATGGGCTGGATATGAGCTTAAATACTGGGGAGATCCTGCGTAGACCATGGGGTATAGTTAAAGATCCATAGGACATGGCAGGAGCAAAGAGGGAGACTAGTTAGCCTCCGAACAACTGTAGTTTTCAGGCAAGAGCTGCTTCCAAGATGGCTACGAACGCACTGAGCTGACGCCAGGGCATCTGACGCTCGGTGACATTTGTGACAAGCGTCTGACTTCAGCACAAGCGTCTGACTACGGGCCTGAGGCGCGTTTTGACGCTCGAGAGGCGTTCGGTCTGAACGCAGCATTATGTGATTGACTGTTAGAAGAATGAATGGTCATGCTGTGTAGTGTTTTATTTATTTGATGTAACCAGGGACTACGGATGGAAACTAGCTATTTAGCTATAATTTGGTGCAGTGTATCTCTGTCTCTTTGAGCTTAATGTCTCTGTACTAACCTTAACCTTAACCCTGTAAAGTAAAGTAATTAATCTGTCATTATTAGCATTTTAAAGAAATGTATGCAGGCCCTATATACCGGCTGCATATTGTTTATGTGAGACTGCAGGATAAACGGAGATAAACGAAACCTGATCTGAACAGAGTCTTGGATCAGGCTGGGTACCGGTACCGTCGATACCAGTTCTTTAACGATACTTGGTGTTCGATACCGATACCTGAGCGATACTTTTTCTGATATCGATACTAAAATATTTGTCTAGAACCAAAAAGCAGCTCAATAATGTGTGGAAGATCTGCACATCTCCAATGTCAGGAAATGTGGGAAAAATAAGGAAAAAATGTGCAAAAGAAAATTGGAAATAAATCGGAATAAATGGGGGAGAAATAGTGAAAATATTACCAATAATATTTTTTATTTTGTTTTAAAAATTGGTAAAGAATTGAGGAAAAAAATAATTTAATTGAACTGAAATAACCAAGTTTCCTTTAATCCTGTCCCTGGACCAACAGCATCAAAACTCAAAAAGAGATTTGTTTTTCGGTTCCTGCTTTTGATACTTTTATTTATTGGATCCCCGATGGCGTCGTGTAACGAGTCTCGGAACATGAGAAACGTGTTAAAACCTGTGCGTAAAAGCTCAATATCAAGGCTCAGATTACACTAATACAAATGTAAAGTGAAGCTTATTATTTACATTTTCTCAGTTTTAACGTGATGTAAAGAAACAGTGTTGAGGAGGTCACGTGATCCGTCTGCTCTGACCTCCTGCACGTGTTTATCTAAATCTGTGTTTGCATTTTCATCACTTTTTTTCCCCTTTTTATATATAGTGTTATTGTTGCTTTTCCGGGATGTTTTTGTCCGTTTGTCACATTTTATTCGTGTTTTCATAGTTTTTTTGTTGCTTTTCATCACTTTTAGTCATGTTTTGCGTTTTTATCCTTGTTTTGTGGCTATTTGACACTTTTTTCAGAGGCTTTTAGATTTAGGTAAAGACAAAGTGGGGGTTAAGAGGTTAAGGCGTGTTGTAGATCATGTATTACACGCTCCCTCTACATTAGAGTCTCTAACCTTATTACACAACATCACAGAGAGACTTTTCCTTTAAGTCATTAGTCTAACTACTGTAAGCAGCCATGATTTACCGAGCATCCGGAAAGTGTTCACTTCACTTTTTCCACATTTTGTTATGTTACATCTTTATTCCGAAATGGAAAAATGGGAGAAACATCTCTAACATCTGCACCAGTCCGGCTCAGACAGAAGCCGCTCCTGTGGAAAAGCCACGACGACCACGAGAAACCAGAGTCTCTGATCTGATCAAACCAAACTGGAACAAATGTCCTGAAGGCGCCTGGAGGAAACTGACTTTGGAATAAACTGTAACAAAGTCAAATGTGTGAACACTTTCCACATGCACCGTCTGTCAATGACTCATTATGTCCTTGGACTTTACCTTATTTACTTTAGTTTATTTATTTATTTGAGCAGTTTACATTCAGCTCAAAAGCAGCTGAAGCAAAAGCTTAAGAGCGTCAACCCCCAAATTCAATGCAATAAAGAAAGTACAAAAGGAACAAAACAAGAAGGAAACAACAGCAAAAACATGGATTATATTATATATGCACTAACTGATCATAATAGAATGATAAGTAAGATTTACATCACTGAAACTCATGTACTGTTCAATTATGAAGCTGCATAATGAAACCTTGATCAGTCACACGCACATTATTTGTAGAGCATAATTCATACACAAGGCAATTCAAAGTGCTTCACAGCTGCATAAAATTACAAGAAAACAGATCAAATCAATAGAACATAAAAATCAATGACAGTCAAAGGCAAGAGTGCAGATCAAATACTTTGAGTTTTCATATGCTCGGGTAAAAAGAGCTGTTTTCAGCCTGGATTTGAACATTGTCAGAGTTGAGGCCTGTCTCACATCCTCATGAAGACTGTTCCAGATTTGAGCTTTAGCCTCAGCGTGTTTAGTCCTGACTCTGGGAACCACACACACATATAACATACAAGCGCGTGCACCCTTTATGAAATTACTTCATCTTATAGAACATTACATGATCATTTAGCAGCATCGTGTTGTGATTTGCCTCTTTGACAAAAAAGAACCTGTTACATTTCAAGCGGCTTAATTAACACAAAGCACTGTTTGAACTGTTCATATAATTTAACAGAAACGAAGCTACAACAACGGTGTCGTTTCATGTACGATGTCTAGTACAAAGCAAGTCACAAAATGCAACGATTAATATATTTCTTTTTTACCGATGTCAAACATTAGCGATAGTCACGTTTATGTTATTACGGCACATCAAATACATCTTATTCTTCGTGATCTCGCTGCTTCCCAGTAGTCATTACCATCCTCAGTATAGTATTAATTAGTGTATTGTTGTTTTTATTTTTTTTTTTTTTTTTATTTTTTTTTTTTTTTTTTTTGTGGGCGACAGTGGCGCAGATGGTAGAGCGGGTCGTCTCATGATCGGAAGGTCGTGGGTTCGAATCCCGCCTCCTGACCGTGCACATTGTCGTTGTGTCCTTGGGCAAGGCACTTCACCCACATTGCCTCCAGTGTCTGCCAACACTGGTAGCCCCCTAGGAGAGACCAACAGGCCCGGTTTGAACCGTGAGGCCGTCCTTCCGTGGACCCACCACCTACAGAAGGAGCCATGGGGGGCTGGTGCTATGTGATTTGGGCAGCTCCGGCGGCTGCCCCCACGACCCGGCAACGGATAAGTGGAAGAAAATGGATGGATGGATGGTTTTTTTTGCATTATGTGAAGTATTATGTAGCCCTACATAGTGTAGTGTAGTTAAAAGCCAGGGTGTAGAGCGGGCCAGTTGAAGAGGGCAGTAGCTCCTCATCAACAAACCCCATCCATCTCCCCTACAGCTGATTTTGTAGATGATGTTCCTATGCTGTGGTGGTGCATTAAAAGACGAGGTTAATGAGCCCGTTGGGAGGATCCCTCTCAGCAGATCCATAGCTCGCCTGCCCTGAATCTTTATTCTCTATTTTGAGCAACAAAATGACAACCGTTCCAAGCGGCAACACTCTTCCTCGATATATATATTATATATATATATTTATTTTTATTTTTTTTATTTTTTTTTGATCCTACTGCTCTCCCTAGTGGCAACTCATTCCTCCTTCTCTATATTTTTCCAAAATATTTTTGTCTGTATTTATTGGTTTGCAGATTCATTTAACTTCCACCTCCTCAAGAACATGTTCTGTAGTTTTTCTCCAGGTATCCATTACCCGAATCTAAAACGTAAATGAGGATGGAAAAGCAACAACAATGTGACAAAGTTGCAATCCCTTTTGTAGGTCTTAGCTTTCAAATGAGGCGTTCTGCTGTTGGTCTCCAGTCGAGAAGCTTTTAGATTTGGGTAAAGCTGGAGTAAATGCACTCGGTTAAGGCGGGGGGTAAGAGGTTAAAGAAACACTTTGGGCTGGTTTATTCCGCTCTGCAGTCGTGAACACGTCGAGGTGAGCGCGGAGTTACAGGAACCTCGGCTCCGTCGGAAAAAGCGGAGCCAGAATTCCACTGAGTCAGGACTTTCCACTCTCGGCTTCAGACGGCGGAAAACGCGACGACACGTCCAAATGTTTCAGAGCAAAGACATGATTCACATCGATCAGAGCGGCTCAGTCTGAGAGAGAGAACAGACCTGTCACTGAAACACAAGACTATCAGAGCAAATACATGATTCACATCGATCAGAGCGGCTCAGTCTGAGAGAGAACAGACCTGTCACTGAAACACAAGACTATCAGAGCAAAGACATGATTCACCTCGATCAGAGCAGCTCAGTCTGAGAGAGAACAGACCTGTCACTGAAACACAAGACTATCAGAGCAAAGACATGATTCACCTCGATCAGAGCAGCTCAGTCTGAGAGAGAACAGACCTGTCACTGAAACACAAGACTATCAGAGCAAAGACATGATTCACATCGATCAGAGCAGCTCAGTCTGAGAGAGAGAACAGACCTGTCACTGTAACACAAGACTATCAGAGCAAAGACATGATTCACATCGATCAGAGCAGCTCAGTCTGAGAGAGAGAACAGACCTGTCACTGTAACACAAGACTATCAGAGCAAAGACATGATTCACATCGATCAGAGCAGCTCAGTCTGAGAGAGAGAACAGACCTGTCACTGTAACACAAGACTATCAGAGCAAAGACATGATTCACCTCGATCAGAGCAGCTCAGTCTGAGAGAGAGAACAGACCTGTCACTGAAACACAAGACTATCAGAGCAAAGACATGATTCACATCGATCAGAGCGGCTCAGTCTGAGAGAGAGAACAGACCTGTCACTGTAACACAAGACTAAGAAAACATGCAGATAAATGTATGTCATGTGTTAAACAGTAAGTGGATATAGTCGTTACGGGACAGGCCTAAAGGTCTGATTCACTAACCTGCCTCATTATTCTTATGGCTGAAAGTCCTTTCTATGTCGCGCTCCGACTTCCCCCTGAGCCGATCGGCTTTTGATGCCACATCTGTAGATGAGCTGCATTTGAAGCTCATTTGTTGAAACGCCGTAGGCGGAGTTTGACATCAGCAAAAACGCTTTTTTCAGCCTTCCAGGCAAGATGGCGGCTTGTTTGTCAGGGGCGTGGCCACAATGAAATGTTTTGTTTGGGTACAGACATTCGTCATGTGACGACAATCACGTCGCTCTACGACACAGTTGCTGTTGGCCCCGCCTCCATAGTCGTAATGTATTTTCACTTTTGTAGGTTTTTTTATTTCCCCAAATATGTAACGCATATTTAAATATGTTTTTCACTGAAACACCTCCGTTAAACAGTTGGCCCCCATTCTTTAACCTGCAATAACGAGTCTAAAGGGCCCGTCAGCTTTGGCAGGGCAGAGGTGGCAGAGGTTTCAGTCCGAGTGCAGGTGATAAAGTGACTCTGATATAGCAGTTATAGGACATTATTTATTTAAAACCACAGCCCCTGAGGGACGACATCACGGTCGCTCCATTGAGCTTTGATTAGACTCTCACGTGACGCTCGTCCTACTATAATCATCATGTCTTTGTGTCTCTGTCTCTGCAGCTGCTCCGGGACGCGGCCGAGTGCATGAACCTGCTCTCACAGCGACTGGGACAGAGCCAGTTCTTCTTCGGAGACTCGTGAGTCCTTTAGTCTTTACTCGCTCTGTGGCCTGTCTGACCTCTGACCTCTGAGCTCTGTCCTTCAGGCCGTCGTCGCTGGACGCCTTCGTGTTCGGACACTTGGCGCCCGTCCTGAAGATCAAACTGCCCAACGGCAAACTGCAGCAGCACCTGCAGACGCTGGACAACCTGTGCGGCTTCTGCTCCAACATCCTGCAGCTGTACTTCCCCCGCAACAGTGCAGGTACAGGCCACGCCCACACCACCACGCCCACACAGGCCACGCCCACACACAGGCCACGCCCCAAACACCCCGCCAATAACACGCCACAGGACAAATCTGTGCGGCTTCTGCTCCAACATCCTGCAGCTGTACTTCCCCCGCAACAGTGCAGGTACAGACCACGCCCACACACAGACCACGCCCACACACAGGCCACGCCTCCAAACGTCCCGCCAATAACACGCCACGGGACAAACCTGTGCGGCTTCTGCTCCAACATCCTGCAGCTGTACTTCCCCCGCAACAGCACAGGTACAGGCCACGCCCACACAGCCACGCCCACACAGCCACGCCCACGTACACCCTGTGTGTTTTTTCTTCCCTTTTGTTGTAGTATTTGACGTACTCTCTCTCCACAGACCCCTCACGTGGCTATTGTAATTGTTGTAGTATTAGTATTTGTAGTTGTAGTATTTCATGTACTCTCTCCCGCAGACCCCTCACATGGCTATTGTAATTGTTGTAGTATTAGTATTTGTAGTTGTAGTATTTCATGTACTCTCTCCCCGCAGACCCCTCACATGGCTATTGTAATTGTTGTAGTATTAGTATTTGTAGTTGTAGTATTTCATGTACTCTCTCCCCGCAGACCCTCACGTGGCTATTGTAATTGTTGTAGTATTAGTATTTGTAGTATTTCATGTACTCTCTCCCCGCAGACCCCTCACGTGGCTATTGTAATTGTTGTAGTATTAGTATTTGTAGTTGTAGTATTTCATGTACTCTCTCCCCGCAGACCCCTCACGGCTATTGTAATTGTTGTAGTATTAGTATTTGTAGTTGTAGTATTTCATGTACTCTCTCTCACAGACCCCGCCCCCCCACGCGCAGCCCCCGCCTCCTCAGACGACGACCACGTCCCGTACAAGCGGCGGAAGCAGCTGCTGTCGGTCGTCGTGGCGATGGGCGCCATGTTGATGTACGCTCTGTTCACGGGAATCCTGTCCATCAGCGTCCAGCAGGGGGCGCTGGAGGAGCCGCCGGACGAGGAGCCGGAGACCCACGAGCGAGAACACGAGCAATGAGACGACAAAACATAAAAGATGATACATGTATTTACTACATGTATTTACTGATCATAATACATGTATTTACTGATCATAATACATGTATTTACTGATCATGTAAGGGATAATTCAGTCAGTTATCATAAATAAAAGGAGGACACGGAGGCGTTTGTATTTGTGATCAGTGACACCTAGTCTCTCGCTTATACTTCGGTCCCACAAACTGAAACTGTTCCTGCAGTGATTTCACTTTTTAACCTCTTAACTCCCACCTGAACCGAGCACATTTTCTCCAGTTTGGCTTAAATAAAAGCTTCTTGAAAAAGTGTGTTTTTTTTGTCGCTCAAAAACATGATGAAAAAGTGTTGAAAAAAACATCTCAAAGTGACGACAAGGCGACAACAACACAAGGTAAAAGATCCATTTAGTTGAGTTTTGTAGGTCTTAGCTTTCAAATGAGGAGTTACTCTGGCCTTTAGCCTGTGAGCTTTTAGATTTGGGTAAAACTGAACTGGAGAGAATGCGCTCGGTTAAGGCGGGGCTTTGGAGGTTAAGCTGCTTTACCTGAAGCCACTTCCATGTTACTATGGAAACGGCTGCAGTGATAAGACCGTGATATAAGTTACATGTATTTACCACAAACATGCAGACTAGCACTGATCATACATGTATTTACTGTTCATCATACATGTATTTACTGTTCATAATCAAGTTCTGAAAAGACTTCTGCACCTCTGGTAATTACCATAAAATACATGTACTTACATGTTTAAAAGAGTATTTTTATGGTAATTACATTGAAGGGCGACTCATGCTCCGATCACACATGATATTGTTTATTTCTATATAATAAAGTCTATAATTAAAGATCTGTCCTTTCTCTCTTTGAACATGTTTCACTCGGTTTAGTTCTGGTTTAGTCCTGGTTTAGTTCTGGTTTAGTCCTGGTTTAGTTCTGGTTTAGCCCTGGTTTAGTCCTGGTTTAGTCCTGGTTTTATTGGTAAAATGATGATTAATGATAAATAACTCCTAAAGTTGAGGAGAGACTGAAACATCTGCGGGAGGAACAGAAATGATGGATGTGTGAAGGTGCCAGAGGTGAGGGATCAGGGGGAGGGACGCACGAGGTCAAACTCAGGTCCGCGCGCGGAGTCCTCCAGCCCGCCTCCTCCGCGCGCTCCTCTCCCGGTGAAGTGTCCGCTCAGCAGAGCCTCTCCCCGGGCCTGACCTCCAGCAGACTCCCCCTCTCTTTACGCACGCGCTCCCCCTCTTCTCTCTCCCCTCTTCCCCCCCGGGTCTGCGCGCTCCTCCTGCCCGCTCTGAGCCGCTCTTCTCCGGGATACCTCTGCGGTCGTGGTCGTTGTTCCCGGTGCAGGTCCAAGGATGGGCTGGAGGCTTCTGCTGCTGCTGCTGTCCGCGCTGCTGCCGCCGGTCCACGCGCTCACGGATGGAGCGGACGTTCAGGGTAAGTCACGGACACTTCCTCACGAGGGGCCAGTGAGTTTAGTCCGGGTTTTGTCCCGGGTACTTATGAATCAACTCGTAAGCCGTGACTTTGGGATTCGTCACATCCTTTTGCGCTACTTTGATATGGTATAAGCCTGGTTTGGTCCGAGTTTAGTCCTGGTTTAGGTCGAGTTTAGTCCTGGTTTTGTCCGAGTTTAGTCCTGGTTTAGGTCGAGTTTAGTCCTGGTTTAGGTCGAGTTTAGTCCTGGTTTGTTCCTGACTTTTCAGTGCGTATTAATTACGCGTAAAAAGTCCTTCTCTCCAAAGTCCAAAGTTTTCTGTTGGTTTAGTCCTGGCCTAGTTGTGGTTTAGCCCTAGTTTAGCTTCAGTTTATCCCTGGTTTAGACCTGGTTTAGTCTCGGGTTCTTATAACGAGCTGAATACACTTTGGGACTTTGAGATTCGCCACATCCTTTAGCTTTTGCGCCGCTTTATTTGAACTGTTTGGTCTGAGCCCGGTTTGGTCCAGGTTTGGTCCTGGTTTGGCCCTTGTTTAGCTCTGGTTTGGCCCTTGTTTAGCTCTGGTTTGGCCCTTGTTTAGCTCTGGTTTAGCCCTGGTTTGGCCCTGGATTAGCCCTGGATTAGCCCTGGCTTTGGCGCAGACTCGCACAGATCTCCGGTGGACGCGCTCCAGCTGTGACCAGTTATTTCCACTCCGCAATAAAAGCTTCGCCGCCGCAGAGGAATGGGGGCACCCCTGGAGAATGCGCGTGCAGATGTGTGCGTGTGTGTTCTGCTCGTGCGAGTGTGTTTGTGTCGCCGGTTGCCACGGAAACGGGCGCACGCACACAGAGAGAAGGAGGAAGTTCAGAAATGTGTTGCACAATAAATAAAGCGAAGCTGCTGCTGTTGTTCCACCGCCGTGAAGCTGGCCCCAAACTCACCACGGCCTCGAACCCGCGACCCTCCTGCGGTGAGGCGGGGCTGTGATGCAACATTTTCCACTTTTTGGAGATAAAGTCGATAAAGTCTTCAGCAGTTTTGAAACGATATATCGCGCTCCTGTAGGTGGCGCTATAACCCGTTTGTCTCTCGCAGTGATCGATGTCCTCACGCTGTCGGAGCCTCGTCAGGCGGCGTTGGCGGTGGAGAAGCTGTGGGCGGGGCTTGGCACGCTCAGTGACGTCTACATCGTGGCCAATCTGCAGCTCCCGTCCAAACTGGGCGGAGTTCTGTTCGGCCTCTACAACAAAAACGACCACGGGAAAATCCTGGAGCTCGCCGTCATGGGCAAGATCACCAAAGGTCAGACTCGACCAGGTGGACCACATGTTCACACGCAGGGGCGGGGCGGCGGGGAAGCCACGCCCCTGATGGGCTGAGCCAATGAATCTCATTAGCCTTTAGTAAACATCACTATCCTGAAGGTTAGGGCTAGTTTAAATTAGCTTAGCTTTAGCCTTTAGTAAACATCACTATCCTTAAGGTTAGGGTTAGTTTACATTAGCTTAGCTTTAGCCTTTAGTGAACATCACTATCCTTAAGGTTGGGGCTAGTTTACATTAGCTTAGCTTAGCCTTAAACATCACTATCCTTAAGTTAGGGCAGTTACATTAGCTTAGCTTTAGCCTTTAGTAAACATCACTATCCTTAAGGTTAGGGCTAGTTTACATTAGCTTAGCTTTAGCCTTTAGTAAACATCACTATCCTTAAGGTTAGAGCTAGTTTAAATTAGCTTAGCTTTAGCCTTTAAACATCACTATCCTTAAGGTTAGAGCTAGTTTACATTAGCTTAGCTTTAGCCTTTAGTAAACATCACTATCCTTAAGGTTAGGGCTAGTTTAAATTAGCTTAGCTTTAGCCTTAAACATCACTATCCTTAACGTTAGGGCTAGTTTACATTAGCTTAGCTTTAGCCTTTAGTAAACATCACTATCCTTAAGGTTAGGGCTAGTTTACATTAGCTTAGCTTTAGCCTTTAGTAAACATCACTATCCTTAAGGTTAGGGCTAGTTTACATTAGCTTAGCTTTAGCCTTTAGTAAACATCACTATCCTTAAGGTTAGAGCTAGTTTAAATTAGCTTAGCTTTAGCCTTTAAACATCACTATCCTTAAGGTTAGGGCTAGTTTAAATTAGCTTAGCTCGACTAGCCAGCCAATCAGAGGACACGATTTCCCTGCCATCCTGCATTAAAAAACGATTGCCTCCTGCACATTTTAAATTCAATTCAAAAACACTGGCACGACAGCGCCACCTACAGGTGTTTTAATATTGTGAGATCAGACCTGGCCCAAACAGACGCTTCATAATCTGGAACAAACTCAGATTTGGAAGTTTAGTTTTACAGTTTGATTTGGCACAAACGTTGCTCGTTTGATCCTGATTCTTATAAATGTTTCTCCTAAAAAATAAATGTAGAACAAAACTTAAAATCATCAGTTTTACAAAAATGTACTGCTGACTCTCTCCTCTGATTGGCCAGTGCTCTGACACTCTCCTCTGATTGGCCAGCCCTCTGACTCTCTCCTCTGATGGCCAGTGCTCTGACTCTCTCCTCTGATTGGCCAGTGCTCTGACTCTCTCCTCTGATTGGCCAGCCTCTGACTCTCTCCTCTGATTGGCCAGGCTCTGACTCTCTCCTCTGATTGGCCAGTGCTCTGACTCTCTCCTCTGATTGGCCAGTGCTCTGACTCTCTCCTCTGATTGGCCAGCCCTCTGACTCTCTCCTCTGATTGGCCAGTGCTCTGACTCTCTCCTCTGATTGGCCAGTGCTCTGACTCTCTCCTCTGATTGGCCAGTGCCTCTGACTCTCTCCTCTGATTGGCCAGTGCTCTGACTCTCTCCTCTGATTGGCCAGTGCCTCTGACTCTCTCCTCTGATTGGCCAGTGCTCTGACTCTCTCCTCTGATTGGCCAGTGCTCTGACTCTCTCCTCTGATTGGCCAGCCCTCTGACTCTCCTCTCTCTGATTGGCCAGTGCGCTGACTCTCCTCTCTCTGATTTGCCAGCCCTCTAGCTCTCCTCTCTGATTGGCCAGTGCTCTGACTCTCCTCTCTGATTGGCCAGCCCTCTGACCCGCCTCTCTGACTCTCTCCTCCGATTGGCCAGCCCTCTGACTCTCTCCTCTGATTGGCCAGCCCTCTGACTCTCCTCTCTGATTGGCCAGCCCTCTGACCCGCCTCTCTGACTCTCTCCTCCGATTGGCCAGCCCTCTGACTCTCTCCTCTGATTGGCCAGCCCTCTGACTCTCCTCTCTGATTGGCCAGTGCTCTGACTCTCCTCTCTGATTGGCCAGCCTCTGACCCGCCTCTCTGACTTCTCCTCCGATTGGCCAGCCCTCTGACTCTCTCCTCTGATTGGCCAGCCCTCTGACTCTCCTCTCTGATTGGCCAGTGCTCTGACTCTCCTCTCTGATTGGCCAGTGCTCTGACTCTCCTCTCTGATTGGCCAGTGCTCTACTCCTCCTGATGGCCATGCTCTGACTCTCTCCTCCGATTGGCCAGCCCTCTGACTCTCTCCTCTGATTGGCCAGCCTCTGACTCTCCTCTCTGATTGCCAGTGCTCTGACTCTCCTCTCTGATTGCGCCTCTGACCGCCCTCTGACTGACTCTCTCCTCTGATTGGCCAGCCCTCTGACTCTCCTCTCTGATTGGCCAGCCCTCTGACCCCTCTCTGACTCTCTCCTGATTGGCCAGCCCTCTGACTCTCCTCTCTGATTGGCCAGTGCTCTGACTCTCCTCTCTGATTGGCCAGTGCTCTGACTCTCCTCTCTGATTGGCCAGCCCTCTGACTCTCCTCTCTGATTGGCCAGCCCTCTGACCCGCCTCTCTGACTCTCTCCTCTGATTGGCCAGCCCTCTGACTCTTCCTCTCTGATTGGCCAGTGCTGCTGCGGTACGTGCGAGCTGACGGGCGGCTTCACACCCTGAACCTGCAGAACGCTCACCTGGCCGATGGGCGGAGCCACTCCCTCATGCTGCGATTGGGCGGGCTGCGGAGGCGGAGCCTCAGCGCAGAGCTCTACGTCGACTGCCGATTGGCCGACACCGCTGCGTCACTTCCTGCTCTGGGAAATCTGCCCAGCGACACCAACCAGGTGGAGATCAGGCACGGACAAAAGACGTACGCCCGAGTCCAGGTGAGGCCGAGAGGGACTAAACCAGGACTAAACCAGGACTAAACCAGGACTAAAGAGGATCTGGTTTAGTTTTGGAATTAACTCGTAATTAAAAATCAAATATAACCTTATGTTTTGGGTTCAAAGCTCAATAGATCTGTCAGGAATTAGATCTGTCAAAATGTAGGTTTTCCAAAAGTGACGAAAGAATCAGCCTTAGTTGTTTGTTTGTTTGTTTGTTTGTGTACTTTATTGTCCCCGTAGGGAAATTTGTCCTCTGCCCACTTTCTTTGTTACTTTCATGAACAGCAATACAAAGCAATCTTCATCCTATAAAAATGCTTTTAAACTAATAGTTTTATAGTGATATCTTTCAACCATGAAACTGTTTCTTTAGTCTGTTTACATATAGCACTTCAGTCACCATGTGGATCATATTATGCAAAATCCACTTTACAAAAAATTCAACTTCAATTTCCTTAAGATTTCTACAGTAGAATTGGTTGAAATTAAGTTTGCAGGACGTGGACATAATGTGGAATAATAATCCAGCAAGAGTTGCCTTCCAAAAGCAGCAGATATGGCATTGTGGCTCATGGTTACAGTGACAATTCTAGGCATTTTGTCCTTCAATTTTCTTTACAATTCTACAGTGAAGTTTAAGGATATTTGTCCAAAGGTAGTGGATATAAGGAGGAATAATAATCCAATGAGAGTCAAGTGTCACTTCAAAAGACATTGCTGTAATTCCTGTGCAAATGTGGTATATATGGCATTTTGGATCGTGATTACAGTGACAATTGTAGGCATTATGTCTTTTTTTCTCATGATTTCTACAGTAAAAAAAAAAGATCATTAATGAAACTGTAGACCGGACGTGGCCATAGTAACACGCTTGAACGAATGGCAGTTCTGGCGGCCATCTTGTGACTGGCCCAGTGCAATGTAATCAAATGGAAACACCACTTATGTCCGTTTCAGAACTAGTTTTTAAATGTTATTCCAGTTTTATTGGAGGCTCCATTTGTTTATGGATTTTTATCTGTCAAACTCTTTAAATCATTCACTTCTGTTTTGATCAAATACAGCATTTGTTTCCTCCTTTTAAAACAGCATTTCTGTACTTTTGACCACATGACCCTGAGTGAAGCAGAGAGGATCATGGGATGTTTCTCCTCCTCTTCCAGGGCTCGGTGCAGTTCCTCAGCCTGGTGCTCGGGGGCAGCGTTGCCAAAGCGGGCGCTCTGGCCGACTGTCCGTTCCAGGACTCGTCCAACGCGGTCGGTGTCGACGTCAGCGCGGTGCTCGGTGACCACCTGAAGGCTCTGATCGGTCAGCTCATCATCTTCAACCAAGTGCTGGGAGAGCTGCGACTGGACATCAGGGAACAGTGAGGAAGGTGAGGACAGGTGAGGACAGGTGAGGACAGGTGAGGACAGGTGAGGACATCAGAGGACAGGTGAGGACAGGTGAGGACATCAGAGGACAGGTGAGGACAGGTGAGGACATCAGAGGACATCAGAGGACAGGTGAGGACGATCAGAGGACAGGTGAGGAGATCAGAGGACAGGTGAGGGAGATCAGAGGACATCAGAGGACATGTGAGGACGATCAGAGGACAGGTGAGGACATCAGAGGACAGGTGAGGACATCAGAGGACAGATGAGGTCGATCAGAGGACAGGTGAGGGAGATCAGAGGACAGGTGAGGGAGATCAGAGGACATCAGAGGACATGTGAGGACGATCAGAGGACAGGTGAGGACATCAGAGGACAGGTGAGGAGATCAGAGGACAGGTGAGGGAGATCAGAGGACATCAGAGGACATGTGAGGACGATCAGAGGACATGTGAGGACGATCAGAGGACAGGTGAGGAGATCAGAGGACAGGTGAGGACATCAGAGGACATGTGAGGACGATCAGAGGACAGGTGAGGACATCAGAGGACATGTGAGGACGATCAGAGGACAGGTGAGGACATCAGAGGACAGGTGAGGACAGGTGAGGACATCAGAGGACAGGTGAGGACAGGTGAGGACAGGTGAGGAGATCAGAGGACAGATGAGGTCGATCAGAGGACAGGTGAGGGAGATCAGAGGACAGATGAGGTCGATCAGAGGACAGGTGAGGACATCAGAGGACAGGTGAGGACAGGTGAGGACATCAGAGGACAGGTGAGGACAGGTGAGGACATCAGAGGACAGGTGAGGACATCAGAGGACAGGTGGTTTATTGACGGTGTGGTGGCACAGTGGTTGGAGCTCCCACTCCCCGGTCACTGAGGCGTCTCTGTAGAGTTTGCATGTTCTCCTGTTTAAGTTTGTTAAGGTGATTCTGACCATCAGCCCGGCTCCATGTCCCGAGGAAGGTCCCGGCGCTGGACACTTTGTGAGAAGCTTCTGACCTTTGTGTGTGTTTCAGGTGAAGGAGATGTCTCTGATCAGAAACACCATCCTGGAGTGTCAGGTTTGTGGTGAGTTCCTCCAGGTTCACATGTCAAAAACTACAGTCATGGAGCTAATAAAGGCCACACTTTATTCATGAAGCTCATTTGAACAACTAAGAAAGTTCTGCATGAACAAAGAACCAAATATAGAAACAGAATAAAGAATAAAAAGGTACATTTCTTATTAGCTTCAGTGATAGAATAATAATAAAGCAGTCAAACTAAAGTAACTAACTCTTGTCTGTTACAGGTTTCCACGAGCCGCGCTCTCGCTGTTCTCCAAACCCCTGCTTTAGGGGCGTGGCCTGTGTGGAGAGCCTACATTTCCCAGGATTCACCTGTGGCTCGTGTCCCGCCGGGTTCGAGGGGAACGGGACGCACTGCGAGGACGTGGACGAGGTCAGGACTTCAGGTCATGTGTTTGTAACATTTATAACCAGGGCTGGGAATCGATACCGGTAATTAACGATACTTGGTTTTCGATACCGATACGAAACAGAACAATAATGTTAATTTATTCCTTTTCCTTCCATTTCGTTTCTTTGGCATTTGTATCATTTGTTTGAGGTGAAACAACCAAAAACCGTCCTTTAAAGCTGCTCTAAGCGATTACGTTTGCCGATCCGGCACCGATGCATTACCAATAAGCTCCTCTAGAGGCGCCACCATGTGCGCCACACTCGCAAACAGCAGAAGGAGACCGCTGCTGCACCTCGCACCTCCCTCACCCGTTTATTATAATAATGCCCTCATCTCAGAGCACCCCCCCGCACCATGTAAACACAAACACGTGAACAAGAGACCGCAAATGTTCGAAGCAGCAAACGCAGCAACAGTTAGCGGCTAACAGTTAGCGGCTAACAATTAGCATTATGATAGAAGTTTACAGAAAGATTGTGAACTGACAAACATCTGACCTGCTCTGATGTTTATTTATCCAGTATCTACAGGAGCCGTCAGGTCTTTTTCCTCCTTTTTTCCTCACAAAGTAAAGCAGCACCGGAGGAGAGGCTGAGCGTTCAAGGGTTGCGGGGGAAAAAAGTACTGCACTGTAAACTTAGTTCTAAATGGAATTATTATGTTCTGAATGGACAAAAAAGTGACAGACTTTCATGAAAGTTGCAGTTTAGCAAATAAATGTAAATCTCAAAATATTGACTTTGTAATTTATGCAGAGTTTCACACAAGATTAATGAGATTTCCGGAGCTCTTTGAATGCAATCAGAGCAGCGTGTGATGTAGGTTCACGACTCCACCTACTGATGAAAAAAATTCTAAAAGACATCGCTTAATGCCGTGTTCAGACCGAACGCCTCTTGGGTGTCAAAAACGCGCCTCAAGCCCGTAGTTGGACGCTTGTACTGAAGTCAGACGCTTGTCACAAATGTCACAGAGCGTCAGACGCCCTGGCCGCGCGTCAACTCAGAGTCTGTTCGTAGCCATCTTGGAAACAGCTCGTGCCTGAAAACTACAGTTGTTCGGAGGCTAACTACTGTAGTCTCCCTCTTTGCTCCTGCCATGTCCTATGGATCTTTAACTATTCCCCATGGTCTACGCAGGATCTCCCCAGTATTTAAGCTCATATCCAGCCCATACGGTTGAAGGGACATTGGTGGCAAGTGGCTATAAGCTAGGTTAGCCCGGTTAGCTTGGTGCGATCGTCTACAGCTCATTGTTGATAAAAAAAAAAAAGTGTGTAATAAACCACAAATGTGTCAAGCCCAGCTCAGTGTGTGACCATCATAAAGGCTGTTCTGTGTAGTTTAGGGCTATATTGACGTGATTAGTGCATAATACTTGTTTTCATGGGTCAATGCGAGCTATCTGTTTGCTGCTAAGCGGCTAGCATAGAAATAATTTATTTCCTTGCTTCCTGCTTATCAAGAGTGCAGACGTATCTCTGCTTGCTGCTGCCGCTTGCCTCTTTATTTGCTTTTTAAATCATTCTATTTTTGGGCACATGTCTTGGATATGATTTATTCTCTTCTTTTAAGTGAACCAAGGCTTTTTACTCATTTTAATGCCATTTTTACAACTCATTTGACGAACCAGCGACGACAATCTTGTCAACATGGCTGAGGGAGGAAGGCAAACATCGCCTTGTGAAAGCTGTCGGATGTATCAACAAGAAATTTCCCTACTACGGGACAAGATTTATGCTCTAGAGACGGAAAGAGGACTTAATGACACGCTCCCTGTGGAACCCGGTAAGAAGACGGAAAAAACTGATACTTGCAACCTGAAGCTAAACGATACCATAACATTTCCGAAACTAAACAGACAACTTGGTGCTAGGCCAAAGCAAAGACAACATGCTCGTAAAAATGCACCTGAAATAAAGTTAACAAACAGATTTTCACCTCTCTCAGAGAATGTGTATAACAAGCAAAAATGTCAGAGAAAAACAAGGAACACGAAGTCAAAACAAAGATGGAGAGAAATACTGTTCCAAGTGTCAAGGCCAGAGATACCCTGTTGCTTGGTGACGGAGCCATATCTAATATAAACAATGAGATAATGACTACAGTCACTTATCCGTCTGCTACAGTTTCTGACATCATAGATGTTCTAAACAAGGAAATTACAAACAACCCTGGAATAAATAAACTTGTTTTACATGTTGGTGCTGTGGACACAAGAAACGGAGAGTCTGAAGTCCTGAAAGAAAAGTTTAATAAACTTTTTGAGAGACTGGATTGCCTGGACAAAGACGCGATACAAATTTTCATCAGTGGACCTATCCAAACATCGACGGGAGAATAAACAAATTCTCCCGGCTGTTTCAGTTGAATACATGGCTGTCAAAAGTCTGTAAGTCAAGAGGACTTACTTTCATAGAGAACTTTAATCTTTTCTGGAAACGCGACGATCTGTTTAAAGGAAATGGCCCACATTTGAGCAGAGGTGGAGTGAGACGACTGACGGAAAATCTCCTCCATGCTCTGCAGAATCCGTGGAGGCCTGAGCAACAAGAGAGAGCAGAGAGGAGCATGAGAAGAGCTCCTGGCTCACCAGCAAAGGTTTCGCCTGCATCCCCAATAAAAGATTCAGTCGCAGCTGCATCATCTGCACCTACAGTAAAGGACTCAGCCACAGCTAAGGATCCAGCCACAGCAGCACCAGCAGCACCTACAGTAGAGGACTCAGCCACAGTTAAGGATCCAGCCACAGTTAAGGAATCAGCTGCGCCGGAAAACATCTCAACATAGCAGCGGCGCCACCTGCATCTGCATCTCCGGGAAAAGCTCCGCTTCAGCACCACCTGCATCTATAGTAAATGATTCAGCCGAAGGAGCACTTTCTTCAACTCCACCGCAGGCCTTGAGCCCGACTGGTACATCTACACCCTCCAGAGATTTTTCTGAATCATTCCCATCACCAAAGTCACCTATGGGATTTCCCAGCCATTTTGAAGCCTTGATAAAACAAGGGATTCAATGACTCCCGCACTCCAGTCATGTCAAGACCAAGGCTTTCATCCCCGAAGACGTATCATGCCCTCCCCACCTCCGATTTCCAGCAGCTTCACTGCTGCTGTCTAGGACATTAAGGGCCTCTGCGTTGCTACCATGCATAGCAAACTCAAAACCAACCAGAGGTCCATAGAGGGAGTGTGTTCTTCTGAAACAATTAGTACAGTCAAACAACATAGATTAGATAAGAGGGCAACAGTCAGACCGTCCAATCAAAGAACTCTAATCCATATCCCTTGCAAAAAGATTCCATCCACTCAAACACAGATAAATCTTAAACATGCTGTACTCAATGCCAGATCGTTAAAAACAAGTCCTTTTAATAAATAGTTTTATTTCTTCTTATAATCTAGATTTTATGTTTTTAACTGAAACATGGCTTGACAAAAACACTGGTAACGCAGTTTTGATTGAGTGTAGTCCATCAATTTCAATTTTGTGTCTGAAACACGCCAAAACCAGAGGGGCGGGGTGTCTGTGCAATATTCAGGGACAATATAGTCATCCACAAATTGTCATTTGGGGTTTTTCTATCATTTGAGTATGTGTCTTTCAAAATGGAGATAAAACAATCTTCCATTCTTTATATGACTATTTACAAACCACCACAGAATTGTTTTATCGAAGACTTCATTGAATTACTTTCATTTATATGCACTGATTTTGATTGTTTGGTCATTTCAGGTGATTTTAATGTGCATGTGGATGTGACCAATGACAGGCATGCAAAAGAACTTAATGCTGTTCTTGAAATGTTTGGTTTAACTCAGCACGTGAGTGAGGCGACCCACAACAAAGGTCACACTCTAGATCTAGTTATTACAAAGGTGTTAATATATCAAATGTGAATGTTGTTGATGTTGCTTTATCTGATCATTTTTGTGTCTTTTTGACTTGTCTGTTGCACCCAAACCAGTGGTTGGGCCTGGAGTTATTCAAAGAAGACACATAAATGATACAACAAGGACACAGTTTATGGAAATGATCAGATTTGAAAATCCTCCATGTTCAAATGTTGATAATCTGTTGGACTCTTATACATCAAGCGTCTTAAATGTTTGGATACTATTGCTCCTGTCAAGGTAAAAATGGTTAACAATAGACAAAAGGCACCTTGGAGAAGTGAAGATTCGTCAGGGCACAGAAAAGGGAGTGCCGAAAAGCCGAAGGAAATGGCGCAAGTCAAAGCTCCAGGTTCATTGTGAGATATACAAAGAAGTGCTTTGTGAGTTCAACCAGATTTTGCGTGGAGAAAGGGAGAAATACTTCTCTAAAATCATCGCAAACTGTAGAAACAATTCTCGTGTTCTGTTTTCCACAGTAAACAGATTAACTAACCCTCCAGTTTCACTGCCCTTAGAACTAATCTCTACATCTAAGTGCAATGAGTTTGCAATATTTTTTTATGATAAAGTCCAAGGCATAAAAATGCCATAATTTCCACAACACAAATACCAATCCTGCCACCAGCTAGACACCTTGAGCTGACACATTTCACTCCTGTTACTGACAAAACAATCGAAGAGGTTATCTCCGGTTTGAGTTCATGTACATGCTGCCTTGATGAATACCCACTAGATTTCTGAAGTCTGTGCTGACCAGCTTGTTACCACAACTTGTTCAGTTTGTTAACATCTCATTTGAGACTGGAGCATTTCCAAAGGCCTTGAAAACCGCGGTCATTAAGCCTCTTCTAAAGAAGAGCAGCCTTGATCCCAAGGTACTGAACAACTACCGGCCCATATCAAACCTACCGTTTTTAGGAAAAGTCCTAGAGAAAGTAATATATCAACAGCTCACTTACTTTCTCCTATCTAACAATGTGTTGATACTTTCCAGTCAGGATTTAGGCCCCACCACAGCACTGAGACAGCTCTGATCAAGGTGACAAATGATATCCGTATGAACACCAATGCAGGTAAGGTCTCAGTTTTAGTTCTGCTGGACCTGAGCGCTGCCTTTGACACAGTGGACCATGGGATCTTACTTCACAGGTTAGAAAACTGGGTGGGAATCTCTGGTACTGCTCTAAACTGGTTCAAGTCCTATCTCGAGGATAGGACGTA
Source organism: Neogobius melanostomus (assembly GCA_007210695.1). Taxonomy (NCBI): domain Eukaryota; kingdom Metazoa; phylum Chordata; class Actinopteri; order Gobiiformes; family Gobiidae; genus Neogobius; species Neogobius melanostomus. The sequence goes on from VHKM01000184.1 coordinate 80,206, forward strand.
CTTTGTCGAAATTGGCAACTGTGTCTCAGACAAAATTCCATGACCTGTGGAGTCCCCCAGGGGTCAATCTTGGGACCCCTCTTATTCAACCTGTACATGCTTCCATTGGGTCAGCTAATAAACAGCAACAATGTGTCGTACCACAACTACGCAGATGACACTCAGATCTACGTGTCACTGACGGCAGGTGAACATGGGCCTGTAGATACTCTCTGTCACTGCATCGAACAGATCAGTTTGTGGATGCAAAACAACTTTCTCCAACTAAATTCAGACAAAACTGAAATCATTGTCTTTGGCCCACAGACACAAAGACAAAGTGTTATCAGTCACCTTGAGTCTCTTGCTCTAAAACCAAAAATCAGGTTAGAAATCTAGGAGTAATCATGGACTCAGACCTGAACTTAAACAGCCACATCAAAGCAATAACATCATCAGCTTTTTACCATCTGAAGAACATTGCTAAGATCAGAGGAATAGTGTCAAAACCAGACTTAGAGAGACTCATCCATGCATTTGTCTCTAGCAGGTTAGACTACTGTAACGGCCTGCTCACTGGCCTGTCTAAACGAGCTGTTAGACAGCTGCAGTACATCCAGAACGCTGCTGCTCGAGTCCTGACAAAAACCAGGAAATACGACCACATTAGTCCAGTGCTCCGGTCTCTGCACTGGCTTCCTGTCATTCAGAGAATAGAATTTAAAACAGCTCTGCTTGTGTACAAGTCTTTTCATGGTTTAGCACCAAAGTACATCTCTGACATGTTAGAGCCGTATGAACCATCTCGGGCCCTGAGAACTTCAGGGAGGGGTCTCCTGGTGGTTCCCAGAGTCAATAATAAACACGGTGAGGCTGCGTTTCAGTTTCATGCAGCTAAAATCTGGAACAGTCTTCATGAGGATGTGAGACAGGCCTCAACTCTGACAATGTTCAAATCCAGGCTGAAACAGCTCTTTTTACCCGTGCATATGAAAACTGAAAGTATTTTATCTGCACTCTTGACTTTTACTGTAATTGATTAACTTTGTGTTGTTGTTTTATTGATTGATTTTAACTGTTTTCTTGTAATTTTTTCTGCAACTGTGAAGCACTTTGAATTGCCTCGTGTATGAATTGTGCTCTACAAATAAACTTGCCTTGCCTTGCCTTGCCTTGCCTATGCGCAGCTAACTCGGGGAGAAAACTACGGCCCATTGTAGATAAAATGTTTGCTAGCAATAAACTTAAAATCACAGCACTGAATCAGTGTCGTGACGGTTGCATTTATGTAGCATGGGCTTATAGACCTTTTCTGCATTTTTCTACGTTTTCACATCGATTAGCTGGTAGATTAAGCCTTGTGATTTCCTGCTGCAATATTCAATGCCCAAAACATTCCCAGCACAGATCCAGACACTAAATACAGTTTTTCTTGTCGGCGCTTTTATCCTGGGTGTTGTAGGTAAAGGAACACTGTTGTGTGTCTTTGTTAAAAGTGCCAGACTGCTTGTAGTTCCTGGTGCACAACAGTTTATCCTCCAGATTGACTGTTACATCTGCGCCGCAGAGGATCTGCCCCAGATCCCGACAGTGGTCTCAGCTTCGCGCACTGTTGGGAGAAAGCTCGCTGTATTTGGCTCGACGCTCGGCGACATTTCTTCAAGGTTCAACATCCCAACTTTAGCGTTGGGAGCGTGGTTTTCACGCGCCCGAGGTTGGCCTCTCGACGCTCCGGAGGCGCGTTCCGCCCATGTTATTTTCAATGTTAAACCTGACGCTTGGAGTGCGCGAGTGGCGTTTGCGTGTGAACAGCATAAGGCAGCTTTACAACAGAAGAGCAAGAGAAAAAACACTACAAGTTTTTATTATTTCCCCCACATTTTCCAATTTTTTTCATATTGTCCGATTTTTCAGTGTTTTTCCCAATTTTTTTATTTTATCCACGTTTTTTTTCTTCAATTTTTTCCACTTTTTTTATATAATTTTTATTTATTTTTTTTATTTCAATTTCCCCCGAATGTTTGTCAATTTTTTTTAATGTTTTATTTTTTTCGTTCGTTGAATATAAGATTTCTATATTTCTTTTGCGAGCGAGAAAAGCTACAAAGTGTGAAAGTGGCAAATCCGATGGAACCGCAACAACGCAGGAAAAGACGTCCTTTTAGATGAGTGTTGCAAGGTTTAGCTTTCAATGAGCGTTACTTTGTTGGTTCTCGGCGCCATTGGTAGGACTGTGGTTCTTTATTAGGTGGCTTCAGATGATGGCTTGGGACATGCTGATCTCTATCGTGATCTATCTCAGTGCTCGTGACCCCTGTCACGCCTCCCTCTGTTGACTCTGAGAGGGAGTTCACTTCGGCCTGCCCCCGGCTGTGGCGGGCGCAGTGAGCGCACCGGCCGTCAGCTTCGGCCAAGACGCACAGAACGTAAGCGTTTATTATCGTTTGTGTTATGAGGCGGCCCTCGTTAGTTCATCCTGTCCATCGGGTCTCAGTCCAGCAGGGCCTGTTGACTGGACCCGTTCTTCTGTTTCAGATTGTCGACATCGACGAGTGGGTGATCTGACCGGACGCCTGGCAGCCAATCCGTCCTGCATCAACACTGTGGTGGAGTCTTTATAACTACTACTACTAATATACTACTACTACTTACTACTACTACTATTACTACTACTGCACCACCTACTCCGTCTGCATCAACACTGTAGTGAGACTTATACTACTACTACTAATATCTACTACTACTATACTTACTAGTTACTCTACTTGCACCACCTACTTCGTTCTGCACCACTGTAGTGAGTACTCTATACTTCTAACTACTACTACTACTACTACAACTACTGCGCAGCCACTCCGTCTGCATCAAGCACAACCACCCACACTGTGGTGAGTACTTAACTAGTATCTTACTACTCTACTACTAGCTGCGCAGCCAACTCCTCTGAGAACACTGTGGTGAGTGAGTACTTATACTAACTATACTATACTACTGACCACCACTCCGTCGTGCATCAACATTGTGGTGAGATACTTCTATACTACTACTATTATATACTACTACTACGCACCACCTACTCCGTCTGCATCAGACCATGGTGACCACCTTACTCGTCTGCATCAACACCATGGTGAGTTACTTTTTACTCTACTCTACTACTACTATACTAATACTACTACACTACTATTACACTACTACTACTACTGCACCACACCATGGTGAGTACTTTTTACTACTACTACTATACTACTACTACTATAATACTATACTGCACCACCTACTCGTCTGCATCAACACCGTGGTGAATAATTTGACTACTATGACTACCTACTACTGACTACTACTACTACTACTACTATTTACATACTATACTACTACGCACACCTTACTCCGTCTTGCTCAACACCATTAACTTTTTAAACTTTAACTTTTTGTTTTTTTTTAAACTACTATACTACTACTACTACTACTATGACCACCAACTCCGTCTGCATCAAGCACTGTGGTGAGTACTTATACTATACTACTTACTACAACTACAAACTACTACTACTATACTACTACTGCACCCTACTCCGTCTGCATCAACACCATGGTGATACTTTTTACTACTACTGGCTACTACGTACTACTACAACTACTGCGCAGCATTTGACCGTCTGCATTCACCAGTGATGTAGTGTGACTATATTACTACTACTACTACTAATACTATTTACTTTACTTTACGCTACCTAAACTTAGATTACTACAACTACTACTACTGACTAACTCAGATACAAATACTACTCACTACTACTCACTAAGACTTACAACTTACTACTCACTACTAACTACACTACAACTACTGACTACTACTACTCTATACTACTACTACTGCACCACCTACTCCGTCTGCACATCAACAGTGTAGTGAGTACTTATAATACTTACTTACTACTACTACTATTACTTATTATACTGCTCACGACTACGAACTACTATTACTCTAACTGCGCAGCGAACTCCGTCTGCATCTAACCTGTAGTGCAGTACTTTACTACTACTACTACTACTACTAACAAACTACACTATACTACTACTACTACTATACAACTACGAACTACTATATACTACTACTATACTGCACCCCTACTCGCGTCTGCATCAGACACTGTAGTGAGTACTTATAACTATACTACTACTACTACTATTACTATTACTAATGGCTACTACTGCAACTACTATTACTACTTACTGGCGCCAACTCGTCTGCATACACTGTAGTGTAGTCTTATACTATACTACTACTACTTACTACATACTACTACTACTCTACTATACTAGCTACAACTACTACTACGTACAACTACAACTTACTACTACTACTACTACTACTACTGCACCACATACTTCCGTCTGCATCAACACTTAGTGAGTACTTATACTACTAGCTACGTATGCACCATACCTACTCCGTCTGCCCATCACCATGTAGTGGGTATACTTATACTACTACTACTACCTAAACTTACTGATTACTACTATGCTGCAGCAATCCGTCATGCTCAACACTGTGGTAGTACTTTTTACCTCTATACTACTTGCTTACTATCTACTACTGCTACTATATTAATGCTGACTAGACTCCGTCTGCATCAAACACTGTGCGTGAGTACTTTTACTACTACTACTACTGCTACTACTATTAATGCCCTACTACTACTACTACTACTTACTACTACTACAACTACTATTACTACTGGCACCAAACTCCATCTGCTCAAACTACATGGTGAAGTACTAGTCCTAAGAGTACTGTATCGCGTCACAGAAGTTACTTCATCAAACAATAGTTTTATATTATTCTAAAGCAAAATGACAGCAAAGATCTCAGAGGACTTTAATTGAGAGGGTTCTGGAACACGATATGTTCAGAATCGAGTGGTTCTCAAAGGCGGGCATGGGGAGCACATAGAGGATTTTCAGACAGTATTATGGCTAATCTTTAAACCAGATGTTTGTTTATTTTTATAAAAAAACGTAAAGGAAAGAGTTAGAATGTTTTCATAAAATGATTACAGTTTTCTGAACTTGAACCACACACCTCGTGCAAAGTCAAAGTGGTATCAGAATTGAAGACGTGTTAATTGTGAAAAAGTAATCAGGTTAAAGAATAAATGAAATTTGAGGACTTGTGGTTCTGACCTAAATTACAGAAATTTGAAATATGTTTTTATTTTAATCTTTTTCTTTTTGTGGTTGTTGTTGTTTATCATTTATTAGTTTGTATTTATTAGTATTTTCTATGGCAGTTGTGTTGTTTTATTTTTATTGTCTTATTGGATCATGGTTGGGAAAAAAGTGACAAATGGGACACTAATCAAGAATAAAAATTAAACAGTATGTTTCAATGTTGGTGACTTAAATTATTGATAACGATCATTATCTTTTACGAGGAGTTCCTACGGGTGTTTTGTTGAGATTCCCTGTCTAAACACAAGTACATTAAAACATTTTTAATCGAATACATTTATTGCTCAACTGTGTGACTTTAAACAGTTTTTATTTTTTAGCAGTGGATTTATTCGAAATTAAACTCTGGGGACTTAGAGATGTCTACTGATCTCGTTGACTGCAAGAGTAATCAGAAGTAATCATAGTAATCGAGTCTCGGAGTCGTAACTCGTTTTCATCCTTCTGGTCGTGAGAGGCCCCTAACGGCCGCGGGGTCTTGCTTTTCGTTCTTATGGGAAGGCGTTTCTGTGTCGTGTCCAGGGCTCCTTCAAATGCCGGCGGCTGTAAACACCGGTTTCCACGGTAAACAGCCTCGGGATGCTTCGCCCGGCAGGTCCTGCTCCGCCTGACCTTGAACCCCCTGCGAGTCAACGCACTGCAGCCTGGGCGGCGCGGAGGCCTGCACTGCTGGGTGGACACTCTCATACGACTTGTCACCCACACATACAATTTTACGGGTGGATTTACGAAAGACAAAAAAACACTTATTTCCTTTTTTTAATCAATTGTTTCCCTGTATTTTTAACCTTTTTTTTCCTTTCTTTTTCCTTTTATAATTTTTCCATATTTTCTTTCCCTTTTGCTTTCAATTTTCTCCTCTATTTTCCATCTTTTCGATTTTCCCCTCCATTGTGCTTGACTTGGAGATAACTCTTTTTGTAAATCTTCTCCAAACGGCTGAGTTTCGATTTCTCTGGCCCGGCTCTGTCTGTCTTTGACTTTTCGACGCCTTTCACAAAGTTCTTCGTGTATGTTCGACTCTGAGCTTGAGACGTTGTTTTTCATTGTGGAGTTGCCCCCAGTCACAGAGTCAGAAAAAAAAGGACACAAGTCGATTAGGTTTTTATTGCATGGAGGGGTGGGGCGCGGTGTGGGCGGATCAGAGGGAGGCTTATGCTAGGATGGTGGGACGGGACAGATTCTACAGAGAAAACCATGGTTTATGTTGGGTATGAGCAGTCAGCAGTCCTTTCACCGTTGGCTTGACTTGTGTTGGAACACAGAAGAGTAACGGCCCATGTTACTCCTTCTTTCTCCATGGAGGATCAAATAGCGGTTCACGTTGACATCACAACAGTCTAAGGCCTTATAGGTTGTAAAATGAGGTGTCGAGTGCCAACTGAAATCCCATGAGTAACACTCAAAAATGCAGTTTCTAGTCTTAAATCATTGACTAATTCTCGTAATTCCTGCAGGCATATCACCATCAAAAAAAAGCTGTCACCAAAAGTTCAGGTCTTCTTTCCAGTCATTGAGATCATATGTCTATTTATTTCTCACAAAGGTCGTCCAAAAGTGGAGACAATATTCAACCATGGCTGATGTTGCCTGTAGACTTTAGCATAAAATTAAGGTGAATCAATCACGCTTCACATGTTGATAGAAATTGGGACGTTTTATTTCAAAAACTGTTTCTCTGGCCATAGAGTTGTATCGCACCTGCTCCAACTGAATAATTCTATACTGATGACGCACCTATTATTCAGTTTTTTAAGCTTTTAAAAATCAATGTGCTTTTCATTGGTCTTCACCCATTATTCTCTCAGTCCATCAAAGTTCTGCAAAGCCCCAGATCCTCGTCCCAAGACCTCGAGACATTCTCCCGCTTTAGATCTAATCTATCTCAATAATTCCTCTTTCGTAGGCGGAGAAGGTCCTTAATCAGTTCCTCACTTTTCGCTACTTGTCGTAGTGATTCAGTAATCATATATGTCACTCCGTGGCTTCAAACAGTTTACCATTTGGTTACCAGCAGATCTTTGTTCGCTTTGATTTTCTCTTGTGTTTCAGCTGTAACGATGGGCTGGCGGGGAACTTGGACACTGTGGACGGAACACGGACATCGACGGCTTCGACCGTTCTTCCTGCGCACGACACTGACCGCAACTGCAGACAGGTAAGCCAATCAGAAGGGAAGAGCGGAGAGACAGGTCGGCCAATCAGAGGAGAGCGGAGAGAAGTACGGGCTTAATCAGAGGAGACGAGAGCATGGTACGGACCAATCAGAGGAGGCGAGGCACGGTACGGCTAATCCAGGAGACGAAACATGTATCGGCCAATCAGGAGAGCCGGGTTCATACGCCATCAGAGGAGAGCTGGGTTCAAAGCTCAATAATGAGTGAGGAAATAGTTTTGTAACGTCCACACGCAGCATATTTCAATGACTCGATCGACCCCAGTGACTGTCGTATTTTGCAGAGTCTATTTTGCTCTGTTTAGACGTGACATTCTGCGATGACTTCACGTTCAGCTGACCGTGTTGTTTCCAGGAACACTGTCTGCGGGACGCCACTCGCGGCAGAGGACGCCGGACTGGAGCGCGGCATCGGAGACCGGTGCGGACGAGACTTGACACGGGCGGAGACGCATAAGAACGCTGGAGCGTACCAACACTATCCGGCTCCAGCGGCTCGCAAATTATCTGTCCCATATTACAGAACAGTCCGGTTCATTTTGATCCGTGTGCGGCTGTGGGTTTCAAGTGCTGAGCCCACTGCTCGTGGAGCTGCACCACTTGACAAAAAACCTCATTGAGATTTTTTGAACAGTTTTGCAATTGTATTAGTGATTATATATCGTGATGTATTTCCATGCAGTGAGCGCGAGATTAAACGTGCTAATCCTTCTGTTAACGCAGGTAGGGCTGAAAGCTATATCTGTTTAGTTCGATATCGAGATAGAAAAGCTTCAATATGATCGAAAGGCAGATATAACACTTATAGTTTCATCAATAAAAACTGCACTCTTGTTTATTATGATTTTATTTTCTGAAAAATCTTAGTTTTATCATATATCGAGATTATGGCATATCAATCATCCATCTAAACTTTATTTAAAGGCTTTTTTACAATGCATGCACAATGCTTTACAATTACAACATTTAGCATCAAAGTATCCCGGCAAAACATAATGTCAAATAAGCGTCAGCCAGTAGGTGGCGACGGCAGCTGAATGAAATATCGGCCTCATATTTACATATAAAAATTCGCTGTAAGACTTACATTTAGACACAGCTACCATGCGTCGTCATGGCTGAGGAGCTTTCTTTGATCTCACCTCATGTCCCACAACCGACACAATCCGACCTGCAGCGGGTCTCAACACGCTCGTTTGTTCTCCTGAGATAGTTTGCAGTTTGCCCCGCACATGTGAGTTGTTTCAGACAAACAGGATTCTCCTCGAGCCTCTGTCTGATCGGCCCAAAGGAAGCGAGACTCGCACCATTCGTGATTATAGAGAACATGTCTTTCACTCAAGCGGCGTTGCCAAGCACAGGGGAAAAACCTCAGCGCTCCTTAAGGTTTAGATACTAAGCCCAATGCCCTCGTGGATGCATGTGTGGTCAATCAGGCCCTAATTTCAGCCAAACAGAACCACTCGCGCCATTGAAATGTTGTGTTCAGGTAGCGGCGATTGAGACACTGAAGTAACATGACCATTAACGGGTGAACTTAAGGCTTTACGGCATTGGTTTACAGGACTATACAGACAAATATTTGAGTTGTTCAATTATGTTGCAAGGGGAAAGTCAGTGGCTAGGCTCCGTAGGCAGGAGCGGACCATCACGGAAGGTGGAACGACAGACCTGGGATACAGCCCTGAACAGACTCACTTTTAAATCATTTGAATTGTCTTGTAATCACAGGGAAAAGTTCCAAAACGGTGTTGATGTAAAAATATATGCGGAAATTTCCATCTGTCAGGATTAGCGTGATCCGTATTAGCTTGTTGTTTCCTCAGATCCTCGTTAAAAATAAGTTAAATAAAGTACATTTAGACGCAGACCCTATGTGTGTATGTGTCGATCTCTCTGGTCACAGATTAAGCAAAAGATTTCGTAGTCACCTCCTTATTGACACAAAAAAAGAGGATTCTGTTTTTATTTTCTCATTTCAGTTTAAATGTTGTGATTATCGCGATGAGGCCGACAGTTTCGACCTGACTTGTCAAGTCGCGCTTCAAGGATACAGATGTTTTTCTCACAGTGTTATATTTCCCATAGTGTGATTCCACTATATGACAAGGACTGGTCGTCATTTTTGAGCAATTCTCTTCGTATGAATGGCAGGTTTGGTTTCTGATTCTATCTCCGTACAAAGCCATTGTGTGAAAAATAAACAGACTTTATAGGCAAAACGCTTTAAGATTCATGCAAACTTTCCAGGGATTAAAACGCTTCCAGGTATACAGAGCTTTCTTCATGCTTTAGCTTAGACCTATTCATTTATTGTCTTGGAGCCAAAGACACTCGTTACCTGTGTAATGCACCGGGCGAGCTAATGGATGGGTTAGTTGCAGGCTAATCGATTATAAGTTATGCTGGCCTCTTACTTGGAGCTCTGTGGTCAAGTCTTCAAACAGTCCTTCAGATGATCTCTTTCTCTCTCCGCTTGGAACCATCCCCACTCTCATTATAACAGGATCACACTGGAGCTTCTGCCAAACCTCCAAACCTGACTCTGAAGTATTTTGTAGTACTTTTTGTAGTGCATTTGAAGTACTCTGAAGTATTTTGAAGTGAGTTTTGAAGTACTGAGGTCTTGTCTCCAGGATAACTGTCGTCTGTTCCCGAACAAAGACCAGCAGAACTCGGACTCGGACTCGTTCGGCGACTCGTGCGACAACTGTCCCACGGTCTCCAACCCGGACCAGCGGGACACGGACAACAACGGCCAGGGGGACGCCTGCGACCAGGACATCGACGGGGACGGTCAGTCAAGGTTTAGTCCTGGTTTAGTCCTGGTTCAGTCCTGGTTCAGACCTGGTTTATGGTTAAGGTTCAGACCTGGTGTAAAGTTCCTCTCGTTTCAGGGATCCCGAACGTCCTGGACAACTGCCCGAAGGTTCCCAACCCGATGCAGACGGACAGAGACCGGGACGGGTCGGAGACGCCTGTGACAGCTGCCCCGAGATCAGCAACCCATGCAGGTAACTAGCTGTTAACTAACTATTACTAACCAGAGATCAGCAACCCCATGCAGGTAACTAACTGTTAACTAACTATTAACTAACCAGAGATCAGCACCCCATGCAGGTAACTAACTGTTAACTAACTATTAACTAACCAGAGATCAGCAACCCCATGCAGGTAACCCCACAGTCTGAACCCGATACAACCCACAATCTGAATTCTATCCCAACTGTAACTTTTGTTCTGAAGCTCAGTATAAGTAGGTCCACTAACTATTCACTCATATTTTGAAGGAATGTATTTATTGCTTTATCTCTGGTCGTTCCTTGATATTTGTGACAGTCACATGACCCAGAATGTCCCCAAAACGCCCTGTGTGCCCTTTCTGAGTCCTGACTTTGTGTTTCAGGCCGACGTGGACAATGATCTGGTGGAGACGTGTGTGACACCAACCTGGACACGTGAGTCCAGCTTCTGTCAGACCCGGTCCTGGTCCTGGTCCTGGTGCTGGTCCTGGTCCCGGTCCAGTCCCAGTCCTGGTCCTGGGTCTGATCTTGGACCTGGTTTGTGTCTGACTTTCAGAGACGGAGACGGACACCAGGACTCGAGGACAACTGCCCGGACGTCCCCAACAGCTCTCAGCTCGACTCCGACAACGACGGCCTCGGGACGACTGCGACCACGACGACGACAACGACGGCGTTCTGGGACGACACGGACAACTGCGCCTGATCCCCAACCCCATCAGAGAGACAGCGACAGTAAGGACTGACCCAACGCTAACCCCCAACACTAACCGACCCATCACTAACCCCCATCAGAGAGACAGCGACAGTAAGGACTGACCCAACGCTAACCCCCAACACTAACCGACCATCACTAACCCCATCAGAGAGACAGCGACAGTAAGGACTGACCAACGCTAACCCCAACACTAACCGACCCATCACTAACCCCCATCAGAGAGACAGCGACAGTAAGGACTGACCCAACGCTAACCCAAACCCAACGCTACCCCTGACCCAACGCTAACCCCTGACCCAATGCTAACCCCTGACCCAATGCTAACCCTGACCCAATGCTAACCCACAACCCAACGCTAACCCGACCCAACGCTAACCCCCGACCCACGCTAATCCCATCAGAGAGACAGCGACAGTAAGGACTGACCCAACGCTAACCCACACCCAACGCTAACCCCCATCAGAGAGACAGCGACAGTAAGGACTGACCCAACGCTAACCCCCATCACTAACCCCATCAGAGAGACAGCGACAGTAAGGACCGACCCAACGCTAACCCACAACCCAACGCTAACCCCTGACCCAATGCTACCCCTGACCCAATGCTAACCCTGACCCAATGCTAACCCCTGACCCAACGCTAACCCCCATCAGAGAGACAACAACAGTAAGGACTGACCTAACGCTAACCCCTGACCCAACGCTACCGACCCATCACTAACCCCCATCACTAACCCCATCAGAGAGACAACAACAGTAAGGACTGACCCAACGCTAACCCCACTGACCCAACGCTAATCTCATTAGACTCCGCTCTTCGGCCGATGCTTCGTTAAACCACTAACTTACTTGTTTACGAAATACGCCGCCTGCATCATATCCGGCTTTTCTCTGATTGGTAAATACGCTTGTCAATCACGGCCATCGGGAGAAATGACATCCCTAAGCCCCGCCCATCAGGGGTATAGGCTGCGAGGGCGCCATCTGCTGGAGGGTCCACGCTCCACCATCCACTACAGTGATTACCTATTCATGAACCCTTTGATGTTTGTCTGATCCTTCAAGCACCGTCTATGTCGGGATTGCACCAATTATTAGAAGTATCTTATTCACGCCGTATGGGACGCTGTAATCCAAATATGGTCATTTCCTTTGTGGGAGACGGCAGCGGCTAAAGACGGGACAAATATACACAAGACATGTGCAGACAAAGGGACTAAACTTTAGGGACGTTTTCTCCCTGAATGTGGAACGAACCTAACGATGTTCTTTGTCTGCAGTAAATGGCGTGTGATGACTCTGTTGTACATGTTTGTGATGACTCTGTTGTACATGTTTTGATGACTCTGTTGTACATGTTTTGTGATGACCCTGTTGTACATGTTTTGTGATGACCTGTTGTACATGTTTTAGTGAACGGCTGGGTGACGTGTGCGAGCTGGACTTCGATAACGACGCGGTGCAGGACGCTCTTGACGCGTGTCCGGAGAGCGCGGAGGTCACGCTCACCGACTTCAGAGCCTTTCAGACCGTGGTCCTGGACCCGGAGGGCGACGCCTCAGATCTGACCACTGCGGTCGTCCTTAAACCAGGGTTAGTCTTTGTTTACTAACATATACTGGGTCGTCCGTAAACCAGGTCAGTTACGTCTTACCTAATCAGTTTATTACTGGGTCGTCCCTTAACCAGTTCAGTTAGTCTTTACCTACATTATATCTGGTGTCGTCTGTAACAGGTCGAGTTGTCTTTTACTACATTATACTGGGTTTCGTCTTAACAGGTCAGAGTTTAGTCTTTAATAAATATTACGTGGCGTCGTCTTTAACAGTCAGGTAGTCTTTATAACTATATGCGGTCGTTCGTTACCACGCGTCAGTTAATCTTTTACTAACAATACTGGGTGCGTCTTTAACCATGGTCAGAGTAGTTTTTACTAAATTCTATACTGGGTCGTTTTAACCAGGTCAGTTAGTCTTTAACTAATCATATACTGGGTCGTCCTTTAACCAGTTCAGTTAGTTCTTTACTAGACATTACTGGGTCGTCTCTTAACAGTCAGAGTTAGTCTTACGAACACCATATGGGTTATCTTTAACCAGCGTCAGGAGTTAGATCTGTTACTCACATATACTGGGTCCGTCCTTAAACCAGGTCGAGTTAGTCCTTTTACTACAGTTTATCTGGGTCGTCCTTAACAGGTCAGGTTAGTCTTTGACTAACATATACTTGGATGGTCCTCTTAACAGGTCAGAGTTAGTTCTTTTACTACTTCTTACTGGGATCGTCTTTACAGGTTAGCTTTACTAAATATACTGGGTTCCTTCCTTAACCAGGTCAGAGTTAGTCTTTATAACAATACTGGGTCGTCTTTACACAGGTCAGTTGTCTTTATAACATTTCTGGGTCTGTCTTGTAACGGTCGAGTTAGTTCTTTAACTACATTACTGCGGGTGTCTTGTAACCAGGTAGTCGTACTAACATATATACGGGTCTCCTTAACCAGGTCAGAGTTAGTCTTTACTACACTGATACTGGGTCGTCTTTAACCAGGTCAGTCTATCTTTACTAACATATTACTGGTTCGTTCTGAACCAGGTCGAGTTAGTCTTTACTACAGTATACTGGTCGTTCTTTAACAGGTCAGAGGTAGTCTTACTAACTATATGGTCGGTCCTTTTAACCAGGTCAAGTTAGTCTTTTACTAACATATACTGGGTCGTCTTTAACCAGCGTCAGAGTTAGTCTATTACTAACAAGTTATACTGGGTCGTCCTTAACCAGGTCATAGTCTTTACTAACATTATACTGGTCGTCCTTACCAAGGATCAGAGTTAGTCGCGTTTACTAAATATACTGTGTCGTCCTTAACCAGGTCAGAGCTTAGTCTTTTTATCTAACAATATACTGGGTCGTCTTTAACCAAGGTCAGTTGTCTTCTACTAACAATAACTGGGTCGTCTTTTAAACCAGGTCAGTTTAGTCTTTACTATACATATACTGGGTCGTCCTTGAACCAAGTCAGGTAGTCTTTAAACTTAAGACATTCATACTGGGTCGTCTTTTAAACCAGGTCAGTTAGTCTTTTATAACATATATGGGTCGTCTTAACCAGGTCAGAGTTAGTCTTTACTAACATATACGGGTCGTCTTTAACCAGGTCAGTTAGTCTTTACTAAATAACTGGGTTGTCTTTACCAGGTCAGAGTTTATCTCTTGACTACACTATACTGGGTCGTCTTTGAACAAGTGGTCGAGTAGTCTTTTACTAACACTTCTACTGGGTCGTCTTTAACCAGGGTCAGAGTTTAGTCTTTACTCAACAATTACTGTGTGGTCGTTGCTTTACAGGTCAGAGGTTAGTCTTCATAACATTACTGGGTCGATTTTAACCAGTTGTCAGAGTTGTCTTACTAACTGATACTGGGTCGTCGTTAACCAGGTCAGAGAGAGGTCTTTACTAACATATACTGAGTTCGTTCTTTAACCAGGTCAGTTGTCTTTACTAACCATATACTGGGGTCTTTAACCAGCGTTAGTTAGTCGTTTACTAACATCATACTGGGTCGTTTTAATCCCAGTGTCAGATGTTAGTCGTTTACTAGAAGAACTGGGTGTCTTTAACCATCAGAGTTTAGTTCGTTATAACTATACTGGGTGTCTTTAACCAGGTCCAGTAGTTAGGTCTTTACAAATATACTGGGTCGTCGTTTGAACCAGTCAGAGTTATCTTTACTAACATTATCTGGGTCGTCTTTAACCAGTACAGTTAGTCCTTTTTACGTAACATTATTACTGGGTCGTCTGTTAACCAGTCAGGTTAGTCTTTACGTGAACATATACTGGGTCGTCGCTTAACAGGTCAGATAGTTTAGTCTATAGGACATATACTGGTCGTCCTTAACAGGTCAGATGTTATCTTTTACTATACATGATATGGGTCGTCTGTAACTCCGGTCAGAGTTAGTCTTTCTAACATATTACTGGTGCGTCCTTAACCATCAGAGTTAGTCTTTACTACATAACTTGGGTCGTCCATTAACCAGGTCAAGAGTTTAGTCGTTATAACATACTGGGTATCCTTAACCAGGTCAGAGTTAGTCTCTTTACTACATATACTGGGTCGTCTTATACGGTCAGAGTTAGTCCCTTTACTAACATATATGGGGTGTCCTTACATGTCAGTGTCTTTCTACATATATTGGGTGCGTCTTTTAACCAGGTCCAGTGGAGTTCGGTCTTCTACTAACCTATCTGGGTCGTCCTTAACCAGGTCAGAGTTTGTTTTCATAACATTACATGTCGTCCTTAACCAGTCAGAGTTATCATTTAAAATTACTGAGTGTCCTCTAACAGGTCAGAGTTAGTCGTTTTACTAAACATTACTTGGTCGTCTCTTAACAAGTCAGAGGTTAGTCTTTAAACAGTTATACTGGTCGTCCTCTAACACGTCGAGTTAGTCTTTATTACATTATTTGTCCGTGCATTTACAGTCAGAGCTCAGAGTAGTTCTTTCTAACATATACTGGGTCTCTTTCAACCAGGGTCAGAGTTAGTTCTTGTTACTAACATATACCTGGGTCGTCTTACCAGTCAGAGTTGCTAGTCTTTACTAAATCATATACTGGGTGTCTTTAACCCAGGTCAGTTAGTCTTTACTATGACATATACTGGGTCGTCCTTACCGAGTCAGAGTTAGTCTTTTGATCTACATAACTGGGTGTCGTTTACCAGGTTCAGTGTTAGTCTTTATTAACACTATATGGGTCGTCTATAATCCAGGTCAGAGTTGTCTTTACTACACTTACTGGGTCGTCCTTAACAAGTCAGAGTTAGTCTTGTATAATCAATTATACTGGTGTCTTTACCAGGTCAGAGTTTGTCTTTACTAAATATTACTGGTCAGCGTCCTTACCACGTCGAGTTAGTCTTTACTAAGATTATTGGTCGTCCTTTAAACAGAGTCAGCAGTTATGTCTTTTTAGCTAAATTACCTGGTCGTCTTTAACCAGGTCAGATGTTATCTTACTAAATATATACTGGGCTCGTCTCTTACCAGGTCAGTTAGTCCTTTACTAAACATATACTGGTCGTCTTGAATCAGGTCAGTTAGTCTTTACTAAATTACTGGCGTTCTTGCCTTCAACCAGGTCGAGTTATGTCTTTACTAACATATAACTGGGTGCGGTCCTTAACCAGGTCCAGAGTTAAGTCTTTACATAAACGTATACTGGGTGTCTTTCACAGTCAGGAGTTTAGTCTTTACTAACATTTATACTGGGTCTCTTTAACCAGGTCAGTAGTCGTTTACTGAACAGTATACTGGGTCGTCCTTGAACCAGGTCAGAGTAGTCTTTACTCATGACTATACTGGAGTTCGTCTTTAACCAGGTCAGAGTTGTCTTCCTAACATTACTTGGGTCGTCTTTAACCAGTCAGAGTTAAGTCGTTTTACTAACATTTACTGGGTCGTCCTTAACCAGGTCAGAAGTTAGTCTTTACTAACATATATACTGGATCGGGTTTTTTCTCTTTTCCAGGTCAGAGTTAGTCTTTACTATATACTGCGTCGTCTTGTGACCAGGTCAGAGTAGATTTACAAACATATACTGGGTCGTCTTTAACCCAGTCAGTTAGTCTGTTACTACCTATACTGGGTCGTCCTTACAGGTCGAGTTAGTCTTTACTAACTATACTGGGTCCGTCTTTAACAGGTCAGTATGTCTTACTAACTTATACTGGGTCGTTCTTTACCAGGTCAGTTGTCTTTACTAACATATACGTGGGTCGCTTGAACCAGGTCAGAGTTAGTCTTTAATAAACATATACTGGTCGTCCTTAACCAGTCTTCAGTCATTACTAACATATTACTGGTCGTCTTTACGGTCAGAGTTATTCTTACAACATATACTGGGTCGTCTGTACAGTCAGAGTTCGTCTTATAACACTATACTGGGTCGTCTTTAACCAGGTCGAAAAAAAAGAAAAGGTTTATCCTTTACTAAATTTATACTGCGTCGTCCTTAACCATGTCAGTTAGTCCTTTCTAAAAATACTGGTCGTCCTTGAACCAGCGTCAGGTTAGTCTTTACTAAATTTTGGGATCGTTCTTTACACCAGGTCAGAGTATAGTCATTTACTCACATATACTGGAGTCGTCCTGTACCAGAGTCAGAGTTAGTCTTTACTAACATATACTGGGTCGTCTTAACCAGTTCAGAGGTTAGTCTTACAACATATATGGTCGTCGTCCCTTAACAGGTCAGAGTTAATCTTTTACTAAACATATACTGAGGTCGTCCTAACCAGGTCAGAGTTTTCTACTAACATATACTGGTATCTTTAACCCAGGTCAGGTTAGTCTTTTACTACACATTATATGGGTACTCCTTTAACCAGGTCAGAGTTAGTTTACTAACTACTGTCGTCCTTAACCAGGTCATTAGTCCTTTACTAACATATAACTGGGTCTCTTTAAACAGGTCAGTTGTCTTAACTAACTACTACTGGGCGTCCTTCACCAGGTCAGAGTTGTCTTTTACTAACATATTACTGGTCGTCTTTAACCAGTTCGAGTTGTCTTACTAAACATATACTGCGGTCGTCTTCTAACCAGGTCAGTTAGTTCTTACATAAATATAACTGGTCTCTTTAACCAGGTCAGGTTAGTTTCTAAAACAGTTATACTGGTCTTCTTAACCAGTCAGAGTTAGTCTTTACAACATATACTGGGTCGTCCTTACCAGGTCGAGTTAGTCTTACTACATTATACTGGGGTCGCTTTAACAGTTCGATATGTCTTTACTAACATATACTGGTCGCCTTAACCAGGTCAGAGTAGTGGTCTTACTCAACTTATACTTGTGTCTTTAACCAGGTCAGAGTTTAGTTCTTTACTCAAATTGATACTGGGGTCGTCCTTAACCAGGTCAGAGTTAGTCTTTACTAACATATACTGGGTCGTCCTTAACCAGGTCAGAGTTAGTCTTTACTAAACATATACTGGTCGTCCTTAACCAGGTCAGAGTTAGTCTTTACTACATATACTGGGTCGTCCTTAACCAAGGTCAGAGTTAGTCTTACTAACATATTGGGTCGTCCTTAACAGTCAGAGTTAGTCTTTACTAACATATACTGGTGTCTTACCAGGTCATTATCTTTACAACATATACTGGGTTGTCTTTAACCAGGTCAGGTTAGTCTTTACTAAATATACTGGGTCTCCTTACCAGGTCAAGTTAGTCTTTACTAACATTATACTGGGTCGTCCTAACCAGTCAGAGTTAGTCTTTACTAACATATACTGGGTCGTCCTTAACCAGGTCAGAGTTAGTCTTCACTAACTTATACTGGGTCGTCTTTAACAGGTCAGAGTAGTCTTTACTAACATATACTGGGTCGTCCTTAACCAGGTCAGAGTTAGTCTTTACTAACATATACTGGTCGTCCTTAACCAGGTCAGAGTTAGTCTTCACTAACATATACTTTATCAGATTCAGAAAACTTTATTTATCCCAGGAAGGCATTAAACTCTTATCTTAACCGAGTGCATTTTCTCCAGTTCGGCTTTACCCAAATCTAAAAGCTTATTGAGGCGAAAACGAGCCGGAAAAGCAACAATAAGAATAAAAAAAGCACGACTAAAAGTGACTAAAACACAACCAAAAAACACGACAACACGACAACAAAGCAACAAACTGAAGGTTCCTCTCTCGTGTTTCAGGGATGGAGATCGTGCAGACGATGAACAGCGACCGGGACTCGCCGTCGGTGAGTTTCCTGAACTTTCACCCACATAAGGAATAGTTTAGGTTCAAACCTCTTAACCGAGTCCCAGTTCTGCTTTACCCAAATCCAAAAGCGTACTGGAGTTTACAGGCTCTTACAGGCCAGTGGAACGCCTCATTTGAAAGCTAAGACCTACAAAACTGATCTAACATTCATCCTCTCACTGTTTGGACGTGTTTTGCCTTTTTAATGCTCTTTTGTCACTTGTTAGTTTTTTTAGTTATTGTTTGTTTTTCAAATGTTTTTGTTGTGTTTTTGTCATTGACGATTTTATCACTTTTACATTTTAAATCACACATAAAGGATTTGATGATATATTACTTTCTCATCAGTTTTTCTTCACTCTTCTGTTCCTGTTTGTTGTGTTTTTGTCACATTTTCATTTCTATTTCGACACTTTGTTCCAGAAGCTTTTAGATTTGGGTAAAGCTGCTTCAGAAGTGAAATGAATCTCTTTCGGCTCAGGTTATACGGCGTTTAACGGCGTGGACTTCGAGGGGACGTTTCACGTGAACACGGTCACCGACGATGACTACGCCGGCTTCATCTTCGGCTACCAAGACTCCGCCTCCTTCTACGTGGTCATGTGGAAACAGACGGAGCAGACGTACTGGCAGAACGTCCCGTTCAGAGCCAACGCCGAGGCCGCGCTGCAGCTCAAGGTCCGGAAACGTTATCAAGGGAATTTATCCAACTTAAACTAATGCTCCAAACTTTACACAATATTCCAAAACTTCCCAAAACCTTCCAAAACTTTCTAAATTTGCAAACTTTCCCAAACCTTTCCCAAACTTTTCCAAACTTTCCCCAAACTTTCCAAACATTATCCAAACTTTACCAAAACTTTCCCAAATTTTTTTCAAAATGTTCCTAATTTTTTTCCAACTTTTCAAAATGTGCGCCCCCTGCTGTAAGATTAGGCTCCTAAATGTGGAAGGTTCTTCATTGGATCATCTCAAAGAGCTGCTGAAGAATCAGGTCATGGTTTGGACAAACATATGAAGCTCTCGGGCTGAACGATACTGAAGGAACTTCATAACGATATTATTGCGATTTTTAACTAAACGACATGTTCCGTTCTAATTAACCTCTAAACCCCTTTTCTCCAGTTTTACCCAAATCTAAAGCTTCTCAACTTTACAGACCAGTGTAAAACATACAAAACTCTTCTGAGCTTCTTCCTCATTTAGTCGTTTTTATTGCTTTTTTTGTCGCATTTTTGTTGTTTTTTGAGGCGTAGTTTTTTAGTGTAATGTAACTGTGACCAAAACACGTCAAAAACGTGATGAAACACAACGATCATAACAAGGAAGAAGCTTAGATTAGTTTTGTAGGTCTTAGCTTTCAAATGAGGCATTACTCTGGCCTATAGGCTGTGACCTCTCTAGTCGAGAAGCTTTTAGATTTGAGTAAAGCTAGAGACTATGTGTTAAGGCGGGGGAATAAACCTGAACGTGGAGCTGGAGAGTTCAAACAGCTAATGCTAACGGCTAATGCTAACGGCTAATGGGAAATTACATTGAACAGGCTAAATGTGAGGACCTTCATACGCCCTCCTGTCTGACTCCGCCCTCCCCTCGCTGACTCCACCCTCCTCTCTGACCCCACCCTCCTCTAACTCCACCCTCCTCTCTAACTCCGTCCTCCTCTCTGACTCGACCCTCCTCTCTGACCCCACCCTCCTCTAACTCCGCCCTCCTCTCTAACTCCGCCCTCCTCTCTGACTCCGCCCTCCTCTCTCTGACCCCACCCTCCTCTAACTCCACCCTCCTCTCTAACTCCACCCTCCTCTCTAACTCCGTCCTCCTCTCTGACTCCACCCTCCTCTCTGACCCACCCTCCTCTAACTCCGCCCTCCTCTCTAACTCCGCCCTCCTCTCTGACTCCGCCCTCCTTTCTCTGACCCCACCCTCCTCTAACTCCGCCCTCCTCTCTAACTCCGCCCTCCTCTCTGACTTCGCCCTCCTCTCTCTGACCCCACCCTCCTCTAACTCCGCCCTCCTCTCTAACTCCGCCCTCCTCTCTAACTCCGCCCTCCTCTCTGACTCCGCCCTCCTCTCTGACTCCGCCCTCCTCTCTAACTCCACCCTCCTCTCTGACTCCGCCCTCCTCTGACTGCAGGCGGTGAAGTCGGACACGGGCCCGGGCGAGTACCTGCGTAACGCCCTGTGGCACACGGGCGACACCCCGGGACAGACGAAGCTTCTGTGGAAAGATCCGCGTAACTCAGGCTGGAAGGACAAGACGTCGTATCGATGGAAACTCAGCCACCGGCCGCAGATCGGATACATCAGGTACTACTACTACTACTACTACTACTACTACTACTACTACTACTATAATACCACTACTACACTGATGCTGCAGAACGGATACATCAGGTACTACTACTACTACTACTACTACTACTACTACTACTATACTACTACCACTACTATACTACTACTACTACTATTACTATACTACTACTACTATACTACCACTACTATACTACTACCACTACTACTACTACTACTACCACTACTACTACTACTACTACTACTATACTACTACTACTATACTACTACTACTACTATTACTATACTACTATTACTATACTGCCGCAGATACATTAGGTACTAAAGTATTACTTACTTCAGAGTCATGTTTTTGTGACTAAAGAGACTAAAATCTCCAGATGTTTGGACTAAAAACATGTGAACTAAAGCGACTCAGTTTGATTTAAAGGGACTAGATGCAAGTTGGTCATTGTATACTCACTACTGCCCCCTCAGGTCATATGTGTAACTGCAGTCTCTATATTAAGCTCGTGCAGTAACACCTTTGTGACAGGGCAGGATTGTAGAGGCAGGTCTGAGCTCATTCGGCTGGAACATGTAGGAGGAAAATACTTTAACATTTTTAAACTCTGTATAGTCCCTTTAAAGTCACTGCCAAAAGAAGCGGTTCTCAAATGGTGATGGTGCCGCGACCCAAAGGTTGACTGAAGGTTTATTCGGATACAAAACGTAGAACAAAAGGTGTAGGTGAAGCCGTGGCTTATTATGCCGACCTATTTACAGATCAACATCTACCATCACAAATGAAACAACCAAAAATACCATATATTTTTTTTACAAATACATGTTTCTGATTAAATTTTTCAGTTTTAGTGCAATGAGCTCTATTGATTTAGTAAAATAATATTTTTTTCGGATTCTGAAACATACTATTTTATTTTTTAATATATATTTTTATATTTTTTTATTTTATTATTTTATATTTTTTTAAACTTAAATATGGATCATGTGACCTCACTTGTGTCCTTAATAAAGATTGAATGAATGAATGAATAGTGCCCGTCTGTAAACTTTTTAAAAGGAACGTTCATGGTTAAACATTTTTTGTTTTGTTAAAGGATTATTAAACGCTGCGGTAATTAGGGAACAAACTGAAATGTAAAGATCAAAGTCAAACTTCTTCTGTATCACTGACATCAATATGAACAGTTTTCTCTCATTTTATGTTTTAATATCTGATATATTATGTTTTATGCATAATCCTGTTCAGAGCCAGGTTTAAAGGTGTGGTTTTACTTTGTGACGCATTAGTTAAAGTTACAGTCATACGTGTGTCTCGTTTCAGGCTGCGTTTGTTCGAGGGGGCGGAGCTAGTGGCCGACAGCGGCGTGGTCCTCGACTCGTCCATGAGAGGAGGTCGACTCGGAGTTTTCTGTTTCTCTCAGGAGAACATCATCTGGTCCAACCTCCGCTATCGCTGCAACGGTAAAAACACTCGCCCATGTGACTCCAGGTTCAGACTCAGCTCGGTCCAAGTACACAGACGCATCCTCTACAGTTCATTTGAAAGCTAAGACCTACAAAACTGATCTAAACGTTGTTGCAGAGTTTATCACTTTTTAAACATTTTTGTGGCGTTTTTGTTGCTTTTAGATTTGGGTAAAACCAAAGTGCAGAAAATGTGCTCGGTTCAGACGAGAGGTTTAAATATAATAAAAACAATAAATAATAACAATAAACTCCTGTTTTTCAGACACGGTTCCAGAGGATTTCCAGAGTCATCGGAAACAGGTCCTGATGCACATCAAAGTCTGAGCCCAGTCCAGACTAAACTGGGACTAAACCAGGACTAAACCGGGTCTAGACTGGGACTAAACCAGGAGTAAACTACGACTAAACCAGGGTCTGGACATTTGTAAAAACAATTTCTCGTTGTTTGTTGATATGAAACCGTAAATACAGTTCTGTACATTTTAAATACATCACTTTTCTTTATTTTATTCCTTCTGTATTAATAATTAAACATGTAATTAATAAATAACATGTAAACCTGTGGGACAAAGACGCCCTCAGGTGGAGACTCCAGGTACTGCAGATTCTCTGTAAAAATAAAGTTTGTTTTTCAGAATCAACTGTTTTTCTTAGTTTGTTAGTTTTGTTAAATCGAGGAAATAAATGAAAAAAATGTAACGAGTAAAAGTTATCAGGGTTTATTCAGGGATTTAGTGCCACAACATAAATCTGCGAAGCCACTTATGAAAAGCCACACATGCATTTGGATCAGTTTTGACCATTAATGTTTTCATTTTCAGTGAATTTATAGCATAAACATGTTTCGGCGCCACCTGCTGTTTGGAAGATCTTGTAACGGCTGGAACCAAACGCTTCTCAGATCTTTCATGAGTTGAAGTTTGACTGCGACGGTAGAGCTCATGCTGCCATAGTCCGAGCAGAAATGACGCACAGCAGCGCTTCACTGGGACAGAGACAAAGGTGCAGACAGCTGCTCTACCAGGACGATCAACCAATGACATAGTGCCCTGAAGGAGAATAAAGTCCGAGGCACACGGACTGAAAATGTTTTGCACACGCGCTTCGAGTGTGTGGTTTTCATCAGGGGTTACACAACACTTTATCATAAGGCAGACCTGGGGAAAATACGGCCCACGGCTTGTAGGGCGTACATTTCTGAGTATGTAAAAAAATAAAAAAGTCTCTAGCCCATTCCTGTGTGGAGTTATGATTTGAAGAAATTACCAGAATGCTCTGTCCAGCCACTAGGGGGCAGCTTAAAAGTGCATATGACAGATTTGAATGCTCTTGAAAATATGACTTATTTAGATGGATCACATCAGTTGTATAGTTTTCAGTGAAGCAGCAATTTTAATGAAGAAATGTTGGGCAGAAAAGTTATTTTTATTTGAATTTTTAAGCTGCTGACAGGAAGTGACATAAAGGTAAAGTTCACAGCAGTTTGACTCATTTCCCATTGACTTAACATGGTTGCAAAGGCAACAGCTTAAAATTGTTTACCTTCTTCGATGTCACTTCCTGTCGGTGTCCAATAAGGAAGTGAAAACATAAACATCAGAAAAATGCTCAAACTAAAGAAAACTGGGAATAATCTTTAGCAAAATCTTAAATATAATCGTGTCAACTGCAAAAATTGTGTCCAATGTGTCAGATGCACTTTAAATAAAAATAAAAACGAATTTCACGTGTCCAGCAGAGGGCGCTGACATGAGAGATCAGGATATGAACAACACCTGTCAGGCTCATTATTATTCATTTATTGAAAAAAAGTTTCCTCAATTTCCTGCGTAGGTTTCCTCCGGGTACTCCGGTTTCCCCTACCACTAAAAACATGTACAATAGGTCAGGATGTGTGTTTGAGAGTGCGCATGGGGGACGACGGATGAAAATTAGCCCAAGGCTACAATCCGGTGTGGCTTGTTCATTAACTTGCACTGTCCCTACCAAATAAACCAAAAATAAACCAATCAATAGTATTTTCCCAATTAAAACATAATTTTATTTTGGAGCTTTTGTTTATGGACCCAGAAATACCCTCCATTTATGTTTTGGCCCCCAGGGAAACCCCGCTACAGTGGATCGCTTCATTTCATTCAAACACAGGTGCTTTCAGTGCCATGGTAAAAGTTCACAAGGATAAGAAGTTGAACTTAAATAACAATGCACACATATGCTTGGCTTGATATGGCTGAAAATAATAGTCCTATAATAACAGTATCAGCGATTCCAAATACACCATTTAGTGCAGGGGTGCCCAAACTTTTAGTCTCTCAGGGCCAAAATGAAAAAGTGCCTGTGGGTCGTGGGCCAAACATGACGATGTCAAGCGTGAAACACATTTAACTGCAAATAATAATAGTTACTTTATTTTATTTTTCGGTAGGCCTATATATTTGCATTTGATTATATCTATGCAAATAACATGCTATATTAAAACAAATGTTAACTATGGCAAAAGCCTAGTTTTATCTACAGCACCTACAGTGACTTTACCTCATTCATTTGTTAACTCAAAGAAAATGCCACATTAGATCATTTTGAAAGTGTCAGTTCAGCATAAATTATTTTATAAGCTAATGTTTAACATGACCCATGTTGACAAACTTTGCTATAAAAGTAGCCTGGCTAACGCCAGACTGCTGTGTGCGCTCGAATCTTTTCGAACTTCACAACAGCCTGGGGACCATGGCCGACATTTTTCCATGGATTTGGGACCAATCACAGAACGAGGAGGGACGGTAAGACGATGACGCGCTATTTGACATAAAGCTTGTAGTTTGTTTAGGGATAAAAAAAAATAAAATATTTACGGATCCAACATGACAGCAGCAGACGCGATGCCATCTTTCGATCAAGCTTTAGACCGTGTTCTAAATAGTTTAGCTCAAAAGTTTACAGCAGGTACGTCATACGTCATCTGATACCATGATACGATTGGCTATGGCTACGTGCAGACGCATGAGACATTCGTAGCGCCCAATAAACGGCTATGGACAATCGTAAACCACACCTCTCCTACGAGAAAATGAATTGGTGGTCCCCAGACTAAATCACTTGGGATTTTAGTCTGGCGTTAGCCAGGCTACTATAAAAGTTGGAAAACTGGGAAAGTTGATGCTACAACGCTCTGTGATAAACACCAAGACACAACAGTGTTTCCTTAACTTTGCGAAAGGAGTGAAACAGCGCCCCCAATTTGACGTTGGTGGCCAAAAGTGTACTGCATCCATATTTACCATTGAGAATGAATGGGAGAGAGTTAGTATTAACCATACAGCGCAAAAGTAGGTCACTCTTTGGCGGGCCAACAGAATTGTTTCGGCGGGCCCCACTTTGGGCACCCCTGACTTAGTGTAAAGTACAATCGGATAAAGTTGAGCAGAATAAGTTATCGTTGGTGCGGCTCAGACTCAGTTCAGGCTTCTCATGCGGCCCCTTATGAAGATTAATTGCTCACCGCTGGAATAAGTTATGTTTTAATTAAACGAATTGGCCTCATGTTTTAAGTCAAACTCTCTTTTCTGAATATGTCTCACCTTTGGGAGGATCCAGGTGAGGTCATGTGGAACTGAAGTTGGGTTTGCTGTAAAAAGTATTTGCTGAGCTGGATTTATGCAGGTAAAGATATCAGTTATAAAGTTTCTGCTCAAAAGCCAAGTTTACAGTTCAGCTGCTTTTATTCACATAACGGAAACATCTGACTTTTTTCTCAGATCTGCGTGTTTAAACTCAAATCTTTTTCTTTTCGGCCCTAATATATTTCACCACATGATAAAAATGAAACCTGGGGCAAAGACGCCCTCTGGTGGACACTCGAGGCTCTGCACTAAAGAACTTTCTCATAATAAACTCGTTAAACTAAACTTGAGTGAAAGTATAAAATAAGAAACAGATGCCGTGGTAGAATCCAGTCGTTTTTATTCCAAAACTCTGATGACATCACACGGGAATAAAAAAATAAAATAATAAAAACAACACGAGCTACAGACGTCACACGATCTATTTACAGAGGGGGCGGGGCCAGCGGAGCCAGGAGGAGGAGCCGAGAGCAGGGCATCATGGGAAACGGAGGAAAACTAACGTCGGCCCTGATTCACTTTGAGAAAGATTCAGCCGCGTTTTCACCAACTCCAACACTCGGGAAATAAAACTAAGGCGAGACTCAAGCCCGGCTAACGGCAGACTGTGTGTGCTCGAATCATGAGACTCGAGCCCGGCTAACGGCAGGCTGTGTGTGCTCGAATCATGAGACTCGAGCCCGGCTAATGGCAGGCTGTGTGTGCTCGAATCATGAGACTCGAGCCCGGCTAATGGCAGGCTGTGTGTGCTCGAATCATGAGACTCGAGCCCGGCTAACGGCAGGCTGTGTGTGCTCGAATCATGAGACTCGAGCCCGGCTAACGGCAGGCTGTGTGCGCTCGAATCACGAGACTCGAGCCCGGCTAACGGCAGGCTGTGTGTGCGCTCGAACTTCACAGGAGCCTGGGAACCAATCACAGACCGAGGAGGGGCGGGAAGACGATGTCGCTATTCCACATACGGAAGCTTGTGGTTTGTTTATGGATTAAAAAAAAAGACAGCAGCAAACGCGACGCCATCTTTGATTGAGCTTCAGACCGTGTTATAGTTTAGCTCGAAAGTTTACAGCGGGTACGTCACATGTCATCTGATACGATGGGCTATGGCTACGTGCAGTCGCATGACATTTGTAGCGCCCAATAATGGACAATAGGTGTGAGACAATATATCGATTTTCCGATATATCGTGATATTTTGCGGGACGATACCGATACTTTTTATTCTGATAGATACTTTTGATGACGTCATGCATATTAATGAGCAACGTCATGCATATTAATGAGGCAGCAGTGCTTCACCGTTTTCACAGTCAAGAGGCCAACAATGATCAAGACTTCAGTCAGACCAGCAGGGGGCAGCACTACAGTTTTAAGCACTTGGACCAAACACTGTCACACAAATAAATTACTTTTAATGATAGTTTTTATAATTATAAAGATTAATCTGGGGTTGATTTATTCCTTTTTAAACAGGACTGTGGTTTATTTAAATGTAAATGAAGTCACTGACAGATCTATGACCCATTTTCAGTGAGTAAGTCAGGGATCATTTATAAAAGTGGTACAAAGCTCATGAAAAGAAAAGTAAATGATGAATAATATGTAGTATGTTCAATAAAGGTTAACAGTTGCATTTATTTTTTTTAAATCGTGATGTATCGTAGGTTATTTTTGTGCAATATATCGATTATCGCAGTATCGGCGTATCGTGAGATCATCGTTATCGTGAACCATGTATCGTATCGAATCGTGAGCTACCCCGAGGACGATGGTAAACCACACCTCTCCTACGGGAAAGTGAATTGGTCCCCAGACTGAATGTGATTTGTGATTTTATTCTGGCGTTAGCCGGGCTAGCGAGACGCTGCAGGTGAAGCAGAGACGTTAAAGTGAAGCTTCTGCTCAGGATCAGGGACAGAAATATGGAGGAAAAGTTCTGTCTTTGTTTTCATAATAAAGAAAAGAGTTTCCCTGATCATTATCCGAGTGATTCTCCTGAGCAACATCAGGCTCACGTTTCTGGAGGAAATGATTAGACCGTAGTTCACATGAGCTGAAGAGACGACTTTCAACTTTGGGACAGTTTTTGTTTCATGTAGATTCTCCCAGTAATGACAAATCTACAATTCACCAGTTACCATAGTTACCATCGGCTCTTTAAAGAGTCTTGTCTCGTGTTTACAGGATTAGAGACCAGACATCTGGAAAAATCTGCCAAGAATATCGGTAGAAAATATCGGCCTCAGAAAAATGCATATCAGTCGACCTCGAATAAAAATGGCCAAAATTGCAGAGATTCGTTAGAAGAGCTGGTCTTAAACATGTAAGACCTAAGTTTCACTCAAGACCCTGCGACATTATTCGGAACATTTCAAAACTGTTCCAAAGAAATTTAAAAAAAAAATCAAAACTGCGGTAAACATTTCCAAACTGTCTCCCACAAAGGAAATGAGCATATTTGGATTACAGCCTTACCTGCTACACGTGTATACCAAACAGGTCAGTATGTGTGAATGAAGGAGCGTGGGAAAGACACTTCCTGGATAAGTCGGTTTCACCTGCAGCGTCTGGTCTTCACCAGGCGCTTTTACAAATATAAGAAAGTTAAAAGTGCTGCAGCACCAAGTGGGACGTTATGTTTAGTCTTTGGGAAGTCACACGTTTAAAGGGACGAGGGGCGGGTTCCTGGGCTCTGATTGGCTGTGGGGGTTTATTCATCATCGTCGTCTTCATCCTCGGCGTCTCGCTTCCTCTTCTCGCCGCGGAGTCCGTCCACATCTGAAACACACGGTTTATAATGAAGGTTAGAGAAGGTCTGAGCTCCATCTCTCCAGGACCCGGAGGCGTGTGGGTCGGATCACAGCTGACCCTTCTCACCCTGGACTATTTACCTCCTCCCCTCAGGCAGGAGGCTACGGTCTATCCAGACCAGAGGTTATATTAATCGAAAATTCTCCGTCATTTAGGGAATATTTTAAGCTTTGACGGAACATTTCAAAGGCCACGTCATTTTGAAGGATTGAAAAACAAGCCGTGATTAAAATAAAAACGCAGGGCTGCTGTTTTTCAGAGCGCGCGGGGATCTCTCTCTCTCTCTAAACGCAGCTTCACTTGTATCACTGCCTAGCTAGCTAACTTTCTGGGCACTAACAACAACACGGGGAAGAAAACCACGATGCAAACGCGGTTAAAGGCTAATAATATCCTTCTCATCTGGAGCCGCTCTTTAACTTTGGCCCCGTCTACACGTAGCAGGGTATCTCACAAACCGAAGATATTTTCCTACGATCTGGCCTATCATCCACACAAAACCGGAGTTTTCTGTCATAAAAACGAAGGTTTCTGAAAACTCCAGCCAAAGTGAAGATTTGGGAATTTCTCCGGTTATGCGTTTGAGTGTGGACATAAATAACCGGAGTATTCGGCCGTAGTCACTGCCAGCGTGCTGCTCTGACGTCACACGCGCGACCTGTGTTTACATCAGAAACAGCATGGATGCCTCAAAACTGTGTTGGCTTTTTGCTAAAGCTCAAGTACTGCGTCACGTTGAAGCGCGCAGACGAAGGAGCTCTTTACAGTTAGTTATTTTACGGCAAATACCGTCCCACATCCGACGTGATCCTCGAAGACGGTAAACGCGGGTTTGGTTCAGACAGGTGTTACGCCGAAAACTGCATGACTGCCGAGAAATGCACCCCGTCTTACCGCGCACAGATGAAACTATTTTACACCAGACAGGATTAAATTAGATCCATGGGTTTCTGATGCAGGAGACTTTAGGATGAAGTCGTCCTCCCGGAGGAAACAGTGAAACGAATGTTACTGTCCTCGCTGCTGCCGTTGTCGGAGTCATTACGTGCCAGGTCAGTCTATTGTCATGCGTTCACTGGTCAGTCTGTTCAAGAAAGTTGTTTGCACGTTGTACTGTTAATCTGACAGAAGAATGCGTTTGTTTGTCAAGGTATAGCCTATGTGGCCTCGCAATTGTTTGGCAGGTCTGTAACGGTGCATTTGGGACCACAGTTTATACAGGTGCATAGAAAATAATGAATGTGCTGTGCAGAAACTTGTGGAGAGGTTACTTCACAACGCATATGTGCGGTTAAGTGTGGATGCAGGTTTTTAAAAAACCGAGGCTGTGTGGACTCAAGTTTTTTTTTAGGCGGAGGGCGGATTTATAAATGCCCTGCTACGTGTGGACTAGGCCTTTAACTCCCGTAAATCTCAGGACGAGCTCATGTATTTCTCTCTCTCCCTCACGTGAGTGTTTCTGTGCAGTGATGTGAACTGGTAAATATTGTCCGCTGTTTCTTAAACATTAATAAGCTCCACTTTACATTTGTATTAGTGTAATATGAGCCCTGATATGAGGAGCAGATGACGCTCTGAATAAGCCTCTGACAATTTTACGCACGAGTTCATACACATTTCTGTAGCAAAATGTGTGTTCCATGATTGTTCAAATGTTTAGTTAAACTCCATTTATCCAGCGATCTCACATTTGTCCTAACATACACAATATGCAGCTTATATATAGCCTATGTAAATGTGTTTAAAAATTGCTTATGATGTGAGATTAATTCATGAATGACGGATTTTTTATAAACCTGCCCGTCAAAATGAAGGAGAAATTATCCCTAGTGAACCCACTGATCCAGACCCAGACCTCCCACCACTTGAACAGTTTTTTCCCTCCGCCATCAGACTCATGAACAACAAGACCCAGCCAGTGTTCATTTTGACAAAATATTTTAATTTACTTTTGAGGAAAATGTAATTCAATTTTAGTCGAGATTTAGTCAAAAAAATATCTTCAGTTTGAGTCGACTAAAATTGCAAGTAAATTTAGTCGACTAATTTTAAGACAAATTGAGTCGACTTTGCATTTATAATCTTCATTATAATCATATTTAATCAGCTCCTCTGCTTCATGGAGCTGCTCCACATGAACAAAGCTCAGAGGATTTACATCTGAGGCTCTTTCAGACGGTCAATACAAGTTTGGATGATTTTAGTCTCTCCTTTTCATTTAGTCTTATTTTAGTCGACTCAAATATCTGGACATTTTAGTCATAGTTTTAAGTCTCATGAAAAACTTTTACTTTAGTTTTAGTCCACATAAATATAACTTTGACTAAATATTTTCATCGACGAAATGAACACTGGACCCAACAGCTTAGTCACAGACTCATGGATGCATCTGCTCTGTGTCCACACTTAGATCTATCACTTTATACACATCTGTAAATATAATCCCGCTGCTGTTCTATGTCAATTGTTGTCTTACCATATTTTACTTTTTATTTTGCATCTTATTTATTTAATATTCTTTATTTATTCCCCCTAAGCCTTATAGTTTAAAGTTTTATAGCTTATTTTTATCTAAATTCTGTGTTATATGTTGAACGTCCGCATCAAGAACAATTCCTAGTTTGTGAACCTGTTCTCAAACAATGGCAATAAAACCTATTCTGATTCTGATTAAAGCTCGTCCTAAAAACAAACCTCCGTCCTCTTCCTCATCGTCGTCTTCCTCCACGTAGTCGCCATCGTCTTCCTCGTCCTGGGACAGTCGCAGGAAAACAAGAGAAACTTTATATAACAGAACATGTTTTAGATTGTGTGAAATCAAGAGGAAACACAGACCTGGATTCCTTCCTTCATGAGGTAAGACAGTCCCACCTCCTCCTCGTCCTCAGAGCCTTCATCCTCCTCGTCTTCCTCGTCATCGTCATCATCGTCGTCGTCATGGGGACCAGCCTCATCATCATCGTCTAAAGAAACGTCACATTGTAAACAAACGGCCACCACTATGGATTTATATGATTTATATTGATTTATAATGTGTCAAATGATTTTTCTCCTGAACATTTAAGGCCTTGATTTTGTATAAATGTGTAAATGTAGAAGAAACAGCCAAAGTGAACATGATTAACCCGATCCTGCCCGCGCGCTCTAGAGGCCCGTGGGCTCTAAAGGCCAGTGGGTGGGGGGTCCCCAGATGATTTCAAGATGAAACAAAAAGTGCCACTGTTTTTAGCATATTTTTGAGAGTCAAACAGCCTGAAATCCATTCAATTATTCAAAATATACAGTTTAAATACATATTAACTTGAGTAATATGTATTTAGTAGCATGAAGGCAATAACTGTATATGTATACATTTGTGGGGTCCCAGCCAAAAACGTTTGGGAACCCGTGCTCTAACTGACCGTCCGGGGCCTGGTTGTGGTCCTGGTCGAAGCCGTTTAAGAAGCAGATCTGAGGCAGCAGCTCGAACACGCGCTCCCTCCAGGACTCTTCATCCTCCTCATCCTCGTCCACGTCCAGCGACTGAAGCGACGACAGTTTCTGCTGCTCAGAGACAAACACAAACAAACAAACACAGGGCCATCAGAACATCTGTAAAGGATCAGTGTGTGGACGAGGAAAATCTATTCATGATCTGGGAATCGGTACATTTGTTTGATACCAGTACTTTAGCGACACCTGAACGATACCAGTACTTTAGCGACACCTGAAGATACCAGATAGCGAACCTGAACGATACCAGTACTTTAGCGACACTGAACGATACATACTTTAGCGACACCTGAACGATACCAGTACTTTAGCGACACCTGAACGATACCCTGACGATACCAATACTTTAGCGACACCTGAACGATACCATACTTTAGCGATACCTGAACGATACCCTGAACGATACCAATACTTTAGCGACACCTGAACGATACCAGTACTTTAGCGATACCTGAACGATACCCTGAACGATACCAATACTTTAGCGATACCTGAACGATACCCTGAACGATACCAATACTTTAGCGATACCTGAACGATACCAATACTTTAGCGATACCTGAACGATACCCTGAACGATACCAATACTTTAGCGATACCTGAACGATACCCTGAACGATACCAATACTTTAGCGATACCTGAACGATACCCTGACGATACCAATACTTTAGCGATACTGAACGATACCCTGAACGATACCAATACTTTAGCGATACCTGAACGATACCCTGAACGATACCAATACTTTAGCGACACCTGAACGATACCATACTTTAGCGACACCTGAACGATACCAATACTTTAGCGACACCTGAACGATACCAAGTACTTTAGCGAACCTGAACGATACCCCCTGAACGATACCAATACTTTAGCGATACCTGAACGATACCCTGAACGATACCAATACTTTAGCGATACCTGAACGATACCATACTTTAGCGACACCTGAACGATACCAATACTTTAGCGACACCTGAACGATACCAATACTTTAGCGACACCTGAACGATACCATACTTTAGCGACACCTGAACGATACCAGTACTTTAGCGATACCTGAACGATACCCTGAACGATACCAATACTTTAGCGATACCTGAACGATACCAATACCCTGAACGATACCAATACTTTAGCGACACCTGAACGATACCAGTACTTTAGCGATACCTGAACGATACCAGTACTTTAGCGAACTGAACGTACCCTTACGAACCTGAACGATACCAGTACTTTAGCGACCTGAACGATACCTGAACGATACCAGTACTTTAGCGATACCTGAACGATACCCTGAACGATAAATACTTAGCGATACCTGAACGATACCTGAACGTACCAATTTTAGCGATACCTGAACGATACCAGTACTTTAGCGATACCTGAACGATACCAATACTTTAGCGATACCTGAACGATACCATACTTAGCGATACTGAACGAACAGTACTTTAGCCCGAACGAACCAACACGATACCTGAACGATACCAGTACTTTAGCGACTACCTGAACGATACCAGTACTTTAGCGACACCTGAACGATACCAGTACTTACGACACCTGAACGATACAGTACTTAGCGACACCTGAACATACCAGTACTTAGCGACACCTGAAGATACAGTATTAGCAACCTGACGATACCATACTTTAGCGATACCAATACTTTAGCGATACCTGAACGATACCAATACTTTAGGGATGGAACCGAAACCACTAAATCCTTCATTTACTAGATAATAAAATACATTTTGGTTTATATTTGTATTTTAACTCCTACAATATCAGGGTCATCTCCAAAGTCAAGAAATGGGAGCAAAATGTGCAAAAAATATGGCCTTTGTTTTTAAATGGGCAAAAAAATTGAAAAAAAGATTACGTTAAATGGGGCAAATATTGGGCGAAAAATATGAATAAAACAAATAGGCAAAAATAGGGGAAATAGGAAAAATATTAGTAAAAAAAATCAGCAATAATTAGAGAAACAAATTAGGAAAATGAGAACAAAAATATAATATAAACAAAAAAAAAGGAAAGAGTTTTTTTTCTTTTATTTGAGCTGAAACAAAAGTCACTTCCTTTAATCCTGCCCCTGGACCAACAGCCTCAAAACCTGGATCTAAAGAGATTTTGATACTTGGACACCAGTTTGGTAAAAAGAAATGTTAAACAGTGCTCAGTGGTTTTATGTTTAAGCTCAAATACTGACACCGAGAGGCCAGGTCTAAACCAGGACCAAATAAAAAGGAGGAAACTGGAGACAGAACGTTTAAGAAGGAAAGAGGATTAACCAGGATTAAACCAGGACTAAACCCAAGAGTCGATCGGAACAAAGACGATATCGAAGACTGAACAGGAAGGAACCAGGTCTAAACCAGAACTAAACCAGGTCTAAACTCGGACCAGATCACAGACTGAACCAGGATCGTACCAGGCCCTTGAAGGCGCTCAGGTCCTTGAAGCTGTTCCCGCTCAGGTTGAGGTAACTGAGCGCGGGACATTTCTCCGCCAGAACCTCCAGGCCCGAGGTCAGAACGTTATCGCTCAGCTCCAGCTGCAACACAAGACGACAACATTAGACTTTAACACAACATTAACACAACGATATTTAACCACATCTCCTTAGTTTATTATGTCACTTCCTGATTGGACACTGACAGGAAGTGACATAAGTCGAGGTAAACATCTTTAAACTGACCCTTCTATTCCCATACAAATGAATGGTGAAGCCAGGGGAAATATTAAAGTACGGCATTTTCCTCATTCCTGTGGTTTATATCATGAACATTTTACTCTGTCACGAACCTAAAAGTGTAATTTTTTTTTTTTTTAAATAAGACTAGGATTATTACTTAAAGGAACAGGCCGGTGTTTTTCCACTGAGATGTTCTTACCGGAGCTTAGACGAGTTATAAGGTTATAATAGAGACTGACCCGCTTGAGTTTGGGCAGTGAACGCTCCGCACAGTGGCTTTAATTAGGGATGGTCCGATATGAAAATTTTCTGCCGATATCGATATCCGATATTTGCCTCGCTGCTGTGGCCGATATCCGATATTTGCCTATATTTATTTCGACATTAAAAATCAATAGAAAGGCTCACTCAAATGTTGTAAAGTTTGCAAATTGTGGTTCCATTATTGGAATGTCTTATGCCTGGGACTCACTGTCTCACACACTATGATGAAACAAACAATCCTTTTTATTAGAAAAATATTAAAAAGATCAAATGCAATGTTATGAGTGAAATGTAATTTTGTTTTTGGCTAAATATTTAGTCAGCCCGACTTATTATTATACTTTTTACCCATCATGTCCTCTATTAAGGGGAACCAGTGACACTGGGAATATGCTAGGCTACTATTTATTGTATTTTTTATTTAAACATGTAGCCTATGATGTTGTTTAAGTTACATGTTTTAACTTTAAACAAATCTGATAAACTTCTGAGGACAGCTCTGTTTGAAGCTTTGGAATTACAAAAATAGCATCATGTCACTTTAACAGCATCTTATACTGAACTTATGAGGCCAGACTGAAGATTTAGAGTTGGTTTAGACAAAAGGCAAACAGTAGATTTACAGGATTAGCATGAGCTTTGAACTGCTTTGTTTTCAATGTAAAATGCTCTAACGATGCAAATGCGTGTAATTAAATATGTGTGAAAATGCGACATAACGCCTCGTTTTCACGGGTCATTAACATGACAAACGTGGGCACAGTAAACGTGAGCCATTATCATCACTGTAGTAAACCTACATGATGACAGAAAGCCAATGTTTACGTAGCCTTTAGCCTGTGAGAAGCTATGCTACGCTAGCAAACAAAGTTATAAATCTGGCGTCAGGAGAAACTTTTGCAACACTCACCGCTCAGATGTAGCGACATCAGAAAAGATTCATGTTAATCCTGAGTCAGAATAATGTCCATGGAGACAGTTTGAGTCCAGTTTGTAACAGCAGTAACTTGTGTCTCTGTGGTGTCCAAGTGTCCACTTTGTTTAAACTCAGTAAAAACAGACTTTCTTTTGGAGACGTGTGAATTTATGCTGGAGCTTCTTTATTTGTTAGGAGCCACTGTTTATTTCAGATAATTTGAATAAACTGTTTCCCCAGTCTGGTCAGTGCAGCCCGTCTACACTGCTGCTGCATTCAAGTGCACTACGACATTACAGCGCAGTAAATAATTCAAAGAAAAAAATAATATATCGGCCGATATTTTCCCATATCGGACCGATACCAATATGTGAAAAAAATTACAAATATCGGCCGATATATCAGCCATCCCTAGCTTTAATAGTGTTTCCTATAAGGTTATAATAGAGACTGACCCGCTTGAGTTTGGGACAGTGAACGCTCCACACAGTGGCTTTAATAGTGTTTCCTATAAGGTTATAATAGAGACTGACCCGCTTGAGTTTGGGACAGTGAACGCTCCACACAGTGGCTTTAATAGTGTTTCCTATAAGGTTATAATAGAGACTGACCCGCTTGAGTTTGGGACAGTGAACGCTCCACACAGTGGCTTTAATAGTGTTTCCTATAAGGTTATAATAGAGACTGACCCGCTTGAGTTTGGGACAGTGAACGCTCCACACAGTGGCTTTAATAGTGTTTCCTATAAGGTTATAATAGAGACTGACCCGCTTGAGTTTGGGACAGTGAACGCTCCACACAGTGGCTTTAATAGTGTTTCTATAAGGTTATAATAGAGACTGACCCGCTTGAGTTTGGGCAGTGACGGCAGTTTGCTCAGACTCTTCAGGCCTGTGTTGCACAGACTGAGCACCTCCAGAGCGGAGAAGTCCTCGCTCAGACCCTCCAGCTCTCCGTCTGCAGAGAGGCAGCTGTCCAGGAGCAGCTCCACCACCTGCACACACACACAGAGGACAAAGTGACACAATCTGCAAACCCCAGCGTCTCCCAAACACTCAGAGCCACACAAAGGGAAGTTCAAACTTTAGTTTACGCCTGATCTGATATTTTAGGGCCTGAAACAACTTAAAGGGATATTTCAGGATTTTTGACATTGGGCCTCATTTCCTAGTTATCCAGAGTGTTGTTGATGTCTGGAGATATTTTTTCTTAAATTCATGCAGTTCTTATATTTGAAGAGTCTAGTGGCGCTAGGCTAGGGCAAGGCTAAAGCATGTCTATGGTATCAGTTAGCCTGCATTAAAAACAGTGTGACCCACTCCACAGTGCACCTGAGGTAAATCACTTATAACACCAGACTAACCATATAAATGTCTGTGTTAATAGAATCATGTTTGAAATATAACTGACCTTGTATCACATGAATTACCACATTTTGAGGGACTATTTTCTCGCAGATCACTCCGCCGCTGCGTTAGCTTACAGCCACGAAGCTGATGCTGCTCAAATACAAGTTATTTTAAATGGTTAAAATGATTCTTAAAAACACAACTTCTACCACTTAAATCTAAGTGAATACGGACATGCTGTGTGTCATTGTAAAGCTAAGAGCCTGGAGAATCCAGTCGCTAAGTTAGTTTTAACCTCTGCAAACATATTTTTGATATCCGCGCAAAATGCCACAGTTAGCCTCAGTATGCTAAAGCTAGCGTTAGCTACTAATCAAGGCTGGGTCAGAAATGATAGAAATACCTAAAGTTGCCTAATGTGTAAATAACAGGTTTTAGTTACATGAACAACTCACAAGGATATTTAGTGTGGAAAAGTCCTGTGATCCTTAAATGTTTATCCCAGAGTTAACTGATCCGTAACATCATGACAATAAAATATGACTT
The DNA here is from genome assembly GCA_007210695.1 of Neogobius melanostomus. NCBI lineage: Eukaryota > Metazoa > Chordata > Actinopteri > Gobiiformes > Gobiidae > Neogobius > Neogobius melanostomus. The sequence goes on from VHKM01000184.1 coordinate 118,588, forward strand.
TATCGATCTTAAAATGGAGAAAAGAGCCAATTAAATGTTTCACTCAGGAAAAGCCACTTTTAAGAAAGTAAATATCGGGTATCGGCAGATACTCGGAATCCTGTATCGGTATCAAAACAGCTGGATCGGTGCATCTTTAGGCCCCGTCTACACGTAGCAGGGTATCTCACAAACCGAAGATATTTTCCTACGATCTGGCCTATCATCCACACAAAACCGGAGTTTTCTGTCATAAAAACGAAGGTTTCTGAAAACTCCGGCCAAAGTGAAGATTTGGGAATTTCTCCGGTTATGCGTTTGAGTGTGGACATAAATAACCGGAGTATTCGGCCGTAGTCACTGCCAGCGTGCTGCTCTGACGTCACACGCGCGACCTGTGTTTACATCAGAAACAGCATGGATGCCTCAAAACTGTGTTGGCTTTTTGCTAAAGCTCAAGTACTGCGTCACGTTGAAGCGCGCAGACGAAGGAGCACTTTACAGTTAGTTATTTTACGGCAAATAACCGCCCCACATCCGACATGATCCTCGAAGACGGTAAACGCGGGTTTGGTTCAGACAGGTGTTACGCCGAAAACTGCATGACTGCCGAGAAATGCACCCCGTCTTACCGCGCACAGATGAAACTATTTTCAGACAGGATTAAATTAGATCCATGGGTTTCTGATGCAGGAGACTTTAGGATGAAGTCGTCCTCCCGGAGGAAACAGTGAAACGAATGTTACTGTCCTCGCTGCTGCCGTTGTCGGAGTCATTACGTGCCAGTCTATTGTCATGCGTTCACTGGTCAGTCTGTTCAAGAAAGTTGTTTGCACGTTGTACTGTTAATCTGACGGAAGAAATGCGTTTGTTTGTCAAGGTATAGCCTATGTGGCCTCGCAATTGTTTGGCAGGTCTGTAACGGTGCATTTGGGACCACAGTTTATACAGGTGCATAGAAAATAATGAATGTGCTGTGCAGAAACTTGTGGAGGGTTACTTCACAACGCATATGCTCTCGGTTAAGTGTGGATGCCGGTTTTTAAAAAACCGAGGCTGTGTGGACTCAAGTTTGTTTTTAGGCGGAGGGCGGATTTATAAATGCCCTGCTACGTGTGGACTAGGCCTTAGTCTGAGCTTTCAAATAAAAGAAACATTGATTTTAATTCTACTCTCTCCACGTGTCTTCAAACTGCATCGCTTTAGCTTCATGTGGGAAAATATTTGGACGCATTATGTTTCCCTTGCACTTTTACTGCCAAACATTCATACGATACCTGGCTCACGATAAGCTCACGATACGCCGACACTGCGATAATCGATATATTGCACAAAAATGATCTACGATACATCACCATTAAAAAAGAAACATGCCAATTTTAACCTTTATTTTAACCTACTATATATTATTCATAATTTACATTTGTTTTAATGAGCTTTGTACCTCTTTGTGTGTACATAAATGATCTGACACACTGAAAATGGGTCATTGATCTCTCACTGTTTACATTTAAACAAGAGACCACAGTCCCATTTAATAAATCAACCCCAAATTAATCTTATTCATAATTATCATTAAAAGTAATACATTTGTGTGCCAGTGTTTGGTCCAAGTCAGGGTTGCCAGACGTACGATAACTATCTATAATTTTAACCCCTGTACGATGTACGATCAATAATTCAAAAAAGGCCTAAATGTAGGATAATTTCAGAGCGCCAGATAAAGTCTGGTTAAATGCACCGTCCCCTCTCAGCAGCGCTTTGCTTTCGCTCTGATCTGGAGTCAGACTTAGCCTCTGTGTTCACGTAGGTGTAATATCTGCTGCCAGAAGCAGAGACTGTCCCTGGATCAGTTTTACAGTTCCACTATCACATTATCCTCCTGCCTTGGCTGCAGTTGATTGGCCAGCAAGACGTCTCACCTCTCGCGAGTTGGTAATTTACCTGCTTCTTTATTACGGCATACATTCTAACGCCTCATGTGAGTGTGTGTGTTCTCCAATCTGATAAAACCAGCAGACTGATTACTGCAACCCGTAACGAGCTTATCCAGGCATCAGTGTGTGAAGACTGGAGGGGGATGTCCGGATTTCAAACCTACAAAAGCCATGTTGTTGCGCTCAATAACTTTAGCAAACTTGTACAAGAACGTCTGGCTCAGAAGTGACTGACTCGGACTTTATCTCTTAGTGAGTGCCTGTGTTATGTCATGCGTGTGCGTAATGTAATACATGTGTTGTAGTTTGGGTGGTGATGATATGAGCTACATTTAGCGCAGGTGCTATTGACATATTTATAGTGTACCATAGTCTGTGCTGAAATACGATAGTTTTGGAAGCTTGGTACGATATATTGGTTTTGAGAATCTGGCAACCCTGGTCCAAGTGCTTAAAACTGTAGTGCTGCCCCCTGCTGGTCTGACTGAACTCTTGGTCATTATTGGCCTCATTAATATGCATCACGTCATTAAAAGTATATCGGAATAAAAAGCATCGTATCGTCCCGCAAAATATCACGATATATCGGAATATCGATATATTGTCACACTTCTAAACTGAATATAGTTTCAATATTATACTTTCATTTTCGGGGCGACAGTGGCGCAGATGGTAGAGCGGGTCGTCTCATGATCGGAAGGTCGTGGGTTCGAATCCCGCCTCCTGACTGTGCACATTGTCGTTGTGTCCTTGGGCAAGGCACTTCACCCACATTGCCTCCAGTGTCTGCCTACACTGGTAGCCCCCTAGGAGAGACCAACAGGCCCGGTTTGAACCGTGAGGCCGTCCTTCCGTGGACCCACCACCTGCAGAAGGAGCCATGGGGGCTGGTGCAATGTGATATGGGCAGCTCCGGCGGCTGCCCCACGACCCGGCAACGGACAAGTGGAAGAAAATGGATGGATGGATGGATGGACTTTCATTTTCATGTTTTTCTTTTATTTAATGAACTTATTCAGTAAAAATTGTTAAAACTTTCTAATTTTCAACTAAATTTAGATTCAATGTCAATTTGAATCCAATTTAAATGCTTTTTAATGACCCACCAAACCCATGCATTTACTCACAGTGGGAAAAGTAACTTATTTTTACTCACACTTGATTATAATTTACTCAAGTAGAAGTAAAGTATACTGTGATACTTTAAGTACAATTACTTCAAAAGGATACTTGATTAGTTACTTGGTTCCAGAGGTGGTAGAGCAGCCAAAACATTTTCTCGAGTAAAAAGTACTTGGAGAAATTGTTACTCGAGTACTGCGAGTAATTGAGCGAAAAAGTCTCGATTTATTTTCAATGACGCCATAAATTGTGTGAAGACATAAAATCCTGTGAAAATGGTGATGTTTATAAAGAAAAAGACACTGAATTATAGTTTTACTCAAGTAGAAGTAAAAAGTACCGTGTGATAAAACTACTCTAAGAAGTACAATTACTTCAAAAAGTTACATGTACTTGAGTAAATGTAATGATGGTCCGGGGCCCCCTGTGGGGCCTCAGAGGCACTACAGGGGGCCCCCCAAAGCTAGTCTACAAACAAGTACTTTAAAAACAATTGATTTGGGAGGCAAACATGTATTAATTTGCCAAAATGTGCGACATAAAACCACTATGTAGCCTACGGTCAATGTTACACACTGCTTCTTATGCAATTTCACCTGTAAAATAATAACAACTGCTTCAAAAAAGAATAAATCATCATTATTGGGGGGTCTGAGACATGAGGGGCTGCCATGTCCCGGGCTCTGGGAGTAACTGTGGTAGATTAATCTAAAATAATCATTAGTTAAAGCCTCAACTAGAAGCTAAATTAAATTTCTGCTTTGAATATTGCGATATTTGCCTCTGAATCGTTTCAACAGCACTTTAAGGATGTTGCATCATCGAGTATTGCGATAAGAAAACGATTAATTCGGCGATAAATATTAACTGCCACATTCCTAAAGCTCAAACAACTGTTACGTGCCCGTGTGACTCAGTCCGCGGCAAATATGGAGTCGATTTAAACACGAGAACAGGTCGAAACTGCTCCGAACACATCGCATTATTCAGGGTTTTCTCCTCACACGGACCCCGCGGACGCCTCTCCCCGCGTCCCCCGGTCAGAGCAGCTGGTCCCGGGGAGAGACGCGGAGCTGGGGGCGCAGTTAGCCCCAGATTAGCCGCTCTTCACCGGGATCGAGTTTCTTTTGACGACGGGGCAAAGCGGGAAACCACCAACTGTCCGCAACAACTGGCGCCTGTACGTTTTTTACGGCTTTATCCGGATCAGCGGGAGGCTCAGCTCCGCGCGGCCGCCCTGAGAGGCTCCTCCGGCGGGGAAGTCTTCAACCCCCACCCGCTGATCCTCCGCGGAGACGTTAGCGTTTTCCGCGGGCATAAGAGGGATTAAAACGATACAACCGGGGGAAATCAAGCTAAATGAGGATGTTTACAGCGGCTACGGGCAGAATAAAGACAAATAAAGCGATAAAAAGTCGAAGTTATCAAAGGGGAATTAAAGTCGTAGTTTAAATCCTGTGACCAGACGAACAGATGGAGGCGAGCGTCCCTGAAATAAACATAAAATAAAATAAAAAAGCCAACAAACTCACCGCCGCGGGTTTCTTGTCCCCCAGCTCCTCGCTAATCCGCTTCTTCATGTCCATTGTAGCGGTGCAAAAATAAAGAAATAAAGAAAGATGAACGTAAAAAGTCGGGCGCTGTGTCAGAGGCCTCGCTACTCAGACGGAGGACAGGGCAGGACTGAGCCGCCATCTTAGCTCCGTCCACATCCAGCGCGAGCGCCCTCCTCCTCGAAGCCCATTGGCCCGTTGGCGCGTCGCTCCCCCGCGTATCCCCCTCCCGTTGGCTCAGCGCTCGGGCGGGACGCGGCGGCGGCCAATGGGAAAGCGACATGGGGATATTTTGAACGGCCCGCCCGCCCCCACGCTGTGGTTAATGGCGCCACAGCGGGACAGTTGTCAACACTGGCACAAAGGGACAACAATGGGACAGTTCTTATGATCGGACTTATTCTGATGGCTTTTTGATGGAGGGGGATTCTCAACAAGTTAATGAGAAAAAGGAAGAAAAGAAACATTTAAAGGTCACATTTGCATAACCATTGTTTGTAAAATGCCCTTTTCTGATGACTTGTAGTAGAATTAAATGGTTTAGTTATTCAATGTATAGTGTGTTTGCCTGTGACGTCACTTTTCTGAAGTCAGACATGATGGCGATACTCCCCAATGTACTCGCCGATCAAAACAACAGTACCGCGAAGTTTCAAACAGCAAAATGGTTAATTATTGTCGTGTTCTTGGCTGTCGCAATACATGAGACAGAGAAACTACTTTGCAGTACTACCGTTTACCCAGAGTTGTGCAGAATAAGGAGAGCAGACAGAACAATTATCTAAATAAAGGAGAGGATAGATTGCAAGCCTCAATCAGAATTTGGACGGGAAAAATCTGGATAAAATCCGAATTTGCGCGGCTCATTTTGTAGCCGGAACAGGGTTAAGCCTATGTGTAAAAAGTTTATTTAACATTTTCAATTAGCAATGTTAATTCCAACATGACCTCTAGTTAGAGGTGGGAAATCTACCAAAACAAAATATTACACACATTTCTAAGAGTGTAATGTCAACTTCGTATAAAGAGCATGATCTCAAATATTGATGAGAAAATTGATTCACTTACGGGAGGCAAGATTGCGAGATCGCCACTAAACAAACTGGCATTCGTTTTCATTTCATATGGAACTTCATCTAATTAACTTAAGTTTGTAAATAAAAAGTTTTTTGTTTTGCATTCAGTCTTTAGTTACAAACTTGTCAACTGTTTGAGAAGTTTTGGGTCCGATCTCGAGGGTTTATCGTGAAACCTTGCGTTTTTGTCCAAAATTGATAATCCGTCACGTTAATTGGCGTGAGCTGTATCTCCAGCATGGCGGCACATCCGGGTCTGAACCAGATTTGTGACGTCTGTGAAAACACCCTATTGTAAAACATCAGAGTGCACTGTACCGAGGTGATAACACAGCGTTCATGTGGTCGTCTGGAACTGAGGAAAAACAGAGAACTCAGATCAAAACGAGCTTCCTGCTGATTTGTTCTTTAATCGTCTAATAATGTGATCTTTTTAGTTAAAGAAGAACTAAGTAACCTTGATAAATCCTTTCCGTAGTCCCTCTGGGGTAATACAAGTGTTAATGGGATGATTGATCATCGCCCCCTGGTGTCTCTGGACAGAAAACCACAATTGCAACTTTCCTGCCACTGGGTCGGAGGCTCCAATACACACTAATGGAATCACGAAGAAGAAGCTAACAGGCTAACGGGCAAAGCTAACTGCGGGCTAGCGCCACTTAAACAGTATTTACAGCCAAGTTTGAGTGAAAACAAATGATCTCCATTGTGTAATTGGATGAACAATATCCCTCTGTCCCTTTGTCTTTTCTGTCAGCGTAGTATTTACTCTCACGGACAATTAATGAGTAAAAAACACAACACACTACGACACTGCAGTTGTGCTTATGGCCTCTAGGGGCATGAGTTACTCAGTACTGCTTTAAACTCTGCTTCTTTTGTGAGTCTAGTGTGATCTGCTGTCGTCCTCAGAGAAACTGTGAGTGAAAAGCCCGACATCAATGCTAGCATAAAAGTAAACTTACGTAATATTCACAAACTACTGTTTAGTGTTCGAGACGATGACAATGCGTGTAAATGGTTTGCTGAGCTAAGCGCTACTCAGTGATAAAATACGTATTTGATGATGTCACTTTCCCTCAGACAAAGCATAAACACAAACCCACTGCAGCTTGAGGCCAACTGTCCACGGCTTTCCAAACATAATAGTCGCCGATATTGTTTTTCTTCTTCTTCTCTTTGAGCAGGAATTTGACCCTGAACAAACTCGAAAACTCACCGAACTTTGCCCAAAATTCAGGTCTGGTGAAAAATGTATTTGATATGTTTCATATTGGGGAAATAAAAAATGGCTCGACAGCGCCACCTACAAAAGTGAAACACGGGCCGCTTGTGAAACAAACAATATTTTTGTTGTGTTGGCGCCTTACCTGGTTAGCGCTATTATAGAGTTCGGGATATTCCACAGTTACCATGGAGATCGGCCATCTTTGCAGCTGTTAGCATACATTTCCATTGATTAACATGAGCTAAAACAGTATAAAAAGTGGAGAAAAACCCGTGGAACAGCGTTGTTAGCTGCTGAGTTACTGCTGGTAAATACATCACTGTGGTGTCCAAGTGTTTTAATGTGAACAATAACTCCAGTATTTTAACTTTTACAATCTCCATTAGTTTACAATTGCTGCTAATCCCATAATGCTTAGCGATATGAACTCACATTCCCGAACTCTATTCACATGGAGAGGCTAAATGTTTGGATGTTTTCTGACACAGATTAATGGCACATAATGTAATGTTACAGAGAAGCATTCAACAATTTATTACCGCCTAACCTACAACGTTTTTTATAACTCCAGTTCGAGCTTATGACTTGAGAGGTTTTGGATATTTTTCATTACATCTCAAAACACTCGTAAACGTTTCTGTGTGTCTGTATGTGGACTGAAACTCTGGAACAAACTGGACTTACAACACAAGCAATGCCAAACTGTCCATCGATTCAAACTGTTATATAAACATCAGCTCTGGTCAAAATATAGAGATGAGGGTCTTTAATTTAAATTACTGTCTCATAGTGTTAACAAGAGCTCAATGTTTCCTTACCATTGTTGGTTTAATTTGTATTTTACCATTGTTGGTATTGTTAATTTTCTTATATTGTTGGTATACAGTTTGTTGTAATGTAATAATTATTGTTACCTGTGGAAACGCCACCATGATCTTTCATTTGTAAAATAATCCTTGAACAAAGTAACAGTGAAGCTGAATGTATTAAGCTCTGAATGGGGAACTGGGGTGGGATTAAATAAGTTATCTTCTTCCCACTCCCTTTCAGGTAGAAATGGATCATTTTATTTATATATTGTATATTTTTTCTTTTGTTACCATTGTCTGCCTGAAATAAGTGAATAAATGAAATGAAGCAGTAACAGACGCTTTAATTTCATATTGCTGTCCCTGTTCAAACTAAGAAATTGAATTGGCTCTTTTTTTGTTTTTAAACTAAATGGGATTTCTTACTTGTTTCCTCAGATAAGAGAGGAGACAAAAGCTTTCTCTCGTGTTGCCCCTTTTGTCTTTTTACAAACGCCACAAGAATCCAAAGATCTGAATCGTCTTCAACAGCGAACACGAAAGAAAAACACAGACTTGTTCGTTCTTCAAAATATTTCATTGAATGATTAAACGTAGACATTCGAAAGTAATAGATTTGTACAATTAAAGCTCGGTTGAAACAGTACAAAAGCCTTCAAACAACACGTGGATGTGAGGACACAGACAGAGCTGATCTTTGGTCAGAACTCATTCAATAAATAAAGAAAAAGAAAAGGCATTTCACCCCAGCGTTTTAGCATCGCGACCATATAAAACAAAAGAACAAAACGTAAAGTTATGGCGAGTTTTGAACGTTGGTCCCATAATCGGCCACAGAAACACTGGGGACGAGCTTCCGTTGGGGCGGGGCACGGTTACTACAGTACTTTAAAGCTCCTCCACTGCAGGAGGAAACTAGACCCAGATCTCAACAGCGTCTCGCCTTCACGTGTGGTCATTCCATTTCTCTAACCAAACCCACTCCGCTCTGTGCAAACGTAAAGTGACGTAACGATACCGTGAGTGAATAAATATAGATTTATTTGAGCTGGAATGTTTGAGACAGACCAGCGTTTTACCCGCGACGACGACACACAGACAGATTTGTCTTTAGAGCGTTTGGCAGTGACGACACGACTGCCCCGAGGTAAAGAAGAGACACTTAAAGCTTTACAGAACCTTTACAGAACCTTTACAGAACCTGTACAGAACCCAGAGGAAACGGGCTCATGAGGCTACGCTGTTTACTGTGAGACGACCTCAGAGCCGCTGGAATAAGAGTCGGTGGTTCCTGCAGATCACCTTTCTGTGGAGTTTGCATGTTCTCCCCCGTTTCCCCAAAGAAACGTTATTTTAATTATATTTTTCAGTAAAAGATTTGAGTATTTTAAGCTACATTTGGACCGTAACACTCCTACACACATGCAGCGCTACAAAATTATATGACTTACACAAAATACAGAATCAATTAGTCATTACAACTGAAGTAACTCGAGTTATAAGTGCATTTAAATGAACGAAAAAAGCCAAACTCCCCAAAATAAAATGCACCAAATCAAGTTGGTGAATAACAATCGTTCATAAGCTTTTTGTCCCATGTTCCTTTTAAAGGGATATTTCAGGATTTTTAACATTGGGGCTCATTTCCTAGTTATCCAGAGTTTTGTTGATTAAATTCATGCAGTTCTTATATTTAAAGAGTCTAGTGGCGCTAGGCTAGTCTTAGGCTAAAGCATTTCTATGGTATCAGTTAGCCTGCATTAAAACAGTGTGACCACTCCACAGTGCACCTGAGGTAAATCACTATAACACCAGACTAACCATATAAATGTCTGTGTTAATAGAATCATGTTTGAAATATAACTGACCTTGTATCACATGAATTACCGCATTTTGAGGGACTATTTTTCGCAGATCACTCCGCCGCTGCGTTAGCTTACAGCCACGAAGCTGATGCTGCTCAAATATAAGTTATTTTAAATGATTCTATTAACACAGACATTTATATGGTTAGTCTGGTGTTATAAGTGATTTACCTCAGGTGCACTGTGGAGTGGGTCAGACTGTTTTTAATGCAGGCTAACTGATACCATAGACATGCACTAGCCTAGCATTAGCCTAGCGCCACTAGACTCTTCAAATATAAGAACTGCATGAATTTAAGAAAAACATATCTCCAGACATCAACAACACTCTGGATAACTAGGAAATGAGGCCCAATGTCAAAATCCTGAAACCTTTAAGGCCTTCATTTATACTCAGAGTGGCCCCGAAAGAGAAGGAACTCTGTGACTGCACTTTAGCTCCAAGGCTTTATTACTATATTAGTTTATATTTTACCAAACGTAACTCAAAGTGTAACTCATCGTAATAAGTAAAACAGACATATTACATTAAGTTCTGTAGAAAAGGCTGAGTCTGACCAACACAAACATCTGTATCCAGCGGCTCTGAGAACTCGACTGAGGTCTGACCGAGGTCTGACTGAGGTTTGAGTGTTTGGGACAAAGAGACGGCAGCGACACCTGCTGGCGCTCTGTGGAACTGCGTCGTCCTCGCGCCTTCATCTCTTGCATAAACTCTTTGGACCGTGGTGAGGATTTGGACCCATTAGCGCCCCCTGTGGGCAGAGCTCGACTGAGAACTTTACGTCTTACATTTACCTTTAAAGAGCATATGACTCATTAGACACAACTTCTGCTAAAACATCGTTAACACAATTATGTTTAAGATTTGGCTCAAACTTTTTTTATAGTTTCACTTCCTCATTGGACACTGACAGGAAGTGACACAGATAGAGGCAAACTATTTTAAATTGTTGCCGTGCCGACCATGTTATGTCCAGTTTTATATATAACCGGTTTTTGTACATCAGCTCTAAAAGTGGAAGCCTCCACAGAGCTCCAGAGCCTGACTGAGAGGTGGAGCTCTGTGGAGGCTCCTCCCACCCACTGAGGGCGGGGCTTCCCGACTTTTGGCCCTTTTAAGGAACAGGCTTCGTAGGAGGAGACTTGGCAGCCACTCTGGATCATTACTATGAACGGGACGTCCCACTGATCTCTATTATTTAGATCTATGTTCTGACGTTAATTATCACATGGTTTTCTATACACAATGAGGCGTATTTTAAATATTAAATATCTTCATTTTTCTGGAGAAATGTTATCGTAGTTCAGTATTTAGCTTTTTATCTGTCGTTGTTACAGCAGGAGATTCAGATAAACTTAAGGAACATCACCTCTGTCTATGTCACTTCCTGTCAGCAGCTCAACAATACAATCAAAATAACCTTTCTGCCCAAATGTTCATTAAAGTCGCTGCTTCATTAAAATAAAATGATAATTATTTACAACAGATGTTAAACCTGTCATATGCACTTTAGTAAAGGGCCACCAGGGGGCGCTGTGACAGAGTAAACTGTTATTATTGTTTCTCCCGATCGTCCAGGACAGGAAAAAGAAAAGACCGTTAGTGCACGGCGTTCCCGCTGCAGTACCGCTCGCCGCCACCGTGACCCGAGAGGGGGGGATGAGGTGGTGCCGTCGCCGCGGAGACGGGGGTCAGAGGTCACGGTGTTGCCGTGGTGACAGCGCGTGCAGCACCTGGTCCAGCAGCTGCAGGGCGCGGTGCAGGTGCACCTCCAGCCAGCAGGGGGTGTCCTGGATACAGCGCCGCGGATACTGCTGCCCCCAGCCCTTCACCAGGCTGACCCGGAACACACAGAGCGAGCGAAGGGCGTCCACACGGGGGCCTACAACATGTACAACAGGAGGTAAAACATGTACAACAGGAGACAGGCCCAAACAAGAGTAAACAAGGAGATAAAACACAAGAGGACACAGAGGACCCGCCCCCACCCCACAAGGCTGACCCGGAACACGCAGAGGGAGCGCAGGGCGTCCACACGGGTGCCTACAACATGTACAACAGCAGGTAAAACATGTACAACAGGAGGTAAAACATGTAGAAGAAGAGCCAGGGTGAGATAAAACATGTACAACAGGAGGTAAAACATGTACAAGAGGAGTCAGGCCTAAAACAAGAGTAAACATTAAGAGCTAAAACACCCCATTAAGAGCCGCCCCTTCACCAGGCTGACCCGGAACACGCAGAGCGAGCGGAGGGCGTCCACACGGGAGCCTACAACATGTACAACAGAAGGTAAAACTAGGGCTGTCCCAATCCGATATTAAGTATCAGTGTTAGTCGGGCCCGATCCCCTAAAAGCTGATCCTGAATCTGCAGCGGCTCCACCTGCAGGTTTAGCACTGCACTGCTAAAGCTACCACTAAGAAACTGCAGGTCACAATCTACTATTCTAAACAAGGGTACCGTATTTTCCGGACTATAAGTCGCACTTTTTTTCGTAGTTTGGCTGTTTTATACTCTGGCGCGACTAATATGTTTTTTTTATTTTTTTTATCCAAATATATAATTTCACATGCCACTAGAGGGCACTGCAGGCTAATCGAGCAGCAGAAAGAAAGTTTGGAGTGAGTGCGAAGCGGAGGTTACTACAATGAAGTAAACAAAAAAAGCTAATCACAGGCTAAAAGCTTGAGCCACAGTGAGAGGAACGAGTTTACAAATGGGAGCTTAAACAACGTGCGGCCGGGAGAGGCTTGTCAACAGTTACGCCTCCGGGTCCAGGCGATTGTTCAGAAGTGACACCGAGGATGAAGATTTCAATGGATTAGTGATTTGGAGACTGAGAGTTTGGTTTGTTCTTTATGCTATAGCTATCTGATCTGGTAATGTGACGTTAGCATACCAGACACCTGTTTAGTTTGTTGTTTATGCTTCATGTAGCTAACCATGTGTAACGTTAGCAAACCGTACGCCTATTCAGCCGGTTGTTTTTTTCATTAGGCAATGTTTGACCAGTGCGTCTTATAGTCCGGAAAATACAGTATACAATATTTAAAATACATGATTAAAATATATTATATAATATATAATGATATATGAAATATAATAATACAGAAGGACTGTATTGGATCGGTATCGGCCAAAATAATGGATTGGATGCTCAAAAAAGCAGATTGGTACATCCCTAAATAAAATAAAACATGTACAACAGGAGACTTTCCCCTCATTTGGGTGGGTCACACCTGGCACAACGCATCATTTGCCCAAATCGTTTATTCATTATACTTTAATTATTTTTATTCAACTTTATGTGTCCTCTGAATTTCCCTCTCATTTGGCCTGGTCACATCTCTGTCCGTATCTCAGCGTTCTTATTTCCCCGTCCCTGAACTCACCGTTGCTCATGTTGGTCACATCTCTGTCTGTATCTCAGCGTTCTTATTTCCCACGTCCACTGAACTCACCGTTGCTCAGGTTTGTCACATCTCTGTCTGTATCTCAGCGTTCTTATTTCCCCCGTCCCCTGAACTCACCGTTGCTCAGGTTTGGTCACATCTCTGTCTGTATCTCAGCGTTCTTATTTCCCCGTCCCCTGAACTCACCGTTGCTCAGGTCCTGCTCTCGGTACGTGGCCTGCTGCATCTCTCTGTGGCACTGACGCAGATCGAACACCTGAAAAACACAGCGCGTTAGAGCGAACGCCGACTCAGCGCGGGAACCTGAACCCGTGACCGACCTTGATGTACGCCCCGGGGTAAATCTTGTGCACGGCGCCCCTGGTGAGCGCCCGGACTCGCGGTCCAAGTAAAGCTCTGCAGGAAGACGGCGTGATCAGAGAGACACCTCAGCCACACGTCTCCGTCACCGCGATGCTCCAGCTGCAGACCACGGCCGATGTGCAACCTGGAAACACACGGGAAAGTTACCCTGGAAACACACGGGAAAGTTACCCTGGAAACACACAGGAAAGTTACTCTGGAAACATACGGGAAAGTTACCCTGGAAACATACGTGAAAGTTACCCTGGAATGATAGGGGAAAGTTACCTGGAAACACACGGGAAAGTTACTCTAGAACATATGGGAAAGTTACCCTGGAAACATACGGGAAGTTACCCTGGAAACACACGGGAAAGTTACCCTGGAAACACACGGGAAAGTTACTCTGGAAATAAAGCCGGTCATACCTGTCTAAGTGGGCGGGTCATACCTGTCTCAGTGGGCGGGTCATACCTGTCTAAGTGGGCGGGTCATACCTGTCTAGGTGGGCGGGTCATACCTGTCTAGGTGGGCGGGTCATACCTGTCTCAGTGGGCGGGTCATACCTGTCGTGGGCGGTCATACCTGTCTCGGTGGCGGGTCATACCTCTCTCAGTGGGCGGGTCATACCTGTCTCGGTGGGCGGGTCATACCTGTCTCGGTGGGCGGGTCATACCTGTCTCGGTGGGCGGGTCATACCTCTCTCAGTGGGCGGGTCATACCTGTCTAGGTGGGCGGGTCATACCTGTCTCAGTGGGCGGGTCAACCTGTCTCAGTGGCGGGTCATACCTGTCTAAATGGGCGGGTCATACCTGTCTAAATGGGCGGGTCATACCTGTCTAATGGGCGGGTCAGACCTGTCTCTGTGGGCGGGTCATACCTGTCTAAGTGGGCGGGTCATACCTGTCTAAGTGGGCGGGTCATACTGTCTAAGTGGGCGGGTCAGACCTGTCTAAGTGGGCGGGTCAGACCTGTCTAAGTGGGCGGGTCATACCTGTCTCAATGGCGGGTCATACCTGTCTCGGTGGGCGGGTCATACCTGTCTCGGTGGGCGGGTCATACCTGTCTCAGTGGGCGGGTCATACCTGTCTCAGTAGGCGGGTCAGACCTGTCTCAGTGGGCGGGTCATACCTGTCTCAGTAGGCGGGTCAGACCTGTCTAAATGGGCGGGTCAGACCTGTCTAAGTGGGCGGGTCATACCTGTCTCTGTGGGCGGGTCAAACCTGTCTCTGTGGGCGGGTCATACCTGTCTCAGTAGGCGGGTCAGACCTGTCTCAGTGGGCGGGTCATACCTGTCTAAATGGGCGGGTCATACCTGTCTAAATGGGCGGGTCATACCTGTCTAAATGGGCGGGTCATACCTGTCTAAATGGGCGGGTCAGACCTGTCTCTGTGGGCGGGTCATACCTGTCTAAGTGGGCGGGTCATACCTGTCTCAGTGGGCGGGTCAACCTGTCAGTGGGCGGGTCATACCTGTCTAATGGGCGGGTCAGACCTGTCTCTGTGGCGGGTCATACCTGTCTAGTGGCGGGTCATACCTGTCTAAGTGGGCGGGTCATACCTGTCTAAGTGGGCGGGTCAGACCTGTCTAAGTGGGCGGGTCAGACCTGTCTAAGTGGGCGGGTCATACCTGTCTCAATGGGCGGGTCATACCTGTCTCGGTGGGCGGGTCATACCTGTCTCGGTGGGCGGGTCATACCTGTCTCAGTGGGCGGGTCATACCTGTCTCAGTGGGCGGGTCATACCTGTCTCAGTAGGCGGGTCAGACCTGTCTCAGTGGGCGGGTCATACCTGTCTCAGTAGGCGGGTCAGACCTGTCTAAATGGGCGGGTCAGACCTGTCTAAGTGGGCGGGTCATACCTGTCTCTGTGGGCGGGTCAAACCTGTCTCTGTGGGCGGGTCATACCTGTCTCAGTAGGCGGGTCAGACCTGTCTCTGTGGGCGGGTCAAACCTGTCTCTGTGGGCGGGTCATACCTGTCTCAGTAGGCGGGTCAGACCTGTCTAAATGGGCGGGTCATACCTGTCTCTGTGGGCGGGTCAAACCTGTCTCAGTGGGCGGGTCAGACCTGTCTAAGTGGGCGGGTCATACCTGTCTCGGTGGGCGGGTCATACCTCTCTCAGTGGGCGGGTCATACCTGTCTCGGTGGGCGGGTCATACCTGTCTCGGTGGGCGGGTCATACCTCTCTCAGTGGGCGGGTCATACCTGTCTAGGTGGGCGGGTCATACCTGTCTCAGTGGGCGGGTCAAACCTGTCTCAGTGGGCGGGTCATACCTGTCTAAATGGGCGGGTCATACCTGTCTCAGTGGGCGGGTCAGACCTGTCTAAGTGGGCGGGTCAGACCTGTCTAAGTGGGCGGGTCATACCTGTCTCAATGGGCGGGTCATACCTGTCTCGGTGGGCGGGTCATACCTGTCTCGGTGGGCGGGTCATACCTGTCTCAGTGGGCGGGTCATACCTGTCTCAGTAGGCGGGTCAGACCTGTCTCAGTGGGCGGGTCATACCTGTCTCAGTAGGCGGGTCAGACCTGTCTAAATGGGCGGGTCAGACCTGTCTAAGTGGGCGGGTCATACCTGTCTCTGTGGGCGGGTCAAACCTGTCTCTGTGGGCGGGTCATACCTGTCTCAGTAGGCGGGTCAGACCTGTCTCTGTGGGCGGGTCAAACCTGTCTCTGTGGGCGGGTCATACCTGTCTCAGTAGGCGGGTCAGACCTGTCTAAATGGGCGGGTCATACCTGTCTCTGTGGGCGGGTCAAACCTGTCTCAGTGGGCGGGTCAGACCTGTCTAAATGGGCGGGTCAGACCTGTCTAAGTGGGCGGGTCATACCTGTCTCTGTGGGCGGGTCATACCTGTCTCAGTGGGCGGGTCATACCTGTCTCAGTAGGCGGGTCAGACCTGTCTAAATGGGCGGGTCAGACCTGTCTAAGTGGGCGGGTCATACCTGTCTCTGTGGGCGGGTCATACCTGTCTCAGTGGGCGGGTCATACCTGTCTCAGTGGGCGGGTCAGACGTACCTGGCGCGGTGGCTGGCCTCCGTGCGCTGCACGTTGCTGAGGCGTCCCAGGCAGAAGCGGTCTCCTCCGGACGGGTCCATGTAACCGTCCACCGTGATGACGGGGAACGCCCCGGGAGCTTTGAAGACCTCGCCCACTCGCACGTCCTGCTCCAGGTACGAGATGGAGCACCAGAAATCCAGACCTGAGGAGAAACAAAACTGAGTCTAAGGTCAGAGGAAGAAACACGACTGAGTCTAAGTCAGAGGAAGAAACACGACTGAGTCTAAAGTCAGAGGAAGAAACACGACTGAGTCTAAAGTCAGAGGAAGAAACACAACTGAGTCTAAAGTCAGAGGAAAAACACGAGTCTAAAGTCGAGAAACACGACTGAGTCTAAAGTCAGAGGAAGAAACACGACTGAGTCTAAGTCAGAGGAAGAAACACGACTGAGTCTAAAGTCAGAGGAAGAAACACGACTGAGTCTAAAGTCAGAGGAAGAAACACGACTGAGTCTAAAGTCAGAGGAAGAAACACGACTGAGTCTAAAGTCAGAGGAAGAAACACGACTGAGTCTAAGTCAGAGGAAGAAACACGACTGAGTCTAAAGTCAGAGAAGAAACACGACTGAGTCTAAAGTCAGAGGAAAAACACGACTGAGTCTAAAGTCAGAGGCAGAAACACGACTGAGTCTAAAGTCAGAGGCAGAAACACGACTGAGTCTAAGGTCAGAGGAAGAAACACGACTGAGTCTAAAGTCAGAGAAGAAACACAACTGAGTCTAAAGTCAGAGGAAGAAACACGACTGAGTCTAAAGTCAGAGGAAGAAACACGACTGAGTCTAAGGTCAGAGGAAGAAACACGACTGAGTCTAAAGTCAGAGGCAGAAACACGACTGAGTCTAAAGTCAGAGGAAGAAACACGACTGAGTCTAAAGTCAGAGGCAGAAACACGACTGAGTCTAAAGTCAGAGGCAGAAACACGACTGAGTCTAAGGTCAGAGGAAGAAACACGACTGAGTCTAAAGTCAGAGACAGAAACACGACTGAGTCTAAAGAAACACGACTGAGTCTAAAGTCAGAGGCAGAAACACGACTGAGTCTAAAGAAACACGACTGAGTCTAAGGTCAGAGGCAGAAACACGACTGAGTCTAAGGTCAGAGGCAGAAACACGACTGAGTCTAAAGTCAGAGGCAGAAACACGACTGAGTCTAAGGTCAGAGGCAGAAACACGACTGAGTCTAAGGTCAGAGGCAGAAACACGACTGAGTCTAAAGTCAGAGCAGAACACGACTGAGTCTAAAGTCAGAGGCAGAAACACGACTGAGTCTAAAGTCAGAGGCAGAAACACGACTGAGTCTAAAGTCAGAGGCAGAAACACGACTGAGTCTAAAGTACCTGGGTGAGTGGACGCCGGCGCCTGGTACGGGGCAGAGTTCTGCTGCTGAGGCCCTGAAACACAGAGAGGTCCGATCACTGGAGGTTCTTCACAGGCTGAACATCAGTCAAAGTAATAACAAATGTAAACGTGTATTTTGTATGATAGAGGCCCTTTAAAGTGGCACATGTGAGGGCGAGGTGCTTTAACACGCATGTAGGTCCTCACACGTGTGTAACCCAAACCTTTATGATGTCATCTACTGTGCAGAGTCACAGAGGATAACACTGTTGTATTATTGAAAATGTAAATGTGAATTTGGGATGTTTCCGGAACATCAGGGGAACACAGATGTGACCTGAGCTAACCTTGTGGATTATACATTTTGTGTTCTCTCGATCGTCCAGTCACGTGTGGATTTTTGCTTCACGGAGCTGCTGGGACTGTCTGGTCCATCTTCAGTAGGGTGACCAGATGTCCCAGTTTACCCGGGACAGTCCCAGTTTTGAGTCCTCTGTCCCATGTCCCCACACATTCCTCCAAAAACCATTCATTTGTCCCAGTTTTACACAGTATCTGTCCCAAGTAGGGGTGTCCATGGTTAACCGGTTAACCGTTAACAGTTAAAAATTGCGTAACCGAGGGGAAAGCATTTTGCTCGGTTAACTGGCGTGTATAATTTGCCGTGCCATTGGAAATATTTGTAATACATTTTTGCACCACCAGAGACCACCAGAGCGCTCCCAAACATTTGTTCACGAGAAGCCGTCATGGCGCATGGCTAGCTAGTTTAACTTTTCAATATGAAGCGGGCCATAAACAGCACAGCGTGGGAGAATGACGGATCAAAATGCAAGTATTGCATTGCAGAGCTTAGATATACTTCAACTTCAACAGCCGACACCATCACTTAGGAGGTAGCTAGGTAAGCTAAAGGCACAAAACTCGCCTTTCTCGTTATTGTTAAAACGTGGTGGAGAGATAAGTGTTGTTGGTCCGTGTACCTTTCGTTCAATCAATTTTCAATTTGAAAACGACAATAAAATTACACAGAAATGTGTGCTATCAGCATTTTTCATTTCATAAAATGAAACGAAATCACTCAAATTGGCACGTATTTTCATATTTCAATATTATACAAAAACGAAAAAATGTAAATTGAAATCACAGCCTCAGAGCGTCATTATTTCGTTTTCTCGATTTGCGTATAGCCGGAAGTTCGGCTGTACGGTTCACATTAAGGTCCGACCTGAAACACAAATTTAGATAAAAACTAACGCGGAGATTGTATACATTGTTCAATTTTCAGTTCTTTGTCCTGGGGTATTAGCACTCCTTTATAATAATTCCTGGGATTGGTTATGCACGGAGCTAACTACAGATGCTAGGTGGCCAACGCGCCCGTAGCAGGCCGCAGATGGCACTACCTGGAGTGCGTAACTCGTGCGCTTCCCCGAGCTCCTTTCTCCTCCTCTAAACAATGCACAAGTCTTCTGTCCACCTAGATGCGGACTCTCTACATTTTTGTAGACTCTGACATTCTGCGAGATGGATTGGACCGAACGCTTTAGCTACAATTACGCACGGAGCTAAACATACTGTGCCAAGTGGCCAGTGCGCCGTTCGCAGGCTGGGAAGGTGGCACAACCTGGGGCGCGTAGGTCGTGCTGTCCCTTGAGCGTATCTCTCCTCCACTTTGATGTTCGAGTTTTTGTTCAAGATTAGGACTCAACATTTGCGCACTCACCTGGAACACCTCCCCAACTGACCAGTTCTATAGCCCCAAGGAGGGCTTTAGTAAACAGCGGTTTATTGTAAAAATAAAATTAAAAAAAATGGTTAAATTGTATTATTATTAGTGAAACATTATGGAGTCATCGATCACTTATGATACTGAATATTTGTTCTGTCTTGTCCAGAACGGATCAGAATTTTTGCTTCATCAAATTGAAAAGTACAAGCCAAGCCATGCGCAAGGTGTATGCATTATATTGATAAATAAACCGCTGGCGTTGGCCACCTAGCATAGCGCTGTAGTTAGCTCCGTGCATAACCAATCCCATCTCTGAGGAATTATTATAAAGGAGTGCTAATTCCCCAGGACAAAGAACTGAAAATTGAACAATGTATACAATCTCCGTGTTAGTTTTATCTAAATTTGTGTTTCAGGTCGGACCTTAATGTGAACCGTACAGCCGAACTTCCGGCTATACGCAAATCGATAAAACGAAATAATGACGCTCTGAGGCAGTGATTTCAATTTTCATTTTTTCGTTATTGAAATATGAAAATACGTGCCAATTTGAGTGATTTCGTTTCATTTTATGAAATGAAAAATGCTGATAGCACACATTTCTGTGTAATTTCATTATCGTTTTCAAATTGAAAAATTGATTGAACGAAAGGTACACGGACCGTTGTTGTAGCATGAATGACTGTTTCTTTGCATAATGTTTAAAAAAAGCGGCTAAATGACTGCAGGTAAAATAAATATAAATACTGTAGGGCCACGTGAACGCAAGTCAGTGACCTACTTTCACTGCTCTGTCATTACCACTGCGTTTTATTTCTATAAATTAATTTAGTTTTAAATGTGTTCCAGCCATTTAATAACGGTGTTAACGATGTAAAACCACTTTCGCATCTGTCAGTATAATGTAACGGAGGGGGCGGAGTCTATCAAGTCTATCATGTTAATGCTGATTGGTGCATGGTGTAAGAGATTTACCTTTAGCGTGGGTTGGCTCCCTGGTTGATCATGCAACTAAATCCCAAAAGTGTCCCAGTTTTTTAGTCAGAAATCTGGTCACCCTAATCTTCAAATACACGGCCGATAACTAAAGCCAAAGCTGTTTGATTTGTTTGTTTATTTGTTT
Organism: Neogobius melanostomus; assembly: GCA_007210695.1. NCBI lineage: Eukaryota > Metazoa > Chordata > Actinopteri > Gobiiformes > Gobiidae > Neogobius > Neogobius melanostomus. Next base: position 139,166 of record VHKM01000184.1, read on the forward strand.
GTTTGTTTGTTTGTTCACTCCTGTTTTGGGAAAGACTGAATTGTTACAAGGCGACTCATTCCTGAAATAAACAACATGAGGTCATCACTTACAGTACTGGCTATTGGTCGAGTGATGGTGATGTAACGGATGCTGACCCCGCCCACTCTGAGGCTGTGGACCAATGGGACTGTAGGGGGCGGGGCTTATACTCGACCATGATTCTGTGAAGAGAAAAGCGAAACGTCAGAACTTCCTCACTCGGCCTCTCGAGGGCGCTCTCTCCTCTGCCTGATCACAAACGTTATTATCTTAAACACAACTAAAGGTGAAACAGGAACACGGGAATAAATGTAGAGAAACGTTTGCTGTAGATTAGTGACATGAATATGAGGGGGGAATATTCTGTCATTTTATGTTTTCAAATAAAAGATAATGCCTTTTATGCATAAAAATGGCAGAATTTGGCAATATTTAAAAAAATCGAAATAATGTTCAGAGCCAGGTTTAAATGTGAGGATTTATTTTGTGACATATTACGTAGTTCCAAAGATTTGCCCAGGGGGATTTTTGATCTATTTCAAATTTGAATAAACTGGTTATTAGTGAAAAAAATCTGTCTGTTCCAAACTTTTTCAGATTTTTCCATCTTTTCAAAATATTCAAAACATTTCCCAAAACATTTCAAAATAATTTAAACATTGTCCAAACCGTCGGAGTTCCTTCCTGGATAAAGAGAATAAACCCGGTAGAGAGAGACTTGTTGCCGTGGTGATGTACCTGTGTCCGGGTGGGCGGGGCTGCTGTAATCCGGGCTGGGGGCCTGGGGGGGCGGGGGGCTGGGGCCTGGGCTCATGTGGATCAGGCCCTGGACCTCGTTGACTCCGGGGCTGCAGCCGGCGCCCCCTGTGGGAGAGAGCGGAGAGTCACACCTGCGCCTGGGCGAGGGCGGGGCTTACGAACACCCACCTGACGGGGACAGGTGCATGCTGGGATACATGGCGTGGGCGTGGTAGGGGTCGGGAGTCGCGGAGAGGTCGTGGAGCTCCTCCTTTATGACCGTCTGAGGACCTGAAAGAGAGCAGGGGTGAGTCGGAGCAGGAGGAAGAGGAAGAGGAGCAGGAGGAGGAGGTTTAGGTTCTACAGCTCTGGAAAAAAAATCTTCTCTCTTAAAATCCAAGTTTTTTTCCTAATCTTGCCCCAATATTTTCTTGTCCCATTTGTTTCTCTAATTTTTGCTCATTTTTAACATTACTAATAAGTTCCATATTTCCCCCAAAATTTCACAAATTTTTAAAAATAATTAAAAAAAAAATTCCGCCTGATCTTCCCTCATTTTTTCAATTTTATTTGCCTAATGTTTGCCCCATTTTTTCCACATTTATTTCTTATTTTTGCCACAATTTCACCAAATTTGTCGATATAGTAAATGTGCAAACATGACTTATCTGTTTTCTGGTTCCAGACGACAAATAATCTAGTATCGGTATCGTTCAGGTATCGGTATCGTTCAGGCATCGGTATCGAAAACCATGAGGTAAGGAACACCACGACACGCAGCGGAGTAACATTAAAGAACTGGTATCAGAAACAATGTCACGGTTCCCAGGCCTTCTGTGTTACCTGATATCCCCGAGGGGGCGGGTACTCTCCCGTAGGGTTACCTGATATCCCCGAGGGGGCGGGTACTCTCTCGTAGGGTTACCTGATATCCCCGAGGGGGCGGGTACTCTCCCGTAGGGTTACCTGATATCCCCGAGGGGGCGGGTACTCTCCCGTAGGGTTACCTGATATCCCCGAGGGGGCGGGTACTCTCTTGTAGGGTTACCTGATATCCCCGAGGGGGCGGGTACTCTCGTAGGGTTACCTGATATCCCCGAGGGGGCGGGTACTCTCTCGTAGGGTTACCTGATATGCCCGAGGGGGCGGGTACTCTCTCGTAGTGGTTACCTGATATCCCCGAGGGGGCGGGTACTCTCCTGTAGGGTTACCTGATATGCCCGAGGGGGCGGGTACTCTCTCGTAGGGTTACCTGATATCCCGAGGGGGCGGGTACTCTCTCGTAGGGTTACCTGATATCCCCGAGGGGGCGGGTACTCTCTCGTAGGGTTACCTGATATCCCCGAGGGGGCGGGTACTCTCTCGTAGGGTTACCTGATATCCCCGAGGGGGCGGGTACTCTCCGTAGGGTTACCTGATATACCCGAGGGGGCGGGTACTCTCTCATAGGGTTACCTGATATCCCCGAGGGGGCGGGTACTCTCTCGTAGGGTTACCTGATATCCCCGAGGGGGCGGGTACTCTCTCGTAGGGTTACCTGATATCCCCGAGGGGGCGGGTACTCTCTCGTAGGGTTACCTGATATACCCGAGGGGGCGGGTACTCTCTCATAGGGTTACCTGATATGCCCGAGGGGGCGGGTACTCTCTCGTAGGGTTACCTGATATCCCGAGGGGGCGGGTACTCTCTCGTAGGGTTACCTGATATCCCGAGGGGGCGGGTACTCTCTCGTAGGGTTACCTGATATCCCGAGGGGGCGGGTACTCTCTCGTAGGGTTACCTGATATCCCCGAGGGGGCGGGTACTCTCTCGTAGGGTTACCTGATATCCCGAGGGGGCGGGTACTCTCTCGTAGGGTTACCTGATATCCCCGAGGGGCGGGTACTCTCTCGTAGGGTTACCTGATATCCCCGAGGGGGCGGGTACTCTCTCGTAATGTTACCTGATATCCCGAGGGGCGGGTACTCTCTCGTAGTGGTTACCTGATATCCCGAGGGGCGGGTACTCTCTCGTAGGTTACCTGATATCCCCGAGGGGGCGGGTACTCTCTCGTAGTGGTTACCTGATATCGAGGGCGGGTACTCTCTCGTATGTTACCTGATATCCCCGAGGGGGCGGGTACTCTCTCGTAGTGGTTACCTGATATCCCCGAGGGGGCGGGTACTCTCTCGTAGGGTTACCTGATATCCCCGAGGGGGCGGGTACTCTCTCGTAGTGGTTACCTGATATCCCCGAGGGGCGGGTACTCTCTCGTATGTTACCTGATATCCGAGGGGGCGGGTACTCTCTCGTAATGTTACCTGATATCCCGAGGGGGCGGGTACTCTCTCGTAGGGTTACCTGATATCCCCGAGGGGGCGGGTACTCTCTCGTAGGGTTACCTGATATCCCCGAGGGGGCGGGTACTCTCTCGTAGTGGTTACCTGATATCCCCGAGGGGGCGGGTACTCTCTCGTAGTGGTTACCTGATATCCCCGAGGGGGCGGGTACTCTCTCGTAGTGGTTACCTGATATCCCCGAGGGGGCGGGTACTCTCTCGTAATGTTACCTGATATCCCCGAGGGGGCGGGTACTCTCTCGTAGTGGTTACCTGATATCCCGAGGGGGCGGGTACTCTCTCGTAGTGGTTACCTGATATCCCCGAGGGGGCGGGTACTCTCTCGTAGTGGTTACCTGATATCCCCGAGGGGGCGGTACTCTCTCGTAGGGTTACTGATATCGAGGGGGGGGTACTCTCTCGTAATGTTACCTGATATCCCGAGGGGGCGGGTACTCTCTCGTAGGGTTACCTGATATCCCGAGGGGGCGGGTACTCTCTCGTAGGGTTACCTGATATCCCCGAGGGGGCGGGTACTCTCTCGTAGTTACCTGATATCCCGAGGGGCGGGTACTCTCTCGTAGGGTTACCTGATATCCCCGAGGGGGCGGGTACTCTCTCGTAGGGTTACCTGATATCCCCGAGGGGCGGGTACTCTCTCGTAGGGTTATAGGTTACCTGATATCCCCGAGGGGGCGGGTACTCTCTCGTAGTGGTTACCTGATATCCCCGAGGGGGCGGGTACTCTCTCGTAGGGTTACCTGAATCCCGAGGGGGCGGGTACTCTCTCTAGGGTTAGAGGGGGGGTACTCTCTCGTAATGTTACTGATATCCCCGAGGGGGCGGGTACTCTCTCGTAGGGTTACCTGATATCCCCGAGGGGCGGGTACTCTCTCGTAGGGTTACCTGATATCCCGAGGGGCGGGTACTCTCTCGTAGTGGTTACCTGATATCCCCGAGGGGCGGGTACTCTCTCGTAGTGGTACGGGTTGACACAGACGCTGTCGTATTTCAGGTCGAAGGCGAAGCGGCAGAAGGCGGCGTGTTTCAGCTCGTTCTTGTGGAGGTCAGGCCAACGCCACAGACGAGCGTAGATCACGTGAGGGAAACCTTTACGACCGGCCACCTGCATCGAGGAGGAGGAGGAGGAGGAGGAGGAGGAGGGAGAGAGGGAGGAGGGGGAGGGGGGGAGGGGGAGAGGGAGGAGGAGAAGAAGAGCACAATGTTGAAATTAGTCTAGTTCATTTCATTCATTTATTCATTTATTTCAGGCAATGGGCAACAGAAGAAAGAATATACAGTATATAAACTAATGATCCATTTCTACCTGAAAGGGAAGAAGATAACTTATTAAATCCCACCCCCAGTTCCCCACTCAGAGCTTAATAGATTCAGCTTCACTGTTACTTTGTTCAAGAATCTTTTTACAAATTATATCATGGTGGCGTTACCACATGTGACAATAATTATCACATCGTAACAAAAATGTAAACCAACAATGTAAGGAGAATTAACAATACCAATAATGGTAAAAGACAAATTAAACCAACGATGGTAAGGAAACACTGAGCTCTTGTTAACACATCAGAGGATTAATAGTATTCTTGTAAGTATTCCCCCACACTTCAACACCATACGTAAGGTATGGGAGTACCAAGGTGCAGTATAGAGGACGGAGTGCATTTCCATCAAGGTATAATTTTGCTTTATTTATAATTGAGAGGCTTTTTGAGATTTTTGTTTCCTCCTGAACGTCTTAGTTTTAACCTCTTAACCCCCAGCTGTATATTTTCTCCAGTTTGGCTTTACCCAAATGTAAAACAAACAAAAAAACGAAGTTGAAAACGCAACAAAAAAGCGACAAAAACTTGGCGAAAACGTGACGACAAAGTTACGATCACTTTTCTAAGTCTTAGCTTTCAAATGAGGCGTTACACTGTTGCTCTCCAGTCGAGAAGCTTTTAGATTTGGGCAAAGCCAAACTTAAGAGAAAATGCACTCGGTTCAGGCGGGGGGTAAGAGGTTAAACATCTGCACTTTAGTCGCTCCATAAGACTCAAACACATTTGGAAGGTTTTTACTTCTAAACACAGATTGAGCTTTGAACCAAAAAAACAAGGAGGATTTTTCACATTCCAAAGTTAAACCAGATCCAAAATCTCATGGAACTAATATGTCACAAAATAAAACCACACATTTAAACCCGGCTCTGAACAGTATTCAGATTTTTTCACTAAAAATCTAAACCATTTTGTCCATTTTTATGCATAATATTTTTTATATGAAAACAATTTCCGTCATGTTTATGTCAGAAGTTTCACATTGACGACTCGCCTTCATTACTTTCCATTTCGTTTTAGTCCCACAGATATGACTCAGACTGGTAAAAGTATAAAACACAGTGACATTAGACATAGTTCTGTCCAAGGCCACGTCCTGAAGACTAAACACCGACAGGAGCTGAAGGCGACGCTGCAGGTGAACAGGGACAAACTTCTGCTGTAGATTAGACAGAAACGTGAGGAATAAAATGTAAATGTGTGGAGGACATTAAAGGGATATTTCAGGATTTTTGACATTGGGCCTCATTTCCTAGTTATCCAGAGTGTTGTTGATGTCTGGAGATATTTTGTTCTTAAATTCATGCAGTTCTTATATTTGAAGAGTCTAGTGGCGCTAGGCTAGAGCAAGGCTAAAGCAGTTCTATGGTATCAGTTAGCCTGCATTAAAAACAGTCTGACCCACTCCACAGTGCACCTGAGGTAAATCACTTATAACACCAGACTAACCATATAAATGTCTGTGTTAATAGAATAATGTTTGAAATATAACTGACCTTGTATCACATGAATTACCGCATTTTGAGGGACTATTTTCTCGCAGATCACTCCGCCGCTGCGTTAGCTTACAGCCACGAAGCTGATGCTGCTCAAATATAAGTTATTTTAAATGCAAAATGGTTAAAATTAGATATACTTCAACGTGCGCACACTAATGGTTAACCGAGTATTAACCGCTAAGGGCCTCGGTTAACGGTTAATGAAAAACTTGAAAACGTGCAGCTCATATATATATATATATATATATATATATATATATATATATATATACACACACACACACACCCTCAGCCAAATAATCAACAAGACTGGCTATGGATACCGACTCGGGGCCTCCATCAGTCACCTCCTCTACATGGATGACATCAAGCTGTACGCTAAGAATGAGCGAGACATCGACTCACTGATCCAGACCACCCGGATATACAGTGCAGACATTGGGATGTCATTCGGACTAGAGTGGCCGGATGGTGACTAAGAGAGGGAAGGTAGTCCACACAGAAGGGGTCTCACTCCCAGAAGGAACAATAGCAGACATTGAGGACAGTTACAAGTACCTCAGAATCCCACAAGCAAATGGCAACCTCGAAGAGGTGACAAGGAAAGCAGCTAAGGCCAAATACCTCCAACGAGTAAGGCAGGTCCTAAGAAGCAGCTCAATGGCAAGAACAAGTCCCGGGCAATAAACAGCTACGCCCTGCCAGTAATCAGATACCCTGCAGGAATAATAAGCTGGCCAAAGGATGAGATACAGACCACAGATGTTAAGACACGAAAGCTCCTAACCATGCATGGAAGGTTCCACCCCAAATCCAGCACCCTGAGACTGTACACTAGCCGTAAGGAAGGAGGCAGAGGACTAGTGAGCGTGAGAGCCACTATCCAGGATGAAACATCCAAGATCCACAAGTACATCAAGGACAAGGCTCCAATAGATGACGTGCTCAGTGAATGTCTCAGACAATGGGGAACAGAAGATGAGGTGCTGGAGGTCCCGTCATGGGAGGACAAGCCCCTACACGGGATGTACCACCGAAACATAACTGAATAAACCTACCAATGGCTGGACAGAGCTGGCCTGAAGGACAGCACAGAGGCTCATCATGGCTGCACAGGAGCAGGCCTTGAGCACCCGAGCCATAGAGGCCCAGATCTATCACACCAGACAAGACCCCAGGTGTAGACTGTGCAAAGAGGCCAATGAGACAATCCAGCACATAACTGCAGGTGTAAGATGCTGGCAGGGAAAGCTTACATGGAGCGCCATAACCAAGTGGCTGGCATAGTGTACAGGAACATCTGTGCAGAGTATGGGCTGGAAACCCCAAGGTCAAAGTGGGAAACACCTCCAAAGGTGGTAGAGAATGACCGAGCCAAGATCCTGTGGGACTTCCAGATACAGACGGACAGAATGGTAATGAACCAACCGGACATTGTGGTGGTGGACAAAGAGCAGAGGAAAGCCGTGGTGGTTGACATAGCAATACCAAGCGACTTCAACATCAGGAAAAAGGAACAGGAGAAACTAGAGAAATACCAGGGGCTCAGAGAAGAGCTAGAGAAGGCCTGGAGAGTGAAGGCATCAGTGGTGCCCGTGGTCGTTGGGGCACTCGGGGCAGTGACCCCCAAACTGGAGGAGTGGCTCCAGCAGATTCCAGGAAATACATCAGACATCTCGGTCACGAAAAGATACTGCGCAGAACCCTCAAGCTCCCAGGCCGATGGTAGAGGACCCGAGCTTGGAGGAAAGAGAGAGAGAGAGACCGCCCGAGGAGGGTGAGGAAGAGTTTTATTTTTGATGCGGGGCGTATTGTTTTAAATGATGTAATCTGTAAAGCACTTTGTGAACTTTCCAAACTGACCTCATTTGGAGAAAAACGGCCCTAAAGTTTAGTCCCTGTGTCTGCACATCTGTGTATATTTATCCCGTCTTTAGCCGCTGCTGTCTCCCACAAAGGAAATGACCATATTTGGATTACAGCGTCATCTCTGTCTCAGCCTTTCGTGCTACACGTGGATACCAAACATGTCAGTATTTGTGAATGACTCAGCGTGGGAAAGACCAGGGAGCCACACAGACATGTTGGAGGACATTTTACAAACTGTGACAAAACTTTTCCAAAACTTTCCAAAATGTTGCATAAAAAAAAACAACTGACAGATCCGAACACTGACCCTTCGTACTAAAACTCTGCTCTGAGTGTTTTTCCAGTGAAAGAGTTGTTTCCCTAACTCAAACAAAAAGCCCTAACCCTGAAGCTCTGCTAAGTCATGTTTGTATTATTTTAGAGGTTCATATTTCAGTGTGAGGCAGAAGTCACTGCTCCTGAATCTCTCTCTCTCTCTCTGTGTCTCTCTCTCTCTGTGTCTGTGTGTCTGTGTCTGCAGACGGGACAGACTCTGAGGAACAGCTGCTGTGATCCCTGCTCCGTCTGGCCCCGCCCCTTCCTGTGTCCCAGACAAAACAGCTCCAGGACTCGACTGTAGCAGAGTCCCACTGAAGTCACTGTTTGTGTGACCCGGGGCTTCAGAGACAGACAGACAGACAGACAGACAGACAGACAGACAGACAGACAGACAGGCAGGCAGACAGACAGACAGACAGACAGACTCGTTGATGGGCCGGTTCCTCTGAGCTGAACTTCCTCTGTATTTCACTCAGGTTAAGTCACTTTTTCCTTTGTTGGGAACCAGGTATTGTGAGAAGTTGCATTTTTTGTTTCCAAAATCACAACTAAAACTAACTGAATGAAATAATATCAAAGAACATCGAAAAGAAGAAACAACTAATGAACTAATCAAATAAATTCATCACATCCGTGTCCTGCTTTAATGTGTTTGGTCCTGTTGGGTCAGAACCGAGACACTTCAGAAACATCATCACTGTTTGATAAGTGATGATGTCATCGCTCTACAATGTCATGTATCTGATTGTAAACCGTTGTAGAGCCGACTACAGGCTCTTTCTAAACTCCTGAGTCATATTTTTAACCAGCTGAAATAAAAAGCTGAAGCCTAACTCTCTGATTGACAGGTGGAGCTCTGTGGAAGCTCGTCGCCGCCCCGACCCCCGCCCCGCCCACCGTCCCGCCCTTTTGCCCTTTTAAGGAACATGCTTTGTGGGCGGAGCCTGAGCAGCCTCTCATGAATGATGTAATAATGTCTATGGTGTGATGCCTTCTCTCCATGGTGATTGGTCATATTATTGAACATGGTCCCGCCCTTTTGCCCTTTTAAGGAACATGCTTTGTGGGAGGAGCCTGAGCAGCGTCTCATGAATGATGTAATAATGTCTATGGTGTGATGCCTTCTCTCCATGGTGATTGGTCATATTATTGAACATGGTCCCGCCTTTGAACCCCCTGCGTTTCCATAGCGACCCCTCGTACCTGCAGCCGGCCGTCCAGCGTCCTCTGGATGGTGACGCACAGCCCGGGCTGGTGCCCCTGGTGGTGACGGCGGTGACCAGCGCCTCCAGCTCGTCGCGGCGCTCCCTCAGCTTCCTCACCAGGCTCTCGATCGCCCGGCGTGCGAAGCCCTCGCTCTCGCCGGCCTGGCACTGACGCAGCAGGCTGTGCACCGCGCCGTGCACCGGGTCCGAGCCCAGACCAGGACTGGAGGAGGCGGGGCCGAACCCGGGGCTGAAGGAGGGGTCAGGGGCGGGGTCCGACAGAGACATGATCTGGAACCACAACAGGAAACAGTTTAGACGTGGAGGAGGTCGCACTGGGACTGACCCAAAAACACGTCACAACTGGGACATGGCTTTCCTTAGCAACAGTAGCTAAGGGCCAGATAAATCTAAACTTTGTCCAATTATTCAAAAACTACTTAAACAAATGCTGAATTATGAATATAGTTTTCTACTAAATAAAGATACACAGACATGGGGAGGAGCAAAGTGGTTCAACAGCCCATAAATACAGAAATAATGGAGAATGCTAACATCATGTTAGCATCATGCTTTCCCAGTGGAGTACACATGTTATGCTATGGCTCCTCTTACAGTAACTCCTGTTCTTTTCCTAAGTTGAATGAAACCCATTATGTCTCTCATCATCGCGTAACAATAACAAGGCAGTTCACTCTTTCAACGTGAAATCTCTATAAAACATCAGATTAACTTTTATTGGATTAAGTATGTTCAGAACATAAACTGGACTAAGGTCTGGACTTTGCCCTGCAAGTTTTTCTCAATAAAATAAAATAAATCTCCTTCAAAAATTGTTCACAAGTTTTACCCTGGAATTTTTTTTTGAAGAAGATTCAAGAAAGACTTGGACATTAATTGCACATTTTGTGGATCCTGAAACTCTTTCTCATTTATTTTGGTCTTGTTCAAAGTTATGCAACAAGCTTGCCCTGAAGAAGGCCTAGAGCCGAAACGTGTTGGCTATGATTTGATCTCATCTAGCCATGTATTAATAGACGCTTTTTAATATTTCTACTTTTGGAGTCCCTCCGTTTATTTGATTTTTTTGCTGAAACTGATCCCTGCACTGAAGAGCACCCAAAGGACAAAGTTTCATACTCTTTTACATCCAAGTAGAACTCCAGCCTCCCAATATTTTCAACTGTATTATGAACATGTTGCTCTTGGGTTCTTTACAAATGACTTGATGAGTCCTGGCAAGATGTTTATTGTTAATCTAACCATTATTTTGGCAAAATATTATATTCATAAGTGTAAATTTGCAAACAAAAACCCTGTATTTTATGTTTTTCAAAAAGAACTTGATATGTATATAAAAAGCATTGAGCCGTGTACTAACAGAAACGCTGCTAAAACCATTGAAATCTGGTCACAATATATGTAGATTATATTTATTTTTTGTTGATTTCCCTTCACCCTGGAAAATTTGATGTATTTTGCACAATTTACTTCTTCTGTTTATTATGAAATGCATGTACAACTTTCAATTAAAAAAAGTTAGCATCATGCTACATGCTAACGCGAGCTACAACTGCTGTTTTTTTCGCTTCTACTGAACAATCTGAAAAAACCTCGATATGGACCGATTTAGACTTGACTTTATTTGTAAGTTTATATTCCACCAGAACGGCTAAAAAGAGGAAAATTGTGTTTCCCAAAAGATACTTCCTCCCCCCTCGGCAAAGCCACGCCCCCTTTTATGACGCCATGCCGACTGTATCTATAGGTATAACATAGTTGTCCTGTAGTTGTTAAAATGTTTATTATTACGTATGTCACTTCCTGAAAGTGAAAGAAGAAACATCACCAAAAGAAATTCAAACTAAGAAAAACTAGGTTGAGCTAAATCTTAAATAATACATGAAAACTAAACTGTGTCGCTTTAAACAAGAATAAAATAACAAAGTGGGTCCGATATTACAGGGCGGCCCCAAAGTCACATGAGTCACATGACATCAGTTCATAATTAATCAGTTCATCGATTAATGCTCATTATGGGATTAATGAATCGTCCTGCAAATAAGTAAAACATGTGGCGTTATTTGTATTTCAGTTAATAATTCAGTTTTCTCACGATGTTCAGGATTATTACCGGGTATTTTTTAACGATCTTGTTGATATAAAACGCTGCGTCGACATGAGGCCGGGGTTAACACTTAATCGATGAATAGATGAGAAGCTAAAGCGCCGCTCAAGGAAACTTAAAGGGATATTTCAGGATGTTTGACACTGGGCCTCATTTCCTAGTTATCCAGAGTGTTGTTGATGTCTGGAGAGATTTGTTTCTTAAATTCATGCAGTTCTTATATTTGAAGAGTCTAGTGGCGCTAGGCTAGTCTTAGGCTAGTGCATGTCTATGGTATCAGTTAGCCTGCATTAAAAACAGTCTGAGCCACTCCACAGTGCACCTGAGGTAAATCACTTATAACACCAGACTAACCATATAAATGTCTGTGTTAATAGAATAATGTTTGAAATATAACTGACCTTGTATCACATGAATTACCGCATTTTGAGGACTATTTTCTCGCAGATCACTCCGCCGCTGCGTTAGCTTACAGCCACGAAGCTGATGCTGCTCAAATATAAGTTATTTTAAATGATTCTATTAACACAGACATTTATATGGTTAGTCTGGTGTTATAAGTGATTTACCTCAGGTGCACTGTGGAGTGGGTCACACTGTTTTTAATGCAGGCTAACTGATACCATAGAAATGCTTTAGCCTTGCCCTAGCCTAGCGCCACTAGACTCTTCAAATATAAGAACTGCATGAATTAAAGAAAAAATATCTCCAGACATCAACAACACTCTGGATAACTAGGAAATGAGGCACAATGTCAAAAATCCTGAAATATCCCTTTAAAGTAAACGTTTGCTTTAAAACAGTCTCTCCAGCTCAACTTGCTCAAAGCTGAACACATCTGAAAGCTAAGAACCTCCAGAGTTCAGGAGGCTCTAGTCTGTTCGCTGAAGTTTATTTGTTTGAGACATTTACAATAAAACACTTCACATTTCAAACATCTACAGGTCATTTTTCTACTATTACATGTTTTATATATAATGTATCCTATTCCTATTCTATTCTATTATATATATTAACCTCTTAACCCCCACCTGAACCGAGTACATGTTCTCCAGTTTGGCTTTACTCAAATCGAAAAGCTTCTTGATAAAAGCGTCAAAACAGCAACAAAAACGTAGCAAAAAACTGATGAGAAAGTGACAAAAACAAGGAAAAAGATCAGTTTAGACGAGTCTTTTAGGTCTTAGCTTTCAAATGAGGCGTTACTCTGGCCTATAGGCTGTGAACCTTTACATTTGGGTAAAGCTGAACTGGAGAAAGTTTACTTGGTTAAGGCGGGGCTAAGAGGTTAAGGATATATTACAGGCCTTTATATAAAATGCAATGTTTAGTTTTAGATTTAGTTTTGAATTTTAAAGGTAACTTTGGGTAATTTAAAGGCTAAATGGGAATTTTACATTCAAACAAAAACAGTTTAATAATTGCATTTGAAGCCCCTTCACAAAACAACAGCAGCAGATGTTATGATTAGTTCCAGCTCTTTGGGTGGGAGGGGCTAAATGATTGATAGCTTTACGGTACGTTTATATCGGTCCTTTTTATTTAAAAACATGTTCTCTTGTTTTTAATATGTCGTTTTTTATGTATGACTCATTAGTGCAGCGGATGAACTGAGTTTCCTTCAGTTAATAAAGTATATGGTATCTTCAGGCCATTCAGGTGTATTGCATGATGTCCAGGGCCAGATCATAAACACTCCGAGCACATGGCTAATTACTGTGCTGTTGGATTCAGTTCCTCTGGCTCCTCTGTAATGACAGCTTTATAAAGGAAACAAGGAACTTTTCTTTTAGCAGCTGCTGATCAAACTGCAGGCGTTAGCTGCTGTTAGCTTTAGCTATAGTAGCTTAGCTTAGCCATAGCATTGTGCCCTCGGTCCTGAATCTGCAGGTTTTTGTCGGTTATTGTTGCTTTTTTTGTCACTTTTTTGTTGTGTTTTCCTCACGTCTTTGTGGCTTTTCCGGCATGTTTTTTGCCACTGGAGGAAATTTCCTCCAGTTTGGCTTTACCCAAATCTAAAAGCTTCTTGAAAAAAGCGTCAAATAGCGACAAAAATGCAGCGAAACTGAGGATGAAAATGCAACAAAAGAGCGAAGAACTTGAAGAAAAAGTCACAAAAATGTGTGATGAAAAAGTGACAAAAACATGACAAAAAAACAATAAAATTTGACAAAAACGCAATGAGTTAAATGAGTTTGTAGGTCTTAGCTTTCACTGGCCTACAGGCTGTAACCTTTTAGATTTGGGTAAAGCTGAACTGGACTCGGTTAAGGCGGGGGTTAAGAGGTTAGATCTGATCCAAGCTGATGCTCTCAAAATGCCTGGATCGGCTACTGATACTGAATATCGGATCCGATCCCTATAGTCATTATACCAGGGAACCAATCATCCGTTATTATAGTTACAGCTGTTTCAATAAAAGAACACAGAACGTTCCGCTAACTTTAAACTAAACATTATAAGCATTTTTTTTTAATCAAATTGTGTCAAAACAGGAGCAGTGGTTCTCAAACTGTGGCCCCTGGACTTCTTCAGGTCATTAAATATCCTGTAATAAAATGGCTTTAACTTGAGAGAGTTTGTGTTGATCACTCAGATGTTTCGGACGGGTCTGAATCATAAAAAACACAAATAAACGTTTACATTTCTAAGCAAATACAACAGGGAACGAGTCGTCTCCAGCAAACAAACAGAGCTCACGGAAAGAGCAGCTCGAGCGGCTCTTTTGAACGGCTCTTTAAGGTGAACAGTTCAATCTCAATTGTGAAAAGAGCCGGATCTTTTCCCCCCAAACGAACACAAGAATCAGCTCAACAATAAAGCTAAATGCTCTAAACATGATCAGTCGGACAGTTACAGCCTCGTTTCAAAGCCTAAACATCAGTCCCTTTGTCATTTCAGAGCCGGTCTTTTCAAACGGCTCTAAAACGAACCGATCCCAAAGACTCGGCTCCAGAAAAGAGCCGTAAATCCCTCATTTTTATAAACGAGTGCCTGGACGTGATCTTTTTATGATTTACTTTAACCTCTTACCCCCCACCTTAACCCAGCACATTTTCTCCAGTCCGGCTTTACCCAAATCTAAAAGCTTCTCGGCTGGAGAGCAACAGTGCAACACCTCATTTGAAAGCTAAGGCCTACAAAGTGATCGTAACTCCTCGTTTTCATCGCTATTTTTTTAAGCTTTTAGCTTGGGCGGCACGGTAGTACAGCGGTTAGCGCTCGTGCTTCACAGCTAGAAGGTCCAGGTTCGATTCCCACCAAGGACGGGGCCTTTCTGTGTGGAGTTTGCATGTTCTCCCCGTGTCTGCGTAGGTTTCCTCCGGGTACTCCGGTTTCCCCTACCACTAAAAACATGTACAATAGGCCAGGATGAATGTGAGTGTGTTTGAGAGTGCGCATGGGGGACGACGGATGGAAATTAGCCCAAGGCTACAATCCGGTGTGGCTTGTTCATTAATGTGCACTGTCCCGACCAAATAAACCAATAAACAAATTTGGGTAAAGCCAAACTGGTGAAAATGCGCTCGGTTCAGGCGGGAGTTAAAGGGATATTTCAGGATTTTTGACATAGGGCCTCATTTCCTAGTTATCCAGAGTGTTGTTGATGTCTGGAGATATATTTTTCTTAAATTCATGCAGTTCTTATATTTGAAGAGCTTAGTGGCGCTAGGCTAATGCTAGGCTAGTGCATTTCTATGGTATCAGTTAGCCTGCATTAAAAACAGTGTGACCCACTCCACAGTGCACCTGAGGTAAATCACTTATAACACCAGACTAACCATATAAATGTCTGTGTTAATAGAATCATTTAAAATAACTTATATTTGAGCAGCATCAGCTTCGTGGCTGTAAGCTAACGCAGCGGCGGAGTGATCTGCGAGAAAATAGTCCCTCAAAATGCGGTAATTCATGTGATACAAGGTCAGTTATATTTCAAACATTATTCTATTAACACAGACATGTATATGGTTAGTCTGGTGTTATAAGTGATTTACCTCAGGTGCACTGTGGAGTGGGTCACACTGTTTTTAATGCAGGCTAACTGATACCATAGACATGCACTAGCCTAGCATTAGCCTAGCGCCACTAGACTCTTCAAATATAAGAACTGCATGAATTTAAGAAAAAAATATCTCCAGACATCAACAACACTCTGGATAACTAGGAAATGAGGCCCAATGTCAAACATCCTGAAATATCCCTTTAAGAGGTTAACTTGAAATGAGGCAAAAAATAAATAAAAATAAACTTACACTTAGTAGAAAACCTGATTGTTTTAGCGACATTTTACTCGTGACTGTGTAAGCTCTCAGTCGTACAGGAGTTGTCCATCTTCAATGAAGGTACTTGAGTCATCTTCTTACTCAGTAGTTGAAGACTTCAACTACTGAGTAAGAAGATGACTCAAGTACCTTCATTTTACTCGTGAGCTCAAAGCTGATCCAAATGAAGAAAATTCTCTACATTTAAGGAAATATACAGTACGTCCTCCTCGTGTCCATCTGTTTAAGCATACATGTCAAATCTAAGCGCAGTTACACAAACCTGTGACAGCAGCTCGCGTGGAAAGACTTGAACAAATGACATAAAGGAGTGATAACGGTGCAGCTGTTGGTGAAATAAACCGGACTAAAACCAGGGTTAAACCGGGCTACACGAGGCTAACCAACACTACCCGCGTCAAATAAAGCAGAATATTCCGGATAAACGCACGTCTGCCTGTATCACCGGGTCAGAGCGCGGCGGGATCAACAGTTGTCACCGTACCTGGAGCTGCGGAGCCTCCAGCGGGCCGTGCGGCTGTGTGTGCCCGCCGAGCAGCGCCTGAGCCTGGGCAGAGCGCGGTGCGTCAGTGCGCTGTGGCTCTGGCTCCTCTCCGTCTGCCTATGGTCTGTCTGTGTCTGTCTGTGTGTGTGCGCGCGTGTGTATGTGCAGGCGTGTGCGTGTGTGTGTGTGCGGGCGCCCGCGGCTGTCTGGGCGCGTGCGGGAGCCAGACGCTCGGGTCACGCGCTCAGACGCCAGACATAACAGGAAGTGAGGCAACTCCAGCACGCGCTAAAAATAATAGAAAATAAAAGTGTGCGGCTCAGACTCAGCGTGAGTCACTGTCTGTCTGTGTGGAGAGCGCCGCCCCGCGGAGGACTGCGGGACTGCGGCGCTTAGTGTAATAACAGGAGGGATCAGGAAACTGTTATTAGATTGAACCTCTTACCGAGCATATTTCCTCCAGTTGGGCTTTACCCAAATCTAAAAGCTCCTTGAACAAAGCGTCAAAACAGCCACGAAAACAAGGACGAAAATACAACCAAAGAAGTGATAAAAGCAACAAAAGAGCGACAAATACACAATAAACAAGCGACAAAAAAACATGATTAAAAAGTGACAAAAAGCAATTATAAAAGCAACAAAAAACAGACAAAAATAGATGAACACATGACCATAATGTGACAAAAACGCTGCGACAACACAAATAAAAAGTAACCATCAGTTTTGTCTTAGCTTTCAAATGAGGCCTTACTCTGGCCTATAGGCTGTGAGCTTTTGTTGATTCTATGTTGTTGTCACATTTCTTTCTCTTTTGTTGCTCTTTGTGGAATTTTTGCAGCATATTTGTCGCTTTTTGTCACTTTTCTGTTGTTCTTTGACTGCGTTTTTGTCTCGTTTTGTCGCTATTTTTACGCTTTTTCCAATAAGCGTTTAGATTTGGGTAAAGCCAAACTGGAGAAAATGTGCTCGGTTCAGGTGGGGGTTAAGAGGTTAACCTAAACTTTCTTTGATTTATTTTTTTATTTTTTATTTTTATTTTTTACATGTATGCACTCTATGCACACATGTTAAAACAAAACTAAATTATAACGCTGTACAAAATTGAAACTATTTAATTTATTGAAAATAAGCTTGTGTCCGCACGTGTTGTTGTACCTGACTCTGAACGCGGACCGTGACTCATCAACATCCGGGAGCTCTGTTTCAGCTGAAGCCTCGACACTTTCTAACATATTCAACCTAATACCGCCATTACTTTTGTCCTGGAAAACGTTTGAAGGTTTTATTCATACTTCGTGACCTGTTCCTTGCGTTTGGAGTCGGTTTGGAGACACTTTTGAAGGAAAAAAACAGCGAGTCGAGTGTGGCTAACGGCGGAGCTAAAGAGCTAACGGCTAAGCTAAAGCTAAGCTAACACTAGCCGCTGTTCACTTTGAGGCTAGCGGTAAGTCGTGGCATTTTCGACGCCCTTTCTTTTTCACGATAACTTTTAAATTCGGTCAGTATTGTCTACGCCTTATAAACCTGGGGATTATTCGTTGTTTAAGTTTGGTAAAAGTGTGAATTATTGGGGTAAAGTGAGCTTAAACAAGTTATTTTCCGGTCCTTGTACTTGACCGACAAAGACTGGACTTGGTTTTCGTGTTTTGTGCTTATTGTCGCTTTGAAATGCGCTTTGAGGCTTCGAGATCTTAGTAGGCTTAAAGTTTACAATCATGATTAACCTATCAATATTTAATTTGTACTTTCAGTAGTTTGTTTTTTCTCTCTGAAGGATTTGACCGGTGTTTCCAGCCAAACTGAAGGCCTTACATGTGACGTTAGCTCATTTCAAATTGCTTAACCTCTTAACCCCCGACCAAACCGAGTGCATTTTCTCTGGTTCGGCTTTACCCAAATCTAAAAGCTTCTCAACTGGAGAGCAAGTGTTGTGCCTCATTTGAAAGCTGAAAAGTGATAGTAAACCTTTTATCACGTTGTCGCTGCGCAGCACAACTTTAACCACGAACGTCACAAATCTGGTTCAGACCCGGATGTGCCGCCATGCTGGAGATATAGCTCATGCCAATAAGCCAAATCAGCATTATCAGTCCGCATGCGTGGTAATGTTCCGGTCAAAGTTCACAACTACTCAGTGTCAACAAAGCCCATTAAAACCAAACTATCATAGTGGAACAACCGGCTATTTAGTGACTATTATGGCACTTAAAGTGGTTTTATATGCAGGTTCATTCATTCTCCATTGCAGTGCGACTGTCCTCATGGGCTTAATCAGTGTATGGAAGAGTTTTGCCCTATTCACGAGTGCAATAAAGGAACCTCACAGCGTTTTATGCGAGCCGCCATACGCACTCATCACATTTCCTACTAAAAGAAAAGATCCAGAACGTCGTGACGAATGGATTAAATGTGTAAGTTTGACATATAGCTAACTAGTAATGCTATTTGTAACCAATACGTCTATTTACTTAATTCTCAAAGACCTCACAGTCACTGATTACTATGACAACGGACAGCGCCATTTTAGCCTGGTTTCCAGTTGCCTGACATAGCCATGGATCAATCATGAAATTTTAGCTACTAAAGAAGCAAAGCTATAACTAGATAAACTTAGGCACAGCAGCGGCAGGTCTGAGGACTAAACCAGGACTTGGACTACACCGGTTACAAATCAGGACTGAACCATGACTGAATAAGAAACTAGAGCTTTTAGACCAAGAGAAAAGCACAGCAGTGACAACAAGAAAGATATAGGCTATTTACCTTTAGCGACAGACCCAGAGCCTGAGCTCACGTACTGTTGTTATTAAGTTTACTCCAGCTGCACTGGAGGAAATCAAAGATTTGTTTGTGGAAGAGTGAGTGCTCACTCTGTATTAGACATGTTTGGTAAAGTTTCTGTAATTTATTAGTGACATAGTGAGTGCTCGTGCTGTGTAAAGATCTTTGACATGTGAAGTGCTTTTGCTTTGTCAGAGCGCAGTGTGTTTAGAAAAGTTTAGCTTGTGTCTGAAAGAAAACGGTGTCATGATGTGGATCTGATCTGTCCCTCAGGAGGTAATACTGTCATTTCTCTCGTTTTAATCACTGCTTAAATGGAAATTCCTCTCAAAACATGAAGTTACAAGTGACGCTGCTGCGGCCTGTTGCTTAACTGGTTGCTACGTGTTGCTATGTCAGACTGCACAATGTCAGACCTGATTTCAGCCATTTGTCATGTTGTTTTCCAGGCCAGATGTAGGGTCATTCTTCATTTATCTATTGCGATGTCAGGTAACGGGAAACACGCTAAAATGGCGCTGTCCGTTGTCATAGTGATCAGTGACTGAGTACACGGCGTCTTCGAGAAACAAACTGTTCTTTTTTATTTATTTATTGGTTTAGCGAGAGCCACAAGTTCTTTTTTCTCTCCCCAGTAACACTGTGTCCCCGTTTCTTTCAAATTCTTTTAAAACATCGATTTTCAACGCTCAAAATAATCAATATCTGTGTCACACTCAGTCATGTGCACAGATACGAGCTGGGTAGTCCTGACCTTTAACCTGGACCAGCATGCTTTGCGCTCGGTGAAATGCTGAATCCGCTTATACTGCCCACTCTTGATAAATTACTTCATCCACCCACTTAGTCTAAAAATGCATAAAATACATTTGTCAAACTGTCCAACTACATCCTTCTGCTTTATACTAACTTCATTATTTTTAATAGCAGATAATTCCATCCTTATTAGTCCATCATTAGATAATTTATTTAATAGAACTTGAACAAATTGCATTTTCTTTTTGACCTGCGATAGTGGCATCAATTTCACTGTGATGGCATTAAAAAGGTCTTAAAGGAACAGGCCAGTGTTTTTCCTGAGATCTGTTCTTACCTGAGCTTAGACGAGTTGATACGTACCTGTCTGGTCTTTGTGCCTGTGGAAGGGCGCGGTCGCTTCCAACTTCACCCCCGTTTGGAGCTGTAGGAATACATTGGGAGAGGCCAAATGCTAACAACATCTTTAGTCGTTTTGCGTGACTGAGCGCACGCACAAAGAGCAGACGGGTACGTATCAACTCGTCTGAGCTCAGGTAAGAACATATCTCAGTCTGTAAAAACACTGGCCTGTTCCTTTTAAAACAGTCTTAAATGTCACTTGGCCAAAGCTGGAGCTCCCCTGGTTTGAAGAAATGAAACATGCTCATTTTGTCAGCGTTTGTGGCATTAAAATATTGTATTTGGGCATTAAAAAACCTTAAATTGGACTTGCTTCTGCCTAAGTGTAAACCCAGTTACTGAGCTTTGGACTTGGCAAAATTCAAATGATAGGCCATAATTTGTTTACTCAGAGACTAATGTTCAGACCGGCCACAAATGTTAAACTTTGTTCTTCTCTTTCTTATCCCTGGTTGTTAGTTGTGTAGGATTAAGGCTCCAGGCTGTAGCTCCAGTGGATAAATCCTGAGACAGTGGGACATGGACGTAAAGCCTGACCTGCTGTACCTCGAGAAGAAGACGAAGCAGACGCTCAACAACAGGCGAGTCAGAGTCACTAATTAACTCATTTTCTGTTGTTTTGAATCACGCATCACTATTGCCCAGCCCCATTTCATTAAAATAACAGAAACATTCCTCATGTGTCTCTCAGGTTCTCGGAGGTCCGGATGGAGCAGATGACCAAGAGGAAAGTCCTGTATAAAGGCCGTCAGCGCTCGATGGTGCTGCGCCTGCGGAACATCCCCCGATCGCAGGTCCAGGTCAGTCTTTGTTCCAGTGTCCAACCATCTCACATTTTAAAGGAACAGGCCACCGTTTTTCCATACTGAGATATGATCTTACCTGAGCGAGTTGATGCGTACCTGTCTGGCCTTCACACGTGCGCTCAGTCACGCAAAAAGACCAAAGAGGATGTTAGCATTTAGCCTCTCCCAGCAATATTATCAATTCCCATCCCCAATTGTAGGGCGTAATAACACCTTTAGGAGCACTTCAACGTAGGCCTGCCATGATAATTACTATATCGAGTTATCGCTCGATAAGTAAAATGAAGGACGATAACATTTTGTGTCTCGGTTAATGCACATGCTTAAAGACAGCACTGAGCACATCAGCCGTATCCCCGCATGTATCCAGATCATTTATAGATCAGCGCTGCTTTCGGAGAGAGGCGGGGTGTAAACAAAGTGCCGTGCTACTACGGAGCTTTGCTGAATCCGACACTTTCTGTGAACTTTATCGCGGAGCAAGAGGGACTTGTGTGAAAACACTTGGGGTCTCATTTACAAAACTGTCCGTGAGAATCTGCCTATAAGAGTCCGTACGAGCAAAACCCAAACTTCACGTACGGAGAAAAAAATTGTGACTTATGAAACCCTCCGTACGCGCAGCACCACGTAAACTCCCCTTCACTGATTCCACCTGGAGCAGAAATGTGGTCACATGACCCCTCCTCAGGCCACGCCCCCTGCACGCCTACATGTCACCATATAAGGACATGCAAAGTAACTTATGAATGAGATTTACCTAAACATGAGGCGATAATGAGAGGGTCTTACTGAGACCCGGGAGCAGAGAGGGAGGGGCCACACGCCGCAGCAAAGAGGGAGGGGCCACACGCCGCAGCAGAGAGGGAGGGGCCACACGCCGCAGCAGTGAGGGAGGGGCCACACGCCGCAGCAGTGAGGGAGGGGCCACACGCCGCAGCAGTGACGGCAGAGGCCGGGTGGATCTTTACTGACATGTTACCGCTGTTTCTCTGATCACAGGTATAACCTACTGGCAGAGTCTCATCAATTACACTTTTAGAACGTAAAGAAGAGCCTTTTAGACGCTGATTGTGATATTTCCCAGTGCTGTTCACGGAGCTCACATTTCCTGAAACTTCAGAATAAGCTCGGTGGGCTTTGAATCACTCAGATAATCTATTGTTTTGTGAGCTCGCTGTACGTGCAGTCGGGGTTTGGGGATGAGTCCGGGTGGTGAGAAAGAGGGAGGTTGTGGAGCTGCAGCGCGTAATTACGCAGCGTCTCTGAATGGACTTGTGTCTTGGACCAGCCCTCAGCGCGGTCTCTGCAGGAGTTGGTCAGACTTTAGTTAAAAGCACAGAGCGACTCGGATCCTTCCTGCTTCTCGCTCCCAGCCGGCGGCAGTGCGCTCCGGTGTCCGTGCATGAGCGTACATGAGCGTGCACGTCTTTGAGTGTCACACATGACTACAATATTTTTATTAAGTATATAAACGAAAGACTGAAACACTACACAAAGCCAACGGTTGATTTCCTAGATTTTATTTTAATGATCTTAATCGTTCCTGTAGAAAATAAAGAAATGAGCAGTTTTAAAATGTGCACCAGACTTCATTTCCTCAATCCGACCTCCCCTTGCTGCTTTCCCTCGCCTCTCCTCGTGTGTTTGCAGCGTTTCTGAAAAGTGCGGACTGCGTACGCCAGGTACAAACCTAGTGTGACGGTGCGTAATGTTTCACTTTCAGTTCGTTTTCTATAAATACCACCTTTGGCGCAGAACAGTTCGTACGGACGGTTTTGGCCTCATTTTGTCCGTACGTGGGCTTTATAAATGAGACCCCTGGAGTTCCAGCCAAAAGAAGCATCACGGAGAGAAAAACAACATTATTGCGACTGCAGGTATGTCCAACTGAGAACGAAACGAAACCCCCGCCCAGTCAGTGTATCAAAGCTAATCAGCGCTACTGTTAGTGAGAGGAAACCGAGCGCTTTAGCCACTATCCAAATACAAGCGCGATAGTCCGGAGAACATATTACTGGTCCACACTTTTCAAAAGCCAGAGAAACGCTGCAGCAGTTGCACAAACAGTCACTAAGTTCCCCCGCCCCCCAAAAAAGCTGCTTTACTCCGACAGCCGTGTATACAGGAGGTGAGATTTGAAAAGAAAAGGAAAAAACAAAACATATGGCTACTCTATTTTTGCAGTAATACAGTATTATCTGAATCCATACATTTAATATACATTTTATTCTAACCAGGTTTAATTCAACATAGCAATGAGTTTTTGTCGGGGAATATTTAACCAGACTAATGTAGATGAAATATCAATATTGTTATTGGGATATTTTTTAAAGAGGACACTGTATATTGGCTAAAAATGTCATGACAGACCTAGTTCAAACACAGAACCTGGTGAGAGAGTAAGTTATGTTAAAGGTTGAGCAGCACAGATGGAAACAGAGTCCTAGAATATGTCGACCCTTCTAGTTTGCACTTTGTTTGGTATAAGGTGTTAATATTGAATGTCAGAAGTTCAATACATTTCAGTGAAAATAGTTGCTTACCGTTTACTTTTTATTGCCTACAGTATTTGCATTGTACTCAATATTATCGTTTATCGCGATATTTTCCGAGACGATATATCATCCTCAAAAAAAATTTCTCGTGGCAGCAGGCCTACTTCAACGTCAGTGCAGTAATATCTTCATTTTACTGCGACGTCAAAGTGCTCCTAAGAAATCGACATGTTTAATTTTGACCAGACAGTTACGCATCAACTCGTCTAAGCTCAGGTAAGAACATAATTCAGTGGCCTGTTCCTTTTTAAATGTGGAGATACAGTATCAATGTGAAACTTCTGCTGTAGATTAGTGACAGAAATATGAGGTAAATTTGTGGTTTATTTTGTGACAAAGATTTGCTCAGGGAGATTTGGGATTTGGTTTAGTTTTTGAATAAACTAGTTCAAAACTAATTTAAATTTCTCGTTTTTTTGTTTGTTTCAAAGCTCAATTAATATATCATGAATCAGATCTGTAAAAACCTTCTAAATGTAGTCTTGCTCGCCTGTGAAGTGTGGAGTCTTATGGAGCGACTAAAGTGCAGATGTTGTTAAAAGTTTAGCCGCCGTGTTTAGCCGCTGCTGTCTCCCACAAAGGAAATGACCATATTTGGATTACAGTGTCATCTCGGTCACACCCTTTCCTGCTACACGTGGATACCAAACCTATATGAATAAGCGTGGGAAAGACCAGGGAGCCGCACAGACATGTTGGACTCACTTCCTGGAAAGAGAGTTTGGGCTGTTTTTTTTTACTTGGAGTTTGATAAAGTTGCAGTCACTTGTTTTCTTAACTGAAAATGTCTTCTATACGTTTCTTTATTGTAATATTTTCCAGCCTCAATGAATGAATTGAAATTGTATATTGTGCCTGCAGGGGGCGACTCCGAGGGGCAGCGTCTGGACACGGATTGGCTGGGACCGTCCCTGGAAGAGCGGCATCTGGAACTTCAGGAACAAATACCGTCACAGGGTTCGCTTCAACCCCGCCTCCAGGTCAAAGTTCCGGTTCAGCCCCGCCCACAGCGGCAGGTTCAGCCCCGCCCACAGCGGCAGGTTTGTGTCGCTGCGGAAGTCGCGGTTCAGCCGGACGCCTAAAGGTGCGTTTCCTTCAGTCTGGTTTTATTTTGAAAGGGCTGTACCTTTGTTACCCGAGTGCTCCTCCGTGTCCAGGAGAGGGCAGCACTGAGCGGCTGTGTTGGTTTTCAGGAGCGGGTCTGAGCGGCGTCCTGAGGCGGAGGAGGAGGGGCCTGGGACAGACACTGCGCCCCTTTAAAGGTGACTCTCCTTGATCTTGAATAATGCGCTGACGCACCGACGGCGTGCGTTTGTCTCAGAGATTACCCGGTTATTTAAAGGGGAATAGCCTTTATATTTGGCCCTTGGATACAGAGAAGGCGCATGTTTGGGCATTATGACACACTTTTCCAGCGTCACACCAGCATAACTCCTTTTTCTCTCCTCCCTCTCTGACACGCTTCAGGAGTGTGACAATATATCGATTTTCTGATATATCGTGATATTTTGCGGGACGATACTTTTGATGACGTCATTCATATTTCTAAGGTAGCAGCGCTCCACTGTTTTCAGTCAATAGAGGCCAATGGCTGGGTTTCAGTGACATCACAGCGTTCTAAAGGCCTATATTATATAGAGGTAAAATTACTTTGTTTTTGAGGAAATGTTTGGTCTTGTACAGAGCGATCATGGACCCAGTGACTGATGTTAATGATCATTTTTGTAATTCATACATTTTCTTTTTAGATACGACTTGTGAAAGTGTAATGCAGTTAATAGGAAAACTGGCTCCGCCCCCACTGGGTCCTGTGACATCATCACATTCTAGAACCTGAAACCCAGCGATAATGATCAAGAATTCAGTCAGACCAGCAGAGGGCAGCACTTGGACCAAACACTGTCACACAATATTACTTTTGATAATAGTTTTAATAATTATAAATACGATTAATTGGGGTTTATTTATTCCTTTAGAAATAGGACTGTGGTTTCTTTTATTTAAATATAAATGAAGCCACTGACAGATCTATGACCCATTTTCAGTGTGTAAGTCAGAGATCATTAATACACATAGAAAACGGGTACAAGGCTCATTAAAGCAGAACTAAGTAACGTGTTTACCTAAATAAATCCTTTCCGTAGTCCCTCTAGGGGTAATAAAAGTGTTAATGGGATGATTGGAGGGTCTTTCATCGCCCCCTGGTGTCTCTGGACAGAAAACCAGGCTTGCAACTTTCCTGCCACCAGACCGTAGTCACCAATACACACTAATAGAATCACGTAGAAGAAGCTAACAGGCTAACGGGCAAAGCTAACTGCGGGCTAGCGCCACTTAAACAGTATTTACAGCCAAGTTTGAGTGAGGAAAAAATGATCTCCATTGTGTAACTGGATGAACAATATCCCTCTGTCCCTTTGTCTTTTCTGTCAGCGTAGTATTTACTCTCACGGACAATTAATGAGTAAAAAACACAACTTGCTACGACACCTGCAGTGGCGCTTATGGCCTCTAGGGGCAAGACTTACTTAGCGCTGCTTTAAAACAAATGTAAATGAGGAAAAATATGTAGTATGTTAAAATAAACACCAGGCTATCAAGAAGCTGAACTCTCTCCCTTCCCTGCCTGTGCTTCCACCCCCGCTCCACAACAAGGACGAGAGAACGAACTATTCATTGTGAAATTAATTGACAAATAAAATGTTTGTTTGAAAGTGATGATGTGATTCTCTTCAGGAGCTGGTCTGAGCGGCGTCCTGAAGAAGCGTCTCCAGGGGGCGCCGCAGCGTCTGTTTAAAGGTAAAACAAACTTCACACAGACACATCAGACGTCTTTACTGTGACACAAGCGCTCAGGTCTGAACGCTCTCATTCTCAATCTGTGGATTTAACTCCGTCTCATTAACGGCTTCATTGCTGTGCTGCAGGAAACCCCGTCCGAGGCCGACTGGGCGTGGCCTCTTCGGCAGCGCGCAGAGACGTGTGTGGAAGAAGGCCCCGCCCACCAGGAAGCAGCTGGACTCAGAGCTGGACCAGTACATGTCCAAGACCAAGAGCCGCCTGGACGCGCAGCTCGACGAGTACATGTCCATGTCCCGCAGCCGGCTGGACGCCGACCTGGAGGAGTACATGGCCATGGCGGGACAGGGCGATGACGCCAGCGACTGGGGGTGAGGCCAGGGGGGCGTGCGGGCTGAGGCCAGGGGGGCGTGCGGGCTGAGGCCAGGGGGCGTGTGGGGCTGAGGCCAGGGGGCGTGTGGGGCTGAGGCCAGGGGGGCGTGTGGGGCTGAGGCCAGGGGGCGTGTGGGGCTGAGGCCAGGGGGGCGTGTGGGGCTGAGGCCAGGGGGCGTGTGGGGCTGAGGCCAGGGGGGCGTGCGGGGCTGAGGCCAGGGGGCGTGTGGGGCTGAGGGATAAAGGGTAAAGCATGTTCACGCTTTATGGAAAAATCTGCTTTGTTTGTGCAGCTGCTGACCAGCTCCTACGTGTCCCACTTGATTGTAAGGCCGAGAAAAACAATGATTTTACGTTTAGATCATTGTTTTTTCAAAAACTAGGGTAAAACCTTAACTCAATTAGGGCTGATTCTCTTTACGATGTTTATTCTTATCCAGGAAGAAAGAACATTTGGAAAAGTTTTAAACATGTTGTAACAGTTTGTAAAATGTCCTCCAACATGTGTGGCTCCCTGGTCTTTCCCACGCTTCTTCAGTCACATATACTGACATGTTTGGTATCCACGTGTAGCAGGAAAGGCTGTGACCGAGATGACGCTGTAATCCAAATATGGTCATTTCCTCTGTGAGAGACAGCAGCGGCTAAAGACGGGAGGAATATACACAGGGGCTAAACTTTAACAACATCTGCACTTTAGTCGCTCCATAAGGCTCCACACTTTACAGACTCTGTCCATTATTTAGATTTTTATGTAATTTCTTCATGAGCTGCACAAACAAAGCGACTTCCTCCATAAAGTGTTAAATATTTTTGATATTTCCTGCTGTGTTTTCTACAGTCTGAGTTTCTTTCCTGACTCTTTGGTTTCTCCGCGTCGTTTCGGTCGCGTTTGTGAATAATAATGAGTCTAAAAGCGCTGCAGCTTCAGTTACTTTTGTGAACCCTGAGAGAACACGGTTGCGTAACATCGGCTCAGAGTCGAGTTAAGTTTAAGTTTTTGAGTCTGTTGTAGAAATAAAGCTGTTCTGATTCACTGCTGTGAGTCTGGGTTTGTTGTTCAGCCTGAAAACACAACGATGTCGGATCTGTTTTTCATCAGCCCTGGATCTTCGAAGCTAAAACACTGATGATCAAATTATTTCATTATCGACATAAAACTCAAATCATTTCCAGAGTTTCTCCACATGATGGCGCCGCTGCTTCATCCTAAAGTGCAGGACATCTTTGTGCCTCTTCAGTTCGTTCTCATGGATTGTGCTCATTTGAAAAGCCTCTTTTCTCGTGGAATAACATGTTTGTCCTTAAAACTGACATTTGTTATTAGAAGGTTTCTCCAGGATACAGCAAGTCAAATTTAATTGTCGACCTGGGTCAGAGGAACAAATCCAGGACAAGTTCAACCAGCTTCATGTTTTATGTATTTTATTTATTTATTCATGTTCTATTCTCCGTGCAAACCCCTGCTCTCCCCTTCTGCTCCGCTGCAAAGAAGTCACTGTCCTCCCTGAACATGAACGCTGCTGCTGAGATGAAGCTTTGGTTTGGATCTGTCGCGTTAAAAGATGCTAAGTGCGGCTGAGAAGCAGCTGTTTAGCGCTTTAGCTCTGTAGCTCGCGTTACGCTAACCTGTTAGCTTTGTGGTTTGGATTGTTCATCATCCTGTCCATCGTTTATCAGATGCGCTTTAGACAACACTGTTTTAAGTGTTATTTTTCAGAAGACGCTCAGCCTTCCTTTGCCAAATGCTCATCAAAGACGCGCTGATTTTCATTTAGCTACAAACTCCGCTCGCTGTCACACGCCGCCAGGGCTAATGCTATTAGCTACTACGTGATGTAAACAAACCTAAGCACTAACTCCACTAAAGTCTCCTCAAACAATAATCTGATGCATCGTACAGGCAGATAACATGAGTATTCTTTACCCTCTAGGCGTCACTGCAGGATAAGGGTTAGACACAGGTGGAACCTTTACCTGATGCAGTTTGCTAATCGGTCAATTAGACAAGCACTTTAGTTTGTTCACCGCTTGATGCAACACTTTTTGTATAATATTAAGATTATTGTTTTATATGAAGTTGAATGCACAGACTACTTTAGTAAGAAATCAAGCCGCAAATTATAATGGCAAGCCTGCCTTTGGGAGATTTTGGGCAGACATCAAACAAACGGTGATTAGCATCAGCGAACTGTGAGTAAAGTGATTTAAGGTAAAAATATCCCTTTGTTTAAAGTGTTATTTTGGATAATAAGTCGTCATAGGACACTTTATTGATCCTTAGCATCATGTAAAGACATAACCAATTACAAATGTACCATAAACAAACCCTGTTAAATGCGAACCCTGTTTTTACTTTTTAAATATAAAACATGCAATTTCACGGTATTTTTTTGTCATGGTACCATAACCGTGGAAATCTCATACCGTCCCATCCCTACTCGTATATCGGCTCGTGTATCGGCTGGTATATCGGCTCTTATATCGGCTCCTCTATGGGCTCGTATATCGGCTCGTATATCGGCTCTTATATCGGCTCCTCTATGGGCTCGTATATCGGCTCTTATATCGGCTCTTATATCGGCTCTTATATCGGCTCTTATATCGGCTCATGTATCGGCTCGTGTATCGGCTCTTATATCGGCTCGTATATCGGCTCTTATATCGGCTCGTGTATCGGCTCGTATATCGGCTCTTATATCGGCTCGTATATCGGCTCCTCTATGGGCTCGTATATCGGCTCTTATATCGGCTCTTATATCGCTCATGTATCGGCTCTATCGCTCTATATCGGCTCATGTATCGGCTCGTATATCGGCTCTTATATCGGCTCATGTATCGGCTCGTATATCGGCTCTTATATCGGCTCATGTATCGGCTCGTATATCGGCTCTTATATCGGCTCATGTATCGGCTCGTATATCGGCTCGTATATCGGCTCGTGTCCACCTGCCGCTGCTGGAGGTCTGAGAATCAACGACATGGAGCCATTTACACAAAACAAAACATCTCTCAGATTAAGTATCCAGAGTTGCTTCTGCTTTTCCTGAAGTGAAGGAAACAAATGTTAGGAATGAGTTTTTTTGACACGACCTTTTCACATTTTCTGTCCAAGGACTTTAATAACATCTTTAAATCTCACACAGTTGTTTTGTTTTTGTGCAAAATGAGTTTCTACAACTATTTACAAAACTGTTCAACAGCTTTTTATGGCTCAACTCTGCAGGGAAGTGGCTCAGGGGTTAGGTCCAGGGCACAGAGGCTCAGGGTTAGGTCCAGGACACAGAGGCTCGGGGGTTAGGTCCAGGACAGAGGCTCGGGGTTAGGTCCAGGGCACAGAGGCTCGGGGGTTAGGTCCAGGACAGAGGCTCGGGGGTTAGGTCCAGGGCACAGAGGCTCGGGGTTAGGTCCAGGGCACAGAGGCTCAGGGGTTAGGTCCAGGGCACAGAGGCTCGGGGGTTAGGTCCAGGGCACAGAGGCTCGGGGGTTAGGTCCAGGGCACAGAGGCTCAGGGGTTAGGTCCAGGACACAGAGGCTCAGGGGTTAGGTCCAGGACACAGAGGCTCAGGGGTTAGGTCCAGGACAGAGGCTCGGGGTTAGGTCCAGGACAGAGGCTCGGGGGTTAGGTCCAGGGCACAGAGGCTCGGGGTTAGGTCCAGGCACAGAGGCTCAGGGGTTAGGTCAGGACAGAGGCTCGGGGGTTAGGTCCAGGGCACAGAGGCTCGGGGGTTAGGTCCAGGGCACAGAGGCTCGGGGGTTAGGTCCAGGGCACAGAGGCTCGGGTTAGGTCCACAGAGGCTCGGGGTTAGGTCCAGGCACAGAGGCTCGGGGGTTAGGTCCAGGGCACAGAGGCTCAGGGGTTAGGTCCAGGGCACAGAGGCTCGGGGGTTAGGTCCAGGGCACAGAGGCTCGGGGGTTAGGTCCAGGGCACAGAGGCTCAGGGGTTAGGTCCAGGGACACAGAGGCTCAGGGGTTAGGTCCAGGACACAGAGGCTCAGGGGGTTAGGTCCAGGCACAGAGGCCGGGGGTTAGGTCCAGGGCACGGTGGAGGCTCAGGGGTTAGGTCCAGGGCACAGAGGCTCGGGGGTTAGGTCCAGGACAGAGGCTCGGGGGTTAGGTCCAGGGCACAGAGGCTCGGGGGTTAGGTCCAGGGCA
The DNA here is from genome assembly GCA_007210695.1 of Neogobius melanostomus. Lineage (NCBI taxonomy): Eukaryota > Metazoa > Chordata > Actinopteri > Gobiiformes > Gobiidae > Neogobius > Neogobius melanostomus. The sequence continues at coordinate 170,000 of VHKM01000184.1, forward strand.
CAGAGGCTCAGGGGTTAGGTCCAGGACAGAGGCTCGGGGGTTAGGTCCAGGGCACAGAGGCTCGGGGTTAGGTCCAGGGCACAGAGGCTCAGGGTTAGGTCCAGGGCAACAGAGGCTCGGGGGTTAGGTCCAGGGCACAGAGGCTCGGGGTTAGGTCCAGGACACAGAGGCTCGGGGTTAGGTCCAGGACAGAGGCTCGGGGTTAGGTCCAGGGCACAGAGGCTCGGGGGTTAGGTCCAGGACACGGTGGAGGCTCAGGGGTTAGGTCCAGGACACAGAGGCTCAGGGGTTAGGTCCAGGACACAGAGGCTCAGGGGTTAGGTCGAGGACAGAGGCTCAGGGGTTAGGTCCAGGACACAGAGGCTCAGGGGTTAGGTCCAGGACACAGCGGCTCAGGGTTAGGTCGAGGACAGAGGCTCAGGGGTTAGGTCCAGGACACGGTGGAGGCTCAGGGGTTAGGTCCAGGACACAGAGGCTCAGGGGTTAGGTCCAGGACACAGAGGCTCAGGGGTTAGGTCGAGGACAGAGGCTCAGGGGTTAGGTCGAGGACAGAGGCTCAGGGGTTAGGTCCAGGACACAGAGGCTCAGGACAGCAGCGGCTCAGGGTAGGTCGGGCACAGAGGCTCAGGGGTTAGGTCGAGGACACAGAGGCTCGGGGTAGGTCGAGGACACAGGGCTCGGGGGTTAGGTCGAGGACACAGAGGCTCGGGGGTTAGGTCCAGGACACACTCTAATCAGTCCCTCCAGGATTTTGTTTGCTCAACTCAAAATTAAGGAAACTCTGTGCGGAGAATTAGTGGAGTTAGAGCTTTTGCAAAAGCCTGCGACTGCAGAGACAGTTTTCGAACAGTTAAATGTTTTGTGTTGTATTTGTGTGTAGGAAGTGGAGTCCAGCGCCTGGGGGGTTAGACTGTGCTCCTTCTCTCTGTCCGAGTCTCTCTGCTCCTGGACCTTATGTGGTGAAAGGCTTTTCTCTGGCAGATAAACGCTGCATATGTGTTTAAAACTCTTCGTTCCCCCGTGTGTGAAGAGCTTTCTTTCCTGCGCCAACTTAACGAGTCACTGATGTTGAACCAGAGCTGAAGCTCAATGAGTGAAAGAAACATATTTTTGTTAATCATAAATACAGTCTAGACTTTGTCCAAAACTGGTGATTTGAAATACCTCCAGTGTCTAATGGTACATTAAGTTAATCGTGTTAAGGCTCGTTGATGATTATTCTGGTGCAGCTGAAAACTGGTCTAGAACTGGCTTTCCTTTGAGCGAGTGGAGGATCTGGAGCATCAGTGTTCGGGAGTTCCATTATTCTCTTTCTTCTGAAACTCCACAGTTTATTCTTGGAGAAACGAAGGCCATTCCAAATGAGGTTTCATGGAAAACAGAAAATCATCTGCATGACCCCACACGTTTAGACACTAGTGTAAATATATATTGTTTTAAGTCTTAATCCTGGAGGGGTCTGAGTAAATGAGGTCAGTCCCGCTGCCTCCTGGGTTTGGCCCCGCCCACATCAGCTGGGTTTGGCCCCGCCCCTCTTGTTCAGCTGCAGAAACAGCTGCTTTAGCTCCTGGACCTCCGTGAGGACCTGCAGAGCCTGGTTCCACTGGGCCTTGGCCTCGAGCAGCAGTCGCCGCGCCTCCTCCTGCTCTGCTTCCTGGTCCCGGGTCGGCTCCGGGTCTCCGCTCGTGGCCCGGGTCGGCTCCGGGTCTCCGCTCGTGGCCCGGGTCGCCTCCGGGTCTCCGCTCGTGTCCTGGTTTGAGTCCGGCGCTGCTCCAGGCTCCGGCCCCTGCCCTGACCCGAGGCCCTCTAGGAGCCGCTCTGTGAGCTGGATCTTGTCCTGGATGAGTCGCTGCAGTCTGATCAGGCTCTCGGAGTCGGACTCGTGACTCGAGGCGCGGTGGATCTGGTCCAGAGACGCGCTCTTCTCCGACGACCGACCGCCCGACGCCACCTGCAGGACACAAGAGGTAACGTTTATACAAGGGATTAATTATAGTAAATGAAATGACCACTCCCTGTAGAAACGGACAAACTGCATCAGTCAGATATTTAGCTGTTACCCTTTTTCTTTTTTTACCAATTTTCTTTTTTTTTTTCTCCATTATTTCCTATTTACCCAAATGTTTCCCCATTTCTTTCAACTTTTGTTTCAGTTTTCCATTTTCTTTTGACGATTTGTTGACATTGGAGATAAAAGTCTGGCACATTTGCAGATCTTCCAAACCGCAGTTCTGAGACAGACGATGTATCTGCACCTGTCGGGGTTAGTATCCGTCTGATTAAACACCATAGACATAATAAATATTAGACTCCTCCTGCTCACTCCCACTCGTTTACGTTAATGACAGTCGTCCATGCTGGATTTACAGACCCTGCTCCTAAAAGGGTGAAGGGCGGGATCTTCCCTCACGGGCCGCGTAGTTCGGTCGTAACCGCGCCTTTAGCTCTGATGCTAACGACCTGTCAATCAAAGTCAGGACCTCATTAATGTACAATAATTCAATAATGTATTTTATGATTCTTTAATTGTATCTAACCCAGCGTTATCACCGGAGCAATGTCTAACTGTAGAAAGTTAAACCTGTCGGGGTCGGGTCAGTACATGTCGGGGTCAGTACATGTCGGGGTCAGTACATGTCGGGGTCAGTACATGTCGGGGTCAGTACATGTGTGGGTCGGTACCTCTCGGGGCAGGGTGTGGTGTTTTCTGGAGGACCCGGTGTTGGTCCTGGGTCTGGGCTCTTCTTCGTGGATCAGGTCTAGAGTCAGAGCTCCGTCAGAGGAAGCCGCCGCCTGTAGCAGAGACACGTTAGCGTTAGCATGAGCATTAGCGTGAGCAGCAGCAACCACGGTGTGATACTGACCACGGCCAGCAGGTGTCCTCGTGTGGGCGGGCGCCGTGTGTGGGGGATCTTCGCTCGGTCCCGGGTCGGATGGAAAAGCTGCGCGTCGTCCACAGTCACCTGGAAATATAAACATGATAAACACAAACATGGCGTCAGAACAGTCGCCAAATACAAACCACTAAATAGTCTCAAGTCCAAGTCGAGTCTTGATTTAGCTGCAGCGTTAAGCCTGACTTGCACTGTTGGACTATATTTGTCTTTTCAGAATGTGTTTATAATATGTGTTTATAATCTACTTGAGAATATGAAGTGCTTTCTCAAGATTTAGCTTTTTTTTTACTGTGGCTAAAATCAAACTTCAAAATCTAATGGATTTGGATTTAAAGTCTTATTAATATTAAATTGCCACAAAACTTAAAAAATTCAATATTTCTAATCGTCCAGTCTATGTACAAAATGACGGGGCTTCAGAAAAATAGAGTCTTTTAAACATGAGCTGCTTTCCCTGCAGTCTGAAAGATAAATATAAAAGCTTTTCAAGTGAAACACCGAACTGCCCCCAAGATTTATATCATTAATCCAGCTCTTACTTTTGGAGCCTGTCTGCGGCGTAGCTACAGAATCTTCACCTCTTCACTCACTGTAAAAATAAACTCTAACTCATCCAAAGACACACATATTTCCTCCTGCCTTTTCGTGCTGTGTCGGGAAACTGAAGCATGTGGCTAATTACTATATGTAAACATAGATGCAAATGTAGATGCTCTGGTTTACACTGAATCTAGTTCTTTCAACAGTTACACTCAAATCAATAATAAAATCCTACAGCGAGTCATGGAGAGTCATTGGCCTCAAACAGCAGGTCTACATTAGGGATGACGAAAACGATTTTTTTTTTGACCGACAACTGCCCTGGCTCTTTAACCTCGAGTGTTTAGCCTGGAGCCTCTTTACTGTTCCCAAACCAACCTGAAAGCCAAATGTTTTTATTGGTTTATTAAGTACAAACAGGCGAGTTATGAAAGATTGATTGTGAGGGAGGGTTGATTGATTGATTTTTTTATTTTTATTTGAGTGATTATTTACATTAACATACAGTGCCTTGCGAAAGTATTCGGCCCCCATGAACTTTTCGACCTTTTGCCACATTTCAGGCTTCAAACATAAAGATATAAAACTGTATTTTTTTGTGAAGAATCAACAACAAGTGGGACACAATCATGAAGTGGAACGAAATGTATTGGATATTTCAAACTTATTTAACAAATAAAAAACTGAAAAATTGGGCGTGCAAAATTATTCAGCCCCTTTACTTTCAGTGCAGCAAACTCTCTCCAGAAGTTCAGCGAGGATCTCTGAATGATCCAATGTTGACCTAAATGACTAATGATGATAAATAGAATCCACCTGTGTGTAAACAAGTCTCCGTATAAATGCACCTGCTCTGTGATAGTCTCAGAGGTCAGTTTAAAGCACAGAGATTAGGTTATAAAAACATTTCCAAAGCTTTGAACATCTCTCAAAGTACAGTTAAATACATCATCCAGGAATAGAAAGAGTGTGGCATCACTGCAAACCTACCAAGACCCGACTGTTCTCCTAAACTTACTGACCGAACAAGGACCACACTGACCAGAGCTGTTACCAAGAAGCCTATGATGACCCTGGATGAACTTCATGATTGTGTCCCACTTGTTGTTGATTCTTCACAAAAATTAGTTTTATATCTTTATGTTTGATGCCTGAAATGTGGCAAAATGTGTCGAAAAGTTCAAGGGGGCCGAATACTTTCGCAAGGCACTGTAGTTGCAGAGTAGAAAATAAATAAATTAAGAAAAACTCAAAAGGAGTAGAAGCAAGAAAGCTTATAGGTGCCGACCCCCATATTCAAAATGTATATGACGTAGACGTAGAGCTGGCAGCTTGTGTAATGAAAAGCAATTACATTTTGCTCTAATGAGAGTTACAGGACGACCTACAAGGGTGAAAGACATAGAACCAAATATGAAAGTATGTAGTTACTGATAATGTATTTATTATAATTATTATTATGGTTATTATTATTGTTTATTTACACACACGCATAGTTTCCCCCCCAAAATACCATATGCAATCATTACTTATAAAAACTAGTCACCATTCTATTGTTTTACTCAAAATGATCATGTTTCTCATTTCTATCAGACCTGCTTCCACTGTAATAATGTTGGTTAAGATTGTTATGTCAATGGTTTTTGATTGTTTTCCCTATTTATGAGGTGCGTTAAAAAGCCAGGGTGTTATGTAGCAAGCTGGTAGAGGGCGGTGGCCCCCCCACCAGCGAGCCCCCACCCTGCTGCCCTAACTCATTGATATTGTGAACCGCTTTATAATCCTATACTGAGTCTGAGGAATCATTTGTTCACTAGCGTTTCGTCCACTTTCTATAACAGCGTAATTTAGAGATCACTTTTTCTTTCCTTTTCACCGACAGCTTTGATCGGTTAACGTTGACGCGGTCGATCACCGGTCAAACGGTCATCGGTTCACATCCCTAGTCTAAGTCAAGTCTTTTTGGAGCTTTGGTCAAGTCTGTCTGTGCGACTCGAGTCTGACTCGGGTCAAGTCATCTCGAGCCTCCCACCTCTGCCAAACTTCCTAAATACTGGAAGTAGAAAGTCCCATAGAATCTGCAGTTTGGATTTATTTCCCTCTGAGGCAGGAGACGTTTAGAAAGTCCTTTAACCTGAAGACGTTAGCCGCTAACCTTTCTACCTTCTCTGATCTACGTCATTATTAACTATAATTCTGATGAAGGCACGTGTCCCCCCGAGTACTGGAGTCCATGTCCCCGAGTACTGGAGTCCATGTCCCCCGATTACTTGAGTACTGGAGTCCATGTCCCCGAGTACTGGAGTCCATGTCCCCCGAGTACTGGAGCCCATGTCCCCCGAGTACTGGAGCCCATGTCCCCCCGAGTACTGGAGCCCATGTCCCCCGAGTACTGGAGTCCATGTCCCCGAGTACTAGAGCACATGTCCCCGAGTACTAGAGCACATGTCCCTGTGGAGCAGCTGTTTTCCGCTGATCAATATGACGTATTGATCGTGGGTCGATGGTTCTCGCTGCAGGCGCCGCTCGATCAGCGTCACAAACTTTTAAACACGTCCAACTGCAGTGACATAACGACGACAACAGAGTCTGAGTCAGTCACGGAGGAGGAAAGTTACTGAAACATGGACTGAGCCGTTTCCTCCTGAACGTCTTAGTCTGAGTCAAAATCAGCCCAAACTTTACGATGTTTATTCTGACGTTTTGTCGCTTTGAGCCTGTTTTGAAAATGTTTGAAAATATTTGAACAGTAAAATGTCCTCCAACATGTCTGTGTGGCTCCCTGGTCTTTCCCACGCTTCTTCATCCACAATACTGACATGTTTGGTATCCACGTGTAGCAGGAAAGGCTGAGAAAAAGCCATCACATATAACTTCCTTTGTTGTGTAAATGATTCATCTTGAGGAGCTAAAGGCCTTTGTTTGTGTTACCACGGAGGAGAACGAGTTTGTAAGTAAACGCTATTTCATGACGCACTTTTCACCGTAAAAAATATCAAAATATTGTGCTAAAGCTGGGTGAAATAATCGTGCTCCTTGGTCCACATATTTTAAATGTTCATAAATGTCGATATATATGTTGTTGACTTTGTTTAGGAATCAAAATATGTAAAAAACAAAACAAATATCTGCCTAAATGTTTATTTGGTATTTCTGTTATAACTTTTCTTACATCCTTTAAAAACAACTTAAACTTGTTGATTATATAATTATGATTATTATAACACTTGAAGGGTACATTGAAAGGGGATGTTTTAATGTCATTAGTCGCTCCATCAGACTCCACACTTTACAGGCGAACAGCGAGACCACATTTGGAAGGATTTAGACAGATCTGATTCCTGATGGATTTATTCAACTTTGAATGAAAAAAACGAGGAATTTGAATTTCTACAGATGTTTCACTCATAACTAGTTTATTAAAAAACTAAACCGGATCCAAAATCCCTCTGAGCGAATGTTTAATATGTCACATAGAAAATGTGGGCGTGGTCTGTACCTGGTCCAGGACTCTGTTCTTGGCTCGGCTCAGGGCGGCGTTGAGAACTTGGATCCAGGACTCTTTCTCCTCCGGACTCAGCGCCAGGAACAGCAGACTCTGCGTTAACACAAGACAAAGGAACTGTGTAACGTCTTTGAGCAGGAAACGAGCGGAGGATCCGGTCGCCGTGGTTACCGTGTTGCGTGGCGCAGAGGATACGGTCGCCGTGGTTACCGTGTTGCGTGGCGCAGAGGAGCGCAGCAGTCTGAACTTGCTGTGGCTTTTTTACTGCGACTGCGGTTCTTCCTCAGCTCCTCACAGCGATCAAAGTCCAGCAGCTCCAGCACCTCGTCCCCACGACCGGGATCTTTAACCTGAGACAAAACACACGACCGGGATCTTTAACCTGAGACAAAACACACGACCGGGATCTTTAACCTGAGACAAAACACACGACCGGATCCTTAAAGGGATATTTCAGGATTTTTGACATTGGGCCTCATTTCCTAGTTATCCAGAGTGTTGTTGATGTCTGGAGATATTTTTTCTTAAATTCATGCAGTTCTTATATTTGAAGAGTCTAGTGGTGCTAGGCTAGGGCAAGGCTAGTGCATGTCTATGGTATCAGTTAGCCTGCATTAAAAACAGTGTGACCCACTCCACAGTGCACCTGAGGTAAATCACTTATAACACCAGACTAACCATATAAATGTCTGTGTTAATAGAATCATGTTTGAAATATAACTGACCTTGTATCACATGAATTACCGCATTTTGAGGGACTATTTTCTCGCAGATCACTCCGCCGCTGCGTTAGCTTACAGCCACGAAGCTGATGCTGCTCAAATATAAGTTATTTTAAATGCAAAATGGTTACAATGATTCTAATGAACTGTGCACTTTCACAAACACATTTTAACATCAATTTAGGCTCATTTTTATTACACAATCTCTGTGTCACCAATTAACCTCTTACCCCCGCCTTAGCCAAGCACATTTCTCCAGTCAAGAGAGTTTACAGAACTGATTGTAGGGTTTTTTGTCCCTTTTTAGTCACATTTTCATAGTTTTTTATCGTGTTTTTGTCATTTTTGTTTGCCGTTTCCATCACATTTATGTCACTTTTTTTTTGCTTTCACTTTCTTTTTTTTACGCTTTAGATTTGGGTAATGCAGTGTGAGTTTTTTTCCTGGGGTGGCACTACAACACATTTTGGATTCAAAATGCCAGTCAGTATTATTTTTTGCTTGGTGATAGTAATGTGCATTATAGCTTTAGTATTAATTTTATTTTGTATTCTTTATGGAAGCTATAGTCTTAACAAGTGATTATCGCTGCAGAATAAAGACTTCTGATGATGATGATGGTGCAGGTGGGGAGGGGTTTGCTAATGAGGAAGCACTGCCACAGATATTCTTCCTCAGCCTCCCTGAGTGGGGTGGCCCAGCAGAAATGGCCACCCCTTAGAAACGCCACTGACCCAGACTTCCCTCTCCCCAGACACCTCTCCAGCTGTTCTGACCCTGAGGCGACACCAGGCCTCAGACATGTCCCTCCAGCGTGTCCTGGGTCTGGGCCTCCTCCCAATAGACAGGCCTGGAACACCTCCAGAGGTGAGGGTAGAAGCTCACAGCCTATAGGCCAGTGTGACGCCTCATTTGAAAGCTAAGACCTGATCTGAACTTGCACCCCCTAGAAACGCCACTGGGCTCATGCTAAACTGGAGAAGATGTGCTCTGTTCAGGTGTGGCTTTAGAGGTTTGAGAAATCAATGTGAAACTTCTGCTGCAGTTTAAACATAAACACGAGGAAAAAATGTACTGCACGTTTTCTGTCATTTTGTTTTCAGATTTTCCAAATATTTTCAGCGACGAAATCTAAATAATGGACATTTCCAGGTTTAAAAGTGTAGTTTTGTTTTGTGACATATTTGTTCCAAAGATTTGCTCAGACGGATTTTGGATCTGGTTTAGTTTTTGAATGAACTGGTTAGGGCTGGGGATAAATCAAATTCATGCTTTTAAAAACAGACAATGTGGAAAATGGCTAAATAGTAAAATCGTTTCCGCTGCTCCATGTCCGTCTCACGTGTGGCCAATTTAGCAGAGACTTCTGACTCTGCTGCTTTACAAAGGCGTTGTGTTTTCAGAGTGCGTATAGAGTTTTCCCCAGTCTGATCCTCTTCCTTCTCTCACCCTGATGCTCTGAGCGGAGGCAGCAGCTTAACTCCGCCCCCTTGAGTCTCCATGGAGACAGTTGTCAATCACAGCAGAGGCATGAGGATGAGAAAACTAAAATGCTTTTGAAAACTCCATGGCTTATTAGAAGTTTTACGTTTGAGAGCAGACAAGGAATATTTAAAGAGAAATAACATTTTCTAATCGGCCTAATTGTGGTTATATTATGAATCTAAATATTAATGGTCTGGACTCTGAGCAGTTTTCTTATTATGAAAGATCAGGAGACCTTTAAAAAAAAAAATCGATTAAAATTGTAATCGTCTTAACTGAGTAACAAAATCGAGATTGTCATTTTTGGCCATATCGCCCAGACTTAAAACTAGTTAATAGTGACAAAAGTTCTCCTCCACTTTCCACATTTTTTCCACACAATTTATTTAAACAAATTTCCCCCTAAATCTTTCATTTTTGTCCTATGTTTTCCCCTAATATTCCCCAATTTATTTCTAAAACATTTTCACAATCCTCCCATATTTTACGATCAAATTCCTCCTTTTTTTTTGGTTCAAAGCTCAATAAAAGTGTCAGGAATCAGATCTGTAAAAACTCTTCAAATGAGAGTGTGGGGTCTGCAGATGACGTCCTGGAGTGAATATAAACCTTGCTGTTTGATGGTGCGCCCCCTGCTGGCCTGTGCAGTAATCCGCCCTAATCTGAGCTAATCCCTGACGTCATGTGACCTCAGGGATTAGAACCTCAGACTCGGCAGCTGCTCCGGCCCCGAAGCACAAAGGTTTAGTTCATTCAGGTTATTTCAGGGACCGTGGATTTAAGTTTAGATTCATGTTCTTTACAGGAACAGTTCTGAAGATTTTTGAACTTTTTGACATTTTTTAAAAACGTTTGAAAAGTTTTTTTTGGGACATTTGTTGGAGAGAAAAATGAAACAGTTGTGATATTTTTATTTTTTATTTTTTAAGTTTGAAAAGTTTTTTAATTATGTTTTCCTTTTTTTTATTTTGGAAAATTAAAATAATAATTTGGAAAAGTTTGTAAAATGTCCTCCAACATGTCTGTGTGGCTCCCTGGTCTTTCCCACGCTTCTTCATTCACTAATACTGACATGTTTGGTATCCACGTGTAGCAGGAAAGGCTGTGACCGAGATGACGCTGTAATCCAAATATGGTCATTTCCTTTAAAGGTCCTATATCATGCAAAATCGACTTTTTGGAGTTTTTAGCCATGTTGTTATGCTATTTCCTTATCAAAAACACCCCCAGAGCGGTTTTTGGCTTCATTCACGCAGTTCTAAGTAATCCTCCTGAATCCTGCTCTCTGAGCAGCTGCTCCACCCTCTCCTGGTAAACGACTGAGCTGTTCAGTTGTGTCGTCACAGCGGAACGGAAGTGCTCTACGTCTGTAATGTAATGCCTTACGGCCTGATTTTTATTTATAAAACGGCTTTTTTTTTTTTTTTTTTTTTTTTTTGAAAAAAAAAAAAAAAAAAAAAAAAAAAACAGCAACCCTCCGAAGCGTCTGTGCTGTCCCACGACGCTAATCAAGCGCACCCACGGCTGGAGGAGCCATGGATCCGAGCATAAGTGTTGTTTTTGAAGACTGAGCTCTTTCTAACCTACTCTGGACACCGCCTGCTCTTTTTTCTTACCGATAATGCCACGGATGCGCGTTTGGCTATGAGAGGAACAGGACTATTCAACCTTCCTAAAGAAGAGTGCACTCGCCAGAAGTTGGAATTTCTTTCCGGGATTAAGCTAGCTACTATATCAACCAACCTGATGGATGCTGGTGAACCTTGGCCAGAATCAAAGTGGATTAACTTTTATAACTTTTATAACCAACGCGATCTCATGGGAGTCCAAACTGAGCGGTGAGTCAATCAAAACGCATGTTAGCATGTGTGTTAGCGTGTGTGCTAGCATGTGTGTTAGCGTGTGTGTTAGCCATTTATGAAACTGCTTTGCACATGTCAACTCCTTATAACTGCATTATGTGAAGTAACTTCACTTTTTGCAGCAATATTTATATTATAATACTGCAAATGTGGAATGAGCAGAGAGAGGGGCGGAGTTAACTGAATCGAAGCGTCTTATCTTCCGGTAGGGAAAATACCCCCAAAAATACTTATATTTCTCTCAAAAATGAGTACTCCATAGTGATAGAGGTACAATATATCATATATATGCCTATACTTTACTTTGGAATGGCTAAAATAGCATGATACAGATCCTTTAAACCTGGCTCTGAACATTATTTAGATTTTGTCGCTGAAAATATTGATTATAAATGAAAACATAAAGTGACAGAAAACGTGCAGGATATTTCTCCTCATATTCATGTCTCTGCAGCAGAAGCTTCACATTAAAGTCTTGGCGTTTAAATGTTTCCCTCAGCGATCGTCCTGACTCTGCTGTTGTTGTTGGAGGTTTATTTCAGAGAAACTGGAGCCGAGTGAAATCTGAGCCGGAACTGAACAGGAGAAAGTCTCACACTTTAGTTTCAACCAAACCAGGACTAAAGCAGGACTAAAGCAGGACTGAACCAGGACTAAAGCAGAGCTGAACCAGGGCTAAGCAGGGCTAAAGCAGGACTAAAGCAGAGCTGAACCAGGGCTAAAGCAGGACTAAAGCAGAGCTGAACCAGGACTAAAGCAGGGCTAAAGCAGGACTAAAGCAGGACTAAAGCAGACTAAAGCAGAGCTGAACCAGGGCTAAAGCAGGGCTAAAGCAGAGCTGAACCAGGACTAAAGCAGGGCTAAAGCAGAGCTGAACCAGGGCTAAAGCAGGGCTAAAGCAGGACTGAACCAGGACTAAAGCAGGGACTAAAGCAGGACTGAACCAGGACTAAAGCAGGACTAAAGCAGGACTAAAGCAGAGCTGAACCAGGACTAAAGCAGGACTAAAGCAGGACTGAACCAGGACTAAAGCAGGGCTAAAGCAGGACTAAAGCAGGGCTGAACCAGGACTAAAGCAGGGCTGAACCAGGACTAAAGCAGGGCTGCTGAACCAGGACTAAAGCAGGACTGAACCAGACTAAAGCAGGGCTGAACCAGGACTAAAGCAGGGCTGAACCAGGACTAAAGCAGGACTAAAGCAGGACTGAACCAGGACTAAAGCAGGACTAAAGCAGGCTAAAGCAGAGCTGAACCAGGACTAAAGCAGAGCTGAACCAGGGCTAAAGCAGGGCTAAAGCAGGACTAAAGCAGAGCTGAACCAGGGCTAAAGCAGGACTAAAGCAGAGCTGAACCAGGACTAAAGCAGGGCTAAAGCAGGACTAAAGCAGGACTAAAGCAGGACTAAAGCAGAGCTGAACCAGGGCTAAAGCAGGCTAAAGCAGAGCTGAACCAGGACTAAAGCAGAGAGCTAAACCAGACTAAAGCAGGCTGAACCAGGGCTAAAGCAAGGCTGAACCAGGATAAAGAGGACTAAAGCAGGACTGAACCAGGACTAAAGCAGGGGACTAAAGCAGAGCTGAACCAGGACTGCACTAAAGCAGGCTGAACAGGGCTAAAGCAGGGAACTAAAGCAGAGACTGAACCAGGACTAAAGCAGGACTAAAGCAGGGACTGAACCAGGACTAAAGCAGGACTAAAGCAGGACTAAAGCAGGCTGAACCAGGACTAAAGCAGGACTAAAGCCGAGGACTAAAGCAGGGCTACTAAAGCAGGGACGGCTAAAGCAGGCTGAACCAGGACTAAAGCAGGGGCTAAAGCAGGACTAAAGCAGGGCTGCTGAACCAGGACTAAAGCAGGGCTGAACCAGGCTAAAGCAGGCTGAACCAGACTAAAGCAGGGCTAAAGCAGACTGAACCAGGACTAAAGCAGGATAAAGCAGGACTAACAGGACAAAGCCAGGGACCTAAAGCAGGAGCTGAACCAGGACTAAAGCAGACTAAAGCAGAGGGACTAAGGACTAAGCAGGCTGAACCAGACTAAACAGGAAAAGCAGGACTGAACCAGGCAACAGGACTAAAGCAGGACTAAAGCAGAGCTGAACCAGGACTAAAAAAAAAGCTGAAAGACTAAAGCAGGGCTGAACCAGACTAAAGCAGGGTGAACAGGACTAACCAGGACTAAACCAGGACTAAACAGGGCTGAACCAGGACTAAACCAGGACTAAACCAGGGCTGAACCGATGGGACTAAACCAGACTAAACCAGGGCTAAAAAAAAAACTGAACCGGACTAAACCAGGGCGAACCAGGACTAAACCAGGCTGAACCAGGACTGAACCAGACTAACCAGGACTAAACCAGGGCTGAACCAGGACTAACCAGGACTAAACCAGGGCTGAACCAGGACTAAACAGGGCTGAACCAGGACTAAACCAGGGCTGAACCAGGACTAAACAGGACTAAAGCAGGACTGAACCAGGACTAAAGCAGAGCTGAACCAGGACTAAAGCAGGACTAAAGCAGAGCTGAACCAGACTAAAGCAGGACTAAAGCAGAGCTGAACCAGGACTAAAGCAGGGCTAAAGCAGAGCTGAACCAGGACTAAAGCAGGGCTAAAGCAGAGCTGAACCAGGACTAAAGCAGGACTAAAGCAGAGCTGAACCAGGACTAAAGCAGACTAAAGCAGAGCTGAACCAGGGCTGAACCAGGACTAAACCAGGACTAAAGCAGGACTGAACCAGACTAAAGCAGAGCTGAACCAGGAACTAAAGCAAGGGACTAAAGCAGAGCTGAACCAGGACTAAAGCAGGACTAAACAGAGCTGAACCAGGACTAAAGCAGGACTAAAGCAGAGCTGAACCAGGACTAAAGCAGGCTAAAGCAGAGCTGAACCAGGACTAAAGCAGGACTAAAGCAGAGCTGAACCAGGACTAAGCAGGACTAAAGCAGAGCTGAACCAGGACTAAACCAGGGCTGAACCAGGGCTGAACCAGGACTAAACCAGGACTAAAGCAGGACTGAACCAGGACTAAAGCAGAGCTGAACCAGGACTAAAGCAGGACTAAAGCAGAGCTGAACCAGGACTAAAGCAGGACTAAAGCAGAGCTGAACCAGGACTAAAGCAGGCAAAGCAGAGCTGAACCAGGACTAAAGCAGGACTAAAGCAGAGCTGAACCAGGACTAAAGCAGGGCTAAAGCAGAGCTGAACCAGGGCTGAACCAGACTAAAGCAGAGCTGAACCAGGACTAAAGCAGGCTGAAACCAGGACTAAAGCAGGACTAACCAGGCGAACCAGGGCTAAACCAGGACTAAACCAGGGCTGAACCAGGACTAAACCAGGGCTGAACCAGGACTAACCAGGCTGAACCAGGACTAAACCAGGCTGAACCAGGACTAAACCAGGACTAAACCAGGGACTAAACCAGGACTAAACCAGGGCTGAACAGGACTAAACCAGGACTAACAGGACTAAGTCACATCTCCAAAGGTCTGTGCGTTAAGGATTTAGGACAGAAACCTCAAACATCTGGATCAGTCAGAATGTGATGTTTGAGGCTAAAGCTTTTCTCCTTTTTGTTTCTACGGCGAGCACACTGTGGGCGGGGCCATTAGGGGTTTAGGGCGTGGCCTTCTACAGCGAGCACACTGTGGGGCGGTCTTAGGGTTTAGGGTGGGCTGAGCACACTGTGGGGCGGGTCATTAGGGTTTAGGGCGTGGCCTTCTACAGCGAGCACACTGTGGGGGCGGCGGGTCATTAGGGGTTTAGGGTGTGGCCTGAGCACACTGTGGGGGCGGGGTCATTAGGGGTTTAGGGCGTGGCCTGAGCACACTGGGGGCGGGGCCATTAGGGGTTTAGGGCGTGGCCTGAGCACACTGTGGGGGCGGGGTCATTAGGGGTTTAGGGTGTGGCCTGAGCAAACTGTGGGGGCGGGGCCATTAGGGGTTTAGGGCGTGGCCTGAGCACACTGTGGGGGCGGGGTCATTAGGGGGTTTAGGGCGTGGCCTGAGCACACTGTGGGGCGGGGTCATTAGGGGTTTAGGGCGTGGCCTTCTACGGCGAGCACACTGTGGGGGTGGGGTCATTAGGGTTTAGGGCGTGGCCTGAGCACACTGTGGGGGCGGGGTCATTAGGGGTTTAGGGCGTGGCCTGAGCACACTGTGGGGGCGGGGCCATTAGGGGTTTAGGGCGTGGCCTGAGCACACTGTGGGGGCGGGGTCATTAGGGGTTTAGGGGTGGCCTGAGCAAACTGTGGGGGCGGGGCATTAGGGGTTTAGGGCGTGGCCTGAGCACACTGTGGGGGCGGGGTCATTAGGGGTTTAGGGCGTGGCCTGAGCACACTGTGGGGGCGGGGTCATTAGGGGTTTAGGGCGTGGCCTGAGCACACTGTGGGGGCGGGGTCATTAGGGGTTTAGGGCGTGGCCTGAGCACACTGTGGGGGCGGGGTCATTAGGGGTTTAGGGCGTGGCCTCAGACCTCTTTGCTGCAGATGAACAGCTGGTCTCCTCTCAGGATCACGAAGCGGTTCTTCCAGATCTCCCTGAACAGGCCCCGCCCACAGAACTTCCGGATCCAGCCGCTGCGCTCCGTCTGCGCCGGGGGGTCCGGGCCCTGGGGACACGGAGAGTCAGATGCCCTTCCACACATTTCACACACGTTACAACAAGGCCTGGGCACCGTTAAACCAGTCTGGCATCAAAGGTTAAAGAATCAAAAGCAGGAACCGAAAATAAAATCTTTATACTCAGGTTTTGATGCTGCGGGTCGTCAACATTTAAAAGAAAACAAAGTGAAACACAAGCTGAAAAAAAGGTTTTCAAAATTGGGAAAAATATTTTGAAAAATATGTCTCTTTCTCCGCGTTAACCAAGCAAATCTTTTCCAGTTTGGTTTTACCCAAATCTAAAAGCTTCTTGACCTGATTTGAAAGCTAAGACCGCATTCACACCTGGGACTCTGTTCGATTGGGGACCAAAGTTACAACATTGTTTCAGATTTCTAACTGGCGCGGTTTGCGTTCACAACTCTCTTTTTTGTCAATTGAACCAACATGTTAAATGCAAAGCTCCTCTCCGGCCTGTGGGGGCGCTGTAGCAAAATCACCTACAGGAAAAACAGTGAACAAGAAACACGCTTCTCCGATTGGTCGATTAAACTCCACTTCCTGTTCCATCTTTTGTTTACAAAATGGAGCGGTATCAGACTCATGCTCCATCCGAAACCAGTAAATTGGTAAGAGGTCTTAGGCCAAACCGGATGTGCGTCAGCGTCCGCCATGATAAGAAGCGTCCGAATGGTTACCATGGTAACATTGTTAGTATTACCAAAAGTCACTAGTTTTATCTTAAAGAGGGGGTATTATGTAAAATGGACTTTTTCAAGCTTTATATCATGTTATTATGTCATTCCCTCATTAAACACATGCCTGGAGTGTTGCCTTGGCTCATTCACATATTTTTTGAGTAATCAGTAAAAACTTAGACGGCAGCCATTTTAGGTGTAGCTATGCCTCAGTCCTCCTAGGAACGCCCCCACCTCCTGGAGACGCCTCTGGACCTTTCGTCACCAGCCAAGCCACCAACCACTGCTCCTCAGCTCAGCAGAGCCCCCTCCCTGCACAGTAGTGTTGTTTAGATGCCACAGCAGTGTGCTGAAGGGGGCGTGTCGGAAAGCTTCTTAAAGAGACAGAGGCCTATTTCAAGACGTTCAGTACAGCCATTTTGAGAGAGCAATTTTATTCAAGGCAGTTATTTTAATTTACTGCATATACAGACCAACAGAAGGTTACGTCATCATTGTAGTATGCTATAGACTGGTGCTATGTGATTGAAAAAAGCAGAATACCCCCTCTTTAAAAAGACAGATTAATATACATATTATACTCCGTGAATATTATTATGTACATTTATTATGTAAGCCCTACACAGTGTAGTGCGTTACAAAGCCAGGTGTAGAGGGCAGTAGCTCCTCATCAACAAACCCCTACACAGCTGCTCTAACTAGCTGATTTTGTAGATGATGTTCCTATGCTGTGTGGTGCGTTTAAAAGACGAGGATTACGAGCCTGTTGGGAGGATCCCCCTCAACAGATCCATAGCTCGCCTACCCTAATTCTCTCTTTGTCATTTTGAGCAATAGAATGACAACCGTTGAGAGCATTCTTCCTTAATTAATAAAAAGCAATTTGATCCTATTGTGCCCCCTAGTGACAACTCATTTCTTCTTCTTTATACTTTGCAAAAATCTTTTGCTTGAATTTATATTTGAACAGGTTGATGTTTGAACCTCGTTTCATCTCCATCTCCAGTTTATTCCACAGTTGTGCCCCATTAACTGTCGGACTAAAACTGTTTCTGAATCCTGGAGTTTAATTCATAACGACCAGTAGGTTCTTGGCCTGGGTTTGTTACACGAGTCTCGTTAGTCCCGTGGGTTTTGGAGCGAGTTTTTAATCTCCGGTCTGTGATTAAACCACAAAGAGGCGGATCACGTGACCGCGGCCTCGGGTCACATGATCCTCGGGCGCCGCGTGCGTCACGAACGCCGCATAATTCATGAGTCTGAAGGATCTCCCTCTGTGTTACTTCACAAAGGCTTCATACGAGCAGCAGCGAGTCTGCAGGACCTCACAGCCTCTAGGCCAGAGTAACACCGCATTTGAAAGCTAAGGCCTACAAAACCAACCTAAGCCTAATATATACATAATATATACATAAATGTGATGAAAACAAAACCAAAGAAAGAGGTCTTAGCTTTCAAATAAGGAGTTACTCTGGCCTGTAGGCTTCAAGCTCTCAGGTCAAGAAGCTTTTAGATTTGGGTGAAACCGAACTGGAGAAATGTGCTTAAGGTAAGAGGTTAAACTATCTCTCACAGCTGGAAGACTTTTTCATTGGCTGTAATTTATATTCCAGTGTTTTCATCAAAATGATCCGTCCCACTTAAAGTGCATATGACACATTAGACACATTTTCACAATACGTAGTTAACACAATTACATTCAAGATTCATGTTAAAATTTTACCTAAATCTGGCAAAAAATACCTTTTATTTTGGAAAAGAAAAACACTTCCGCATTAGCCATGGAGCCCCGGAAGTGACGTAGAACAAAACTGAAAATTGTTAACGGTCGCTGAAAGCCATAGAAGTCAATGGGATAATGTGTCCAAATAAACTGCAAACTGTCTCTCTCCCACAAAGATCAGAATGGGTTTTATTGCCATGGTTTGAGAACAGGTTCACAAACTAGGAATTTTTATCGGTGCAAATGTGCGACATAGAACATATAACACAGTTAAGATAAAATAAGATAAAAAACTTTAAAACTATAAGGCTATAGGGCATGCGTGAAAAAATATTAAATAAATGAGATAAAATAAAGTGACATATGACACATAGACAACAACAATTTGACATTGAACAACAGCGTGATTGTTTTAACAGATGTAGGCATATAAAGTGATAAAGTGATAAAGTGATTTAGTGATAAGTGATGGCAGTGGGTCTAAGTGTGGACACACCACACAGTGCAAGTGCAGATACATCCATGAGTCTGTAACTGGGTTATTGGGTCTTGTTATTGTTCATGAGTCTGATGGCGGAGGGGAAAAACTGTTCAAGTGGCGGGAGGTATGGGTCTGGATAGACCGTAGCCTCCTGCCCGAGGGGAGAGGGGTGAATAGTCCATGTCCAGGGTGAGAAGGGTCAGCTGTGATCCGACCCACACGCCTCCGGGTCCTGGAGGTGAACAGGTCCTGGAGAGATGGGAGCGCACAGCCAATCACCTTCTCAGCAGCAGCACAATGCGCTGCAGTCGATGCTTGTCCCGTTCTGTAGTGCCGGGGTACCACACGGTGATGGAGGAGGAGGTGAGGATGGACCACACGGTGATGGAGGAGGTGAGGATGGACCACACGGTGATGGAGGAGGTGAGGATGGACCACACGGTGATGGAGGAGGTGAGGATGGACCACACGGTGATGGAGGTGGTGAGGATGGACTCGATGATGGCCGTGTAGAACTGCACCAGCATCTTGGTTGGCAGCTTAAGTTTCCTCAGCTGCTGCAGGAAGAACATCCTCTGCTGGGCCTTCTTGATGAGGGAGCAGATGGTCGGCTCCCATCTGAGGTCCTGGGTGATGGTGGTGCCCAGGAAACGGAAGGAGTCCACGATGGAGATGGGGGTGGGAGAGTCTGTCAGGGCGAGGAGGGACGGTGGGGCTGTGTCTTTCCTGAAGTCCACGATCATCTCCACTGTCTTCTGGGCTTCAGCTCCAGGTTGTTGTGGCTGCACCAGGACGCCAGCCGGTCCACCTCTCTCCTGTAGGCGGACTCATCACCGTCCGAGATGAGCCCGATGAGGGAGGTGTCGTCCGCAAACTTGATCAGTTTAACGGACTGGTGACTGGAGGTGCAGCAGTTTGTGTACAGGGAGAAGAGCCAGGGGGAAAGTACACAGCCCTGAGGAGTTCCAGTGTTTGTAGTCCGAGTGTCCGAGACGATCTTCCCCAGCCGCACGTGCTGACTCCGGTCCGTCAGGAAGTCAGTGATCCACCTGCAGATTTAGCGAACCACAACTATATCACCATAAACCTGGGACAAAATGTGACAGGCTAAGGACCAACGATAAGAACAAATGTTGAGCTCTGACATTTAAAAAGGTCTTGATGCAATGAATGGAGATCAGCGCTGATAACGCAAAGAAGCTAGCAGGTTAAAGCTAACTAGCCCGCCGGCTGCTAGCAGATTCATTCAGGATTAGTTTGTTTACGTTCACACCACTTTTATGTTGTGCTTTGCATTAACGGGAGAGCAATTTGCTCACGGTACAGATGTAAAATGACAGTGGCTGATGATAAACTTGGCCTCTACACTGTAGCACACAGTAGCCAAAGCTAACACCAGGAGACGACATCTTCACGGCTTACAAACGCAGAACAAAGGCTCACAAACACAAACCGATCCATCAGATCAAGTCTGTAGAATGAAATCACACGTGGATCTGTACCGTGACCCTGCCATAAACAGCAGGATTTTACTCTGGAAATACAAACACCGCTAGCATCGTTAGCATGCGGCCACACGTCTGTAGCCTGATATTGACAAACATCGGTCGTAGCCACAATTCTCTCTTTGAACCATCGCACACTGGAGACAGAGCAGCTCACGATTTTACAAACCCCACTTGTGTCAAGTGACATCTAAACATCTTAGACAAAAGTAAATCACCAGCCCTAAGAAGCTAAGAAGCTAACCACCACAAAGCAGCAGTATCTTATAGCCAACTGTTGATTCACTAAACATGCAGAAAAACAAAAGTTACATTACTCACCAAACGCAGACATCGCTCTTCCATTGTGTGAAAGCCTTCAGTCCTCAAAGTATCCCATAAATAATGTCCACGTTTTGGAAAACATCGGCTCCTTAGCCACTGGGTAGGCCAGCCACTGCTCCACACGCACCTAAAATATCCATCCTGGTATGGATATGGAAAAGTGTAATCGTCCCGCGGGCAAAATAAAGTCCTTGTGTGCACAGATAAACTCCTGTTATTCCGCTGTTCCTCTGATGCACGTGTGTCCTGTCAGCATGGTGGCTGTTTTTGTTTTGATGCAGGCGGCGCAAAGTGAAGGAGGAGCTTATTTCCAGCGTGGAACCAACTTCTTATAAATATATTAAAAAGAAACTAAATAAGCTGCATTTCTAAATAAGCAAACTTTTAATGAATGCAAAGAATTGTATAAACATTATAAAATAAAACGAGCTACACCTGAGCTGAAGAAAACTGCACCAGAAGTGCATTTATACAAATGTCTGACTCCACACACACAATAACTTACATTTATTGAAGTAAATTACCAATGCAGTTTAATATAAATATAGCTAATCATAAAATCTGATGAAGAATATAAGAAAAAAGACTGTCAAATACCTACAAAAAAGAGCGCCATCTGCTGTATTTTTATTGCACCTAGCTTCTTCTACGTCAGCACTGAAGAGCGTTCTACTGTTGCTAAGGAGTTGCTAAGGACATTTCCCTGTTTATATTAACTACAGTTTTGACTTTTTAATCATATTTTCTCCACAAGCTGATATATATGGGTGTAAAACTGTGATATTTTCCTTAACACAGGTATTATCCCACCAAATCAAGAAGAATTATAAACAACTTGATAACCTGTCATATGCACTTTAAACAATCTTTATTCCACTTCCGTCTAAGTCTCTTGTTTTTCAAAGGACCTGCTATAAAAAGAAGTTGCTCGGACTTTACATTTAAAGCTCCGCCGACTGGAGTAAGTAAAGCCGTCGTTTCACATAGCGCGACCCGGCCGCCATGATCTACGTGCACGTATCGACACTGCCCCGCAGACCTTTCTGTTTCCACCACACAAACACATGCATTTGTTGTGGGCGGAGCCGCACAGAGGAGCTGCTGTACAGATCGTCATTAAAAGTTTTCAGAGCCGTGATGAGAACAAATGTGGACAAATGCTGCCCTCTGGTGGAGTTATGGAATCATTCAGAGGAGCCAAGCTGTATTAAAATAGAAAAGAAACCACTAAATACAACTATGAAGGTAAGCTAGATGCAAATGTTATGCTAACACCAGCTAAAGCTGCGCTAACAGTGGCTAAATGCTAATATCAGCAAAATCGCCTTTTAGCACAGCAGTATGATGTTATGAAATATTAAATCTGTATGACCTGCGTGTCAATAGTGAGGGCTGTCCACTCTCTCCTTTGGCCAATCAGAGGCCAGAGTCTGTTCACGTCACATCAGACACGGGTCACACGGGTCAGCGCTTTGGCCACAGCCAGAGGTCGGTCCTAAACCTATCCCTGGTCAGACCGGTTAGGCCTTTGTTATGGAAAAGCTCCACAAAGCGAGTGAAACGCATCTGCATGTGGAAAAGAGCCTTTACCGGCTCAGTCCGCTCTCAATGTTTTGTCTACTTAACCAGTGTTACAAATATGTTTATATTACTATTACAGAAATGTAACTGAGTTACTTTAAGTTACTTCTGAGTTACTTTTGGCAAATATAAACTGAAAACCGTAATAAAGCCCCGGAGCGAAGGTGCCGTCAGAGATTTCCCTGCTCTCTCGTGTTTTGTTTTGACATTAACTACAGATCTAAGCAGCAGAGTTTAACACGGTTTGTGCTGCATTGTGTGTTTGGAAAGAGTTTGGCATCAGTACAAACCATTTAAATGCTCGTGTAACTTGAGTTACTTAAATTGTAATGACTAATATGATCCCATATGTTAAATATGTTTTATTCCTTAGTCACTGAAAATATGTTTTTGTTACTCGTTACGTTTGTAATCTGTTTCCCCAACACTGCACTAACTTCAGTATCTGCTGCTTTGCTCTGTCAGGATGAAGCGTGTGATGGTTGGATTTAAAGGGAGAACTGGTGTGAGTCCAGGTATGAATGTGTTTACTGTTATTGTTTATTGCTGTTTCCTTTTATGTCTATAGGACGCCCTGCTGCATCTCAAGGGCGTTTTGTTAACTTTAATGCCGACCTCATAACCAATAGTTAGGAGTTTTACTTATTCATTGTTAAGTGTTAGTGTTGAGGCTAAATAAGGTGAAGATAAGGCGCGGTTTAAGCGACATCGCTCTCATAGAAACGCTTTCTGTAAGTTCCACATCAAAAGTCCAGTTTGGGACGTCATTAAAAAGTAAAAATACAAACAGTATTATGAGATAAGAGAGAGGGAGAGAGGATCAGCACTCACCCGTTTCCCGGCGCTGTTCTTCTTCATGTCTCCGCCGGGACGGGAGCTCTGACCTGCAGAGAGAGGAGAGAGACTCTGCTCTCCCCCGCTCCTCAGACGCTCCTCTCCCGGCAGCGCTCCTCTTCTCCCCTGCTGTGTGGACGGGACACTCCTCAGCTGCTCCTCTGTGTGGACGGGACGCTCCTCAGCTGCTCCTCTGTGTGGACGGGACGCTCCTCAGCTGCTCCTCTGTGTGGACGGGACCCTTCTCTTCTCCTCCTCAGAGTCGGGGCTCGGTGTCTGTGGAGTCTGTCCGGTCTGTGGTGACTCTGCTCTGTTCGCTCTGAGGTCGGTGTCCGGTTTCCCCCCCCTCCTCCCTCCTCCTCCCTCCTCCTCCCCCGGGACTCCCTGCTGCTCTGAGGTGGAGCAGTGGCGCCCCCTGCAGGCTCCACCCCTTTTGTTCCTCTGTTACATAACACACACACACTGCCCCCTAGAGGACAGCAGTGTGTTTATTTAATTTTGTATTGGTCACTGATGCCGCCTGTGCTAATGTTATGAGGCTCATGGGGGGAGGGGCTTATACGGGGCGTTGGAGGGTTTGTGAGGTGGGGGTAGTTGTCCATGGTGGGGTAGTTGTCCATGGTGGGGGTAGTTGTCCATGGTGGGGGTAGTTGTCCATGGTGTCATATTTATGTTTCAGTCGTTTAACATTTCCTTTTGTTTTTACTCAAACAGAAGTAAAAAGTTCTGAATGATAAAACTACTCACTGTAATGACACGTAATAACATCAGGTCACATGATCAGGCGCTCCGTTGCTGTCGGTTACTTATTTACAGGAAGTGTCCGATCTCTTCCTGGTCCCAGGTCCAGGTGAGGGCCGTCGCCGCGGCAACGCAGGTGAGTTAATGTTTGTGTTCCACCGGGAACCGAGGCAGGAAATAAAACACGAGAACCAGGACTAAACCAAAGACTGAACCAGGACTGAACCAGGATTAAACCAGGACTAAACCAAAGACTAAACCAGGACTAAACCAGGACTGAACCAGGACTGGAGCCGTTTCAGGATGAAGCTTCACACTAAGATCCAGCTGCTGAAGTTTTGCTTCACGCTCCTCAACTTTGTTTTCCTGGTAAGAACTTTAAAGAAATATTAAATCTTAATATTCAGCTTTTGATGCTGTTTGCCCTCAAATAAAAGATACAAATGTAAAAGAAATGAAATGGAATAAATGAACAATATTGATTTGTTTTATGGTTCGATTTGACTAAGAAGGAAATTCCCGTTTACCATGGAATCCTTGGAGAAGGTTTATTTACACAGACGGGTCTCCCTCAGGCTGATAAAGTATTTTAGTATCGCTACTGGAAACCAAGTATTGCTAGATCGAAACGGTATCCAGGCCTAGTAAGGACTAAACCTGGACTAAACCTGGACTAAACCTGGTCTAACCCTGGACTAAACCTGGACTAAACCAGGTCTAACGCTGGACTAAACCTGGACTAAACCAGGTCTAACCCTGGACTAAACCTGGACTAAACCAGGTCTAACCCTGGACTAAACCTGGGACTAAACCAGGTCTAACCCTGGACTAAACCTGGACTAAACCAGGTCTAACCCAGGTCTAACGCTGGACTAAACCAGGTCTAACCCTGGACTAAACCTGGACTAAACCAGGTCTAACCCTGGACTAACCCTGGACTAAACCAGGTCTAACCCTGTGCTCTGACCTCAGGCTCTGGGCCTCAGCGCGGCCGGATGTGGAGTCTGGATTCTTTTTGACTCGAGCTTCATCAGCGCCGTCTCCTCAGGTTCAGCTTTTACACATTTATCTAATTTTTATACATTTAAACTTTTACCTTTTGTATTTTTGTGCAACATTTTCAGTCTTATTGTTTCTATGTGTCGTTTTTTTGTTAAGTCTTTTTTGTTTTGGGTGATTGTTTTGTTTTTGGCATTTCCCGTCCTCTTTTCTCCTGGTTTGTCGCGCCTCATCCTCGCGGCTGTTTGACAATATTATCTTGTTTCTTTCTTCCTCCATGTTTTTCTTCTCATTTTTTTATTGTACAATTTTTGTTCACGCTTTTTCTCCATAAAACGTTTGTCTTTTCATTCTTTTTCTAATTTGAAGAAAAAAATCTTGTTTTTTTTTATTTCATTTTCCTCTTGGGTTTTTTTTTTATATAATTTTTTTTCCTCTATTTCCTCCTGTTTCCTCTCATGTCGTCTCTGGTCTCTGTCGTCCTCTGGTCTCGGTCGTCCTCTGGTCTCTGTCGTCCTCTGGTCTCGGTCTCAGTCGTCCTCTGGTCTCTGTCGTCCTCTGGTCTCAGTCGTCTTTTTTCGTCCTCTGGTCTCTGTCGTCCTCTGGTCTCTGTCGTCCTCTGGTCTCTGTCGTCCTCTGGTCTCTGTCGTCCTCTGGTCTCATGTCGTCCTCTGGTCTCAGTTCGTCTCTGGTCTTGTCGTCCTCATGTCTGCAGGTCGTCCTCGTGGCCTCTGTCGTCCTCTGTCTCTGTCGTCCTCTGGTCCTCTGTCGTCCTCTGGTCTGCGGTCGTCCTCTGTCTCTGTCGTCCGCTGGTCCTCGGTCTGCAGTCGTCTCTGGTGCTCTGTCGTCCTCTGGGTCTCTGTCCGTCCTCATGGTCTCGTCCGTCCTCTGGTCTCTGTCGTCCTCTGGTCTTCGGTCTCAGTCGTGCTCTGGTCTCTGTCGTCCGTCTGGTCCTCTAGAGTCGTCCTCTGGTCCTGTCGTCCTCTTGGTCTCGTCTCTAGGTCGTCCTCTGGTGCTCTGTCGCCTCTTGGTCTCTGTCGTCCTCTGGTCCTGGTCCGTCCTCTGGTCTCTGTCGTCCTGCTGGTCTCTGCTCGCACTGCTGGTCCCTGATCCGTCCTCTTGGTCCCTGTCGTCTCTGGTCTCTGTCGTCTGCTGGTCCCTGTCGTCCTCTGGTCCTTCTGTCGTCCTCTGGTCTGGTCTCCTGTCGTCCTCTGATCCTGTCGTCCTCTGGTCTCTGCTCGTCCTGCTGGTCCTCGGTCTCAGTCGTCTCTGGTCTCTGTCGTCCTCTGGTCTCTGTCGTCCTCTGGTCTCTGTCGTCCTCATGGTTCTGTCCGTCCTCTGGTCTCTGTCGTTTTCCTGCTGGTCTCTGTTCGTCCTCTGGTCTCACGTCGTCCCTCTGTCTCGAGTCAGTCCTCTGGTCTCAGTCGTCCTCTGGTCTCAGTCGTCCTCTGGTCTCAGTCGTCCTCTGGTCTTCTGTCGTCCTCTGGTCTCTGTCGTCCTCTGGTCTCCTGTCGTCCTCTGTCTTCGGTCTCTGTCTCCATCTGGTCTCAGTCCGTCTCTGGTCTCTGTCGTTCCTCTGGTCTCAGTCGTCCTTCCTCTGGTCTCTGTCGTCCTCTGGTCTCTGTCGTCCTCTGGTCTCAGTCGTCCTCTGGTCCGTTCGTCCTCTGGTCTCAGTCCGTCCTTCTGGTCTCAGTTCGTCCTCTGGTCTCGTCGTCCTCCGTGGTCTCAAGTTCCGTCCTCTGGTCTCAGTCGTCCTCTGGTCTCTGTCGTCCTCTGGTCTCAGTCGTGGCCTCTGGTGCTCTGTCGTCCTCTGGGTCTCAGTCGTCCTCTGGTCTCAACGTCGTCCTCGTGTCTCGGTCTGCCTCTGGTCTGCAGTCGTCCTCTGGTCTCTGTCGTCCTCTTGGTCTCTGTCGTGCCTCATGGTCTCAGTCGTCCTTGGTCTCTGTCGTCCCTCTGGTCCTCAGTCCGTCTCTGGTCTCGGTCGTCTCCTGGTCTGTCTGCTCGTGCCTCTGGTCTCTTGTCGTCCTTTGTCTGCTGTCGTCCTCTGGTCTCAGTGTCTCTGGTCTCTGTCGTCTCTGGTTCGGTCTCTGTCGTTCCTCTGTCTCAGTCCGTCCTCTGGTCTGCTGTCGTCCTCTGGGTCTCTGTCGTCCTCTTGTTCCTCGGTCGTCCTCTGGTCTCTGTCGTCCCTCTGGTCCTCTGTCGTCCTCTGGTCTCGGTCCTCTGTCGTTCCTGCTGGTCTCTGTCGTCCTCTGGTCTTGTGTCCTCTGGTCCTCTGGTCGCCTCGTGGTCTCTGTCGTCCTCTGGTCTTGTCGTCCTCTGGTCTCGTCGTGCCTCTGGTCCCTCAGGTCCGTCCTCTGGTCCTCGGTCGTCTCTGGTCTGCGGTCGTCCTCTGGTCTCGGTCGTCCTCTGGTCCTCTGTCGTCCTCGTTGGTCTCTGTCGTCCTGCTGGTCCCAGTCCGTCCTCGTGTCTCAGTCCTCTGGTTTCCTGTCGTCTCTCGTCCTCTGGTTTTCCTGTCCTCACTCGTCCTCTGGTTTCCTGTCGTGTCTCCGTCCTCTGGTTTCCTGTCGTTCTCTGGTCTCGTCGTCCTCTGGTTCTGGTCGTCCTCTGGTCTGGTCTCAGTCGTCCTCTGGGTACTTCGTGCCGTCCTCCTGGGTCTCGTCGTCCCTGGTTTCCTGTCGTCTCTCGTCCCTTGGTTTCCTGTCGTCCTCGTCCTCTGGTTTCCTGTCGTCTTTCGTCTCTGGTTTCCTGCGTCCTCGTACGCTGGTATCTGTCCGTCCCTCTGGTCTCTGTCCGTCTCTGGTCTCTGTCGTCCTCTGGTCTCGGTCTCAGTCCCGTCCTCTGGTCTCAGTCGTACTCTGGTTCTCTGGTTCCTGTCGTCTCTCGTTCCTCTGGTTTCCTGTTCCTCACCGTCCTTCTGGTTTCTGTCGTCTCTCGTCCTCTGGTTTCCTGTCGTTCTCCGCTGCTCTGGTCTCTGTCGTCCTCCTGGTCCTCGTCTCTGTCGTCCTCTGATCCCTGTCCGTCTCTGGTCCTCTGTTCGTCCTCTGGTCCTCGGTCTCAGTCGTCCTCTGGTCTCTGTCGTCCTCTGGTCCTCTGTCGTCCTCCTGTCTCTGTCGTGCCTCTTTGGATCCTTCTGTCCGTCCTCTGGTCTCTGTCGTCCCTCGTTCCTCTGGTTTCCCTGTCGTCCTCGTCCTCTGGTTTCCTGTCCTCACTCGTCCTCTGTTCCTGTCATCTCTCGTCCTCCTGGTTTCCTGTCCTCACCGTCCTCTGGTTTCTCTGTTTGTCGTTCCTCTGGTCTCTGTCGTCTCGGTCTCCGCCGCCTCCGTCTCGCGTCTCTCGTCGTCCCTCTGCGCTTCCTCTGTCGTTCCTCTGGTCTCTGTCGTCCTCATGGTCTGCGGTCGTGCCTCCTGGTTCTCTGTCCGTCCTCTGGTGCCCTGTCGTCCTCGTGGGTCCCCTGGTCGTCCTCTGGTCCAGTCCGCGTTCTCTGGTTTCCTGTCGTCTCTCGTTCTCTGGGGTTTCCTTTCGTCTCTCGTCCTCCTGGTTTCCTGTCGTCTCTCGTCCTCTGGTTTCCTGTCGTGTCCTCGTCTCTGGTCTCCGGTCTCAGTCGTCCCTCTGGTCTCCCTCTGTCGTCTCCTGGTCTCTGTCGTCCCTGCTGGTCTCTGTCGTCGCTCTGGTCCTCTGGTCCGTCCTCTGGTCTGCTGTTCCGTTCCTCTGGTCTCTGTCGTCCTCTGGGTCTCGGTCGTCCCTGGGTCCTCTGTCGGTCCTCTGGTCTCGTCGTCCTCTGGTCTTCTGTCGTCCTCTGGTCTCGTCGTCCTCTTTTGGTCTCTGTCGTCGCTCGTGGTCTCGTCGTCACCTCGGTCTCTGTCGTCCTCTGGTCTCTGTCGTCCTGCCATGGTCTCGGTCGTGCCATCATGGTCTCGGTCGTCCTCGTGGTCTCTGTCTCCTCTGGTCTAGGTCGTCTCCTGGTCTCTGTCGTCCTCTGGTCCTCTGGTTCTGTCCTCACTCGTCCCTCTGGTTTCCTGTCCTCACTCGTCTCTGGTTTCCTGTTCTCACTCGTCCTCTGGTTTCTGTCCTCACTTGTCCTCTGGTTTCGCTGTCCTGTCGTCCCTCTGGTCTCAGTGCGTCCCTCTGGTCTCGGTCGTTCTCTGGTCTCTGGTCGTCCTCTGGTGCTCTGTCGTCCTTGGTCTCTGTCCGTCCCTCGTGGTCTCAGTCGTCCTCTGGTCTCTGTCGTCTCTGGTCTCGGTCCTCTGTCGTTCCTCTGGTCTCAGTCGTCGCTCTGGTTCTCTGTCGTCCTCCTGCGTCACTTGGTTTCCTGTCCTAACTTGTCCTCTGGTTTCCTGTCCTCACTCGTCCCTCTGGTTCCTGTCCTACTCGTCTTCTGGTTTCCGTGCTCTGTCGTCCTCTGGTCTCTGTCTCCTCTGGTCTCTGTCGTCCTCTGGTCTGCTGTCGTCTCTGGTCTCTGTGCGTCCCTCTGGTCTCAGGTCGTTCCTCTGGTTTCCTGTCTCTCTCCGTCCTCTTGGTTTCCTGTCGTCTCTCGTCCTCATGGTTTTCCTGTCGTGTCTCGTCGCTCTGGTTTCCTGTCGTCCTCTGGTCTCAGTCGTCCTCTGTCTCAGTCGTCTCATGTGTCTCTGCCGTCCCGGTCTCGTCCCTCAGTCGTCGCTCGTGGTCCTCAGTCCGTCCCTCTGGTCTCGGTCTCTGTCGTCCTGCTGATCCCTGTCGTCCTCTGTCTCGGTCGTCCTCTGTCTCTGGTCGTCGCTCTGGTCTCGGTCTCAGTCGTCCCTCGCTGGTCTCTGTCGTCCTCTGGTGCTCGTCGTCCTCTGGTCTCAGTCGTCCTCTTCTGGTCTCGGTCTCTGTCGTCCTCGTGATCCCTGTCGTCGCTGCCGTCCTCTGGTTTCCTGTGTGTTCGTTCCTCTGGTTTCCTTGTGTCTCTCGTCCTTCTTGGTTTCCTGTCCTCAACTCGTCCCTGGTTTCCTGTCGTTGTCTCGTCCAGCTCGTCCTCGTGGTCTTCAGTCGTCCTCTGGTCTCGGTCCTCTGTCCGTCCTCTGATCCCCTGTTCGTCCTCTGGTCTCTGTCGTCCTCTGGTCTCTGTCGTCCTCGTGGTCTCTGTCCGTCCTCTGGTCTCTGTCGTCTCTGGTCTCTGTTTCGTCCTCTGGTCTCGTCTCTGTCCCCGTCCTCATGATCCCTGTTCCGTCCTCTGTCTCTGTCGTCCTCGTGGTCGCTGCGGTCCTCAGTCCGTCCTCTGGTCTCTTGTCGTCCTGCTGGTCTCTGTCGTCCTCTGGTCTCTGTCCGTCCTCTTGGTTTCTGTCGTCACTCGTCCTCTGGTTTCCTGTCGTCTTTCGTCCTCTGGTTTCCTGTGTCTCTCGTCCTCATGGTTTCCTGTCCTCGTCCCTCTGGTCTCGGTCTCAGTCGTCCTCTGGTCTCAGTCGTCCTCTGGTCTCGGTCTCTGTCGTCCTCTGATCCCTGTCGTCCTCTGGTCTCCCGTCCCGTCCTCTGGTCTCTGTCGTCCTCTGGTTTCTCTGTCCGTTCCTCTGGTCCTCGTGTCGTCTCTGGTATGCGTCGTTCCTCTTGGTCTCTGTCGTCCTCGTTCTCTGTCGTTCCTTCTGGTCTCTGTCGTCCTCTGGTCTCAGGTCGTCCTCTGGTCTCTGTCGTCTCCTGGTCCCTGTCGTCTTTGGTCCCTGTCGTCACTCGTCCTCTGGTTCCCTGTCGTCTCTCGTCTTGTTTCCTGTCGTCACTCGTCCTCTGTTTCCTGTCGTCTCTCGTCCTCTGGTTTCCTGTCGTCACTCTGCGTCTCTGTCGTCTCTGGTCTGGGTTCTCAGTCGTCCTCTTGCGTCTTGTCGTCCTCTGGCTTCTCTGTGTCCTCTGGTCTCTGTCGTCCTCTGGTCTCTGTCGTCCTCTGGTCTCTGTCGTTCTCTGGTCTCTCTCGTCGTCCCTCGTGGTCTGTCGCCTCTGGTCTCTGTCGTCCTCTGGTTTCGGTCGTCCTCTGTCTCTGTCGTCCTCTGTCTCTGTCGTTTCCTCTGTCTCTGTCGTCCTCTGGTCTCGGTCGTCTCTGGTCTCTGTCCGTCCCTCTTGGTCTCTGTCGTCCCTCTGGTCTCTTCGTCCTTCTGGTCTCGGTCGTCCTCTGGTCTCAGTCGTCCTGCTGGTCTCAGTCGTCCTCTTGGTCTCAAGTCGTCTCTGCGTCTCAGTCGTCCTCTGGTGCCTGTCGTCTCTGGTCCTCTGTCGTCCTCTGGTGCTCCTGTCGTCCTCTGGTCTCGGTCCTCTGTCGTGCCTCTTGTCTCAGTCGTCTCTGGTCCCTCTGTCCGTTCTGCTGGTCTCAGCTCGTCTCTGGTCTCAGTCCGTCCTCTGGTCTCTGTCGTCGCTCTGGTCTCTGTCGTCCTCGTAGTCTCCTGTCGTCTCTCGTCCTCTGCGTTTCCTGTCCTCACTCGTCCTCTGGTTTCCTGTCGTCACTCGTCCTCTGGTTTTCCTGTCGTCTCTCGTTCCTCTAGTGTCCTGCTGGTCTCAGTGCGTCCTCTGGTCTCTGTCGTCCTCATGTCTCAGTTCGTCTCTGGCTGGCTGTCGTCCTCTGGTCTCTGTCGTCGCTCTGGTTCATCTCGTCGTCCTCTGGTTTTCCGTGTCCTCACTCGTCCTCTGGTTTCCTGTCGTCTCTCGTCCTCTGGTTTCCTGTCGTCACTCGTCCTCTGTCGCCTCTGTCTCTGTCGTCCTCGCGTGGCATCAGTGCGTCCAGACTCTGGTCTCTGATGTCCTCTGGTCTCCGTCGTCCTCTGGTCTCGGTCGTACTCTGGTTTCCTGTCGTGTCTCGTCCTCTGGTTTCCTGTCGTCACTCGTCTCTGGTTTCCTGTCGTCTCTCGTCCTCTGGTTCTGTCCTCACTCGTCCTCTGGTTTCCTGTCCTCGGTATCTGTCGTTCCCATCTGGTCTCAGTCGTGCCTCTGGTCTCTGTCCGTCCCCCCCCCCCCCGTTCTGTCTCTGTCCGTTCCTCTGTCTCGGTCGATCTCTCGTCCTCTAGTTTCCTGTCTGTCTCTCGTCCTTCTGGTTTCCTGTTCGTCTCTCGTTCTCTGGTTTCCTGTCATCTTCTCGTTCCTCTGGCCCGTCCTCATGGTCCCTGTCCCCGTCCTCTGGTCCTGTCGTCCTCTGGGTCTCTGTCGTCCTCTGGTTTCTCGGTCGTGCCTGCTGGTCTCGGGTCGTCCTGCGTGGTCTCGTCCCGTGGCCTCTGGTCTCGGTCGTCATTCGGTGGTCTCGGTCGTCCTCTGGCTTCTGTTCGTGCCTCTGGTCTCTGGGTGTCCTCTGGTCTCAGTCGTCCCTGCTTCCTTTTGGTCTAGGTCCGCGTCCTCTGGTCTCTGTCGTCCTGCTGGTCTCGGTCTCAGTCGTGCCTCGTGGTCTCAGCTGGTCCTCTGGTTCTGTCCTCACCGTCCTCTGGTTTCCTGTCCTCATGTCCTCTGTTTCCTTCCTCACTCGTCCTTTGGTTTCCTGTCGTCTCTCGTCTCTGGTTTCCTGTCCTCGTCGTCCTCCTGGTCTCTGTCGTCCTCTGCGGTGCTCGGTCGTTACGCTCTGGTCTCAGTCGTCTCTTGGTCCTCGTCTCGTCCGTCCTCGTGATCCCTGTCCGTCCTCTGGTCCTCGTGTCGTCCCTCATTGGTCTCTGTCGTCCTCTGGTCTCTGTCGTCCGTCTGGTCTCTGTGCGTCCTCTGGTCTCTGTCGTCCTTCTGGTCTCTGCTCGTCCTTTGTCTCTTCGTCCTTTGGTCTGTGTCGTCCTCTGGTCTCGGTCTCTGTCGTTCCTCTGGTCCAGTCGTCTCTGGTCTCTGTCGCCTGCATGGTCTCTGTCGTCCTCTGGTCTCTGTGCGTCCTCTGGTTCCTCTGTCGTCTCTTGGTCTCTGTCGTCCTCTGATCCCTGTCGTTCCTCTGGTCCCTCAACTCGTCCTTGTTTCCTGTCCTCACTCGTCTCTGGTTTCCTGTCCTCACTCGTCCTTGGTTTCCTGTCCTCACTCGTCCTCTGGTTTCCTGTTCTGTCGTCCTCTGGTCTCTGTCGTGCCTCTGGTCCTCTGTCGTTCATCTTGGTCTTCGGTCGTCCCTCTGGTCTCTGTCGTCCTCTGGTCCTCCGGTCGTCCTCTGGTCTCTGTCGTCCTCCTGGTCTCTGTCGTTTCCTGTCTCTGTCGTCCTCTGGTCTTTCTGTCGTCCTCTGGTCTGCGGTCGTCCTCTTGGTCTCTGTCGTCCTCTGGTCCTCGGTCGTCCTTCTGGTCTCTGTACGTTTCCTCTGGTCTCTGTCGTCCTGCTGGTCTGCGGTCGTCTGCTGGTCTCAGTCGTCTCCTGGATCTTAGTCGTCCTCTGGTCTCGAGTTCGTCCTCTGGTCTCAGTCGTCTCTGGTCTCTGTCGTCTCTGGTCTGCTGTCGTCCATCTGGTCTCTGGTCTCACTCGTCCTCGGTTTCCTGTCCTCACTCGTCACTCTGTTTCCTGTCCTCACTCGTCCTCTGGTTTTCCTGTCCTCACTCGTCCTCTGGTTTCCTTGGTCTCTGTTCGTCTCTGGTCTCTGTCCTCCTCCTGGTCGCTGTTCGTCCTCTGGTCTCTGTCGTCCTCTTGGTCTCCTGTCGTCCTCTGGTCTCTGTCGTTCTCTGGTCCCCTGTTCGTCCTCTGGTCTCTGTCGTCCTCTGGTCTCTGTCGTCCTCTGGTGCTCGGTTCTGTCGTTCCTCTGGTCCTCCTGTCGTCGCTCTGGTCTCAGTCGTCCTCTGGTCTCTGTCGTCCTCTGGTCTCGGTCTCTGTCGTCCTCGGTCTCTGTGTCCTCTGGTCTCTGTCGTCCTCTGGTCTCTGTCGCTCTGGTCCTCTGTCGTCCCTCTGGTCTGGCGTGCTCTGTCGTCTGTGGTCTCTGTCGTTCCTCTGGTCTCAGTCGTCCTCTGGTCCTCAGTCCGTCCTCTGGTCTCTGTCGTCCTCTTTGTCCTGTCGTCCCTCTGGTCTTTGTCCGTCCTCTGGTCTCAGTCGTCCTCTGGTCTCTGTCGTTCCTCTGCACTCGTCCTCTCCGGTTTCCTGTCCTCACCTCGTCCTTCTGCGTTTCCTGCTCGTCTCTATCTGTCCTCTGGTTTCCTGTCGTCTCTCGTCTGTCGTCCTCTGGTCCAGTCGTCCTCGGTGGTGCCTCTGTCGTCTCATGTCTCAGTGCGTCCCGTGGTCTCAGTCCGTGCCTGCTGGTCTCTGTCGTCCCTCTTGGTTTCCTGTCGTCTCTCGTCCTCTGGTTTCTGTCGTCACTTCGTCCTCTGGTTTCCTGTCGTGTCTCGTCCTCTGGTTTCCTGTCGTCTCGGTCCTCTGGTCCGTCCCTGTCCGGTCGTCCTCTGGTCTCAGTCGTCCTCTGGTCTCTGTACGTCCTAGTGGTCTCCGTCTCTGTCGTTCGCTCTGGTCTTCCTGTCCTCACTCGTCCTCTGGTTTCCTGTCCTCACTCGTTCCTCTGGTTTCCTGTCGTCTCTCGTCCTCTGGTTTCCTGTCGTCACTTCGTCCTCTGGTTTCCTGTGTCCTCTGGTCTCAGTCGTCTCTGGTCTCTGGTCGTCCTCTGGTCCTCGGCTCTGTCGTTCCTCATGGTCTCTGTCGTCCTCGTGGTCCTCTGTCGTCCTCCTGTTCGTCTCTCCGGTCCTCTGGTTTCTTCTGTTCGTCTCTCGTCCTCTGGTTTCCTGTCGTCACTCGTCCTCTGGTTTCCTGTCCTCACTCGTCCTCTGGTCTCTGTCGTCCTCTGGTCTCGGTCTCTGGTCGTTGCCCTCTGGTCCTCTGTCGTCCTCTGGTCTCTGTCGTCCTCGTGGTCTCTGTCGTCCCTCTGTGCTCTGTCGTCCTCATGGTCTCAGTCGTCCTCGTGTCTCAGTCCGTCTCTGGTCCCTGTCGTCTCTGGTCTCTGTCGTCCTTTGGTCTCTGTTCGTCTCTGTCCTCTGGTTTCCTGTCGTCTCTCGTCCTCTGGTTTCCTGTCCCACTCGTCCTCTGGTTTCCTGTCCTCACTCGTCCTCTGGTTTCCTGTCCATCACTCTCCTCTGTCGTCCTCTGGTTCTTCTGTCGTCCCTCTGGTCTGCTGTCGTCCTGGCTGCGTCTCGGTCGTACCTCTGGTCTGCGTCGTCCTCTGGTCTCGTCGTCTCTGGTCCTCAGTCGTCTCTGGTCTCTGTCGTCCTCTGGTCTCGTTCTGTCGTTCGCTCTGGTCTCTGTCGTCCTCTGGTGCTCTGTGCGTCCTCTGGTCTGCTGTCGTGCCTCTGGCTCTCTGTCGTCCTCTGGTCCTCTGTCGTCCTCTGGTCTGCGTGTCCGCGTCCTGCGCTGGTCTCTGGATCGTCTCTGGTCCTCGTTCGTCCTCTGGTCCTCGGTCGTCCTGCTGGTCTCTGTCGTCCTCTGGTCTCTGTCGTCCTCTGGTCTCGGTCGTCCTCGTGGTCTCGGTCGTCCTCTGGTTTCCTGTGTCACTCGTCCTCTGGTTTCCTGTCGTCTCTCGTCCTCTGGTTTCCTGTCGTCTCTCGTCCTCTGGTTTCCTGTCGCTCATCGTCCTCTGGTCTCGGTCCCGTCCTCTGGTCTCGTCGTCCTCTGGTCTCGTGCGGTCGTCCTCTGGTTCAGGTCGTCCTCTGGTCCTCGGTCGTCCTTGTCTCCTTCTGGTTTCCTGTCCTCACTCGTCTCTGGTTTCCTGTCCTCCACCGTCCTCTGGTTTCCTGTCCTCACTCGTCCTCTGGGTCCTGCTGGTCCTCTGTCGTCCTCTGGTCTCGGTCCGTCCTCTGGTCTTCGGTCGTGCCTCATGGTCCCTCTGTCGTCCTCTGGTCTCGTGCGTCTCTGGTCCTGTCGTCACTCTGGTCTCTGTCGTTGCCCTGGTCTCTGTCCGTCCTCTGGTTCTGTCGTCCTCCTGGTCTCTGTTCGTCCTCTGGTCTCTGTCGTCCTCTGGTCTCTGTCCGTCCTCGTGGTCTCTGGTCGGTCCTCTGGTCTCGTCGTCTCTCTGGGTCTCGGTCGTCCTCTGGTCTCTGTCGTCCTCTGGTCCTTCACTCGTCCTCGGGTTTCCTGTCCTCACTCGTCTCTGTGCGTTCCTGTCCTCACTCCGTCCCTTCTGGTTTCCTGTCCTCACTCGTCCTCTGGTTTCCTTCTGGTCGTCCTCTGGTCTCCTGTCGTTCCTCTGGTCTCGGTCTCTGTCTTCTCTGGTCTCTGTCGTCCGTCTATGGGTCTCTGTCGTCCATGCTGTCTCTGTCGTCCTCTGGTCTCAGTCGTCCTCTGGTCTCTTGTCGTCTTTGGTCTCAGTCGTCCTCTGGTCTCATCGTCCTCATTGATCTTCAGTGCGTCCTCTGGTGCTCGGTCGTCCTCTGTCTCTGTCGTCCTCCTGGTCTCGGTCTCTGTGTCCGTTCCTCCTGGTCCTCAGTCCGTCCCTCTGGTCTCGTCGTCCTCCTCGTCCTCTGGTTTCCTGTCGTCTCCTCGTCCTCTGGTTTCTGTCGTCACTCGTCTCTGGTTTCCTGTCGTGTCTCGTCCTCTGGTCCTGTCGTCCTCTGATCTCTGTCGTCCTCTGATCTCCTGTCGTCCTCTGGTCTCGGTCGTCCCTCTGATCTCTGTCGTCTCTGATCTCTGTGCGTCCTCTGGTCTCAGTCGTCCTCTGGTCTCAGTCGTCCTCTGGTCTCTGTCGTCCTCTGGTCTCCGGTCCGTCATCTGGTCTCTGTCGTTCCTCTGGGTCTCGGTCGTCCTCTGGTCTCTGTCGTTCCTCTGGTCCTGTCGTCCTCTGGTCTCTGTTCGTCCTCGTGATCTCTGTCGTCCCTGCTTGATTCCTCTGTGCGTCCTCACTGGTTTCCTGTCCATCACTCGTCCTCTGGTTTCCTGTCGTCTCTCGATCCTCTGGTTTCCTGTCGTCTCTCGTCTCTGGTTTTCCTGTCCTCAGTCGTCCTCTCGGTCTCAGTCCGTCCTCTGTCAGTCGTCGCTCTGGTCCTCTGTCGTGCTCGTGGTCTGCAGGTCGTCCTCTACGTCTCTGTCGTCCTCGTGGTCTCTGTCGGTCCTCTGGTCTCAGTCCGTCCTCTGGTCTCTGGTCTCTGTCGTCCTCTGGTCTCTGTCGTCCTCTGGTCTCCACTGTCGTCCTCTGGTCTTCAGTCGTCCTCTGGTCTGCTGTCGTCCTCTTTGGTCTCTGTCAGTCCTCTGGTCTTTGTCGTCCATCATTGGTCTCAGTTCGTCCTCTGGTCCTCAGTCGTCCTCTGGTCCTGCAGTCTCCTCTGGTCCTCTGGTCGTCCTCTGGTCTCTGCTCGTCCTTTGGGTCTCTGTCGTCCTCTGGTCTCTGTTCGCCTGCTGGTCTGGTCGTCCTCTGTCTCTGTCGGTCCTCTGGCGTCTCGGTCGTCTCTCCTGCGTCTCTGTCGTCCTCCTGGTCTCTGTCGTCCTCTGGTCTAAGGTCTCAGTCGTCCTCTGGTCTTCGGTCGTCCTCTTGCGTCTCAGTCTCTGTCGTTCCTCTGGTCTCTGTTCGTCCGTCGTGGTCCTCTGTCGTCCCTCTGGTCTCTGTAGTCCTCTGGTCCTCTGGTTTCTGTCCTCACTCGTCCTCTGGTTTCCTGTCCTCACTCGTCCTCTTGGTTTCTGCTCCTCATTGTCCTCTGGTTTCCTGCCTCATGGTCTCTGTCGTCCTCTGGTCTCTGTTCGTCCTCTGGTCTTCGTCTCAGTCCGTCTCTGGTCTCGGTCTCAGTCGTCCTCTGGTCTCAGTCGTCTCTCTTCCTCTGGTTTCCTGTGTCTCGTCCTCTGGTTTCTGTCGTCTCTCGTCCTCTGGTTTCCTGTCGTCTCTCGTCCTCTGGTTTCCTGTCGGTCTGTCCCTCATGGTCTCGGTCTCAGTCGTCCTCTGGGTCTCCTGTCGTCCTCTGGTCTCTGTCTGTCCCTTGGTCTCCGTCTGCAGTCGTCCCTGGTCCTCTGTCGTCCCTCTGGTCTCTGTCGTTCCTTGGTCTCGGTCTCTGTCGTCTCTGGTCTCTGTCGTCCTCTGGTCCTCAGTCCGTGCCTCTGGCTCTTGTCGTCCTCTGGTCTGCAGTCGTCCCTGGTCTCCCGTCGTCCTCTGGTCTCAGTCGTCCTCTGGTCTCTGTCGTCCTCTGGTCTCTGATCGTGCTCGTGGTCTCAGTCGTCTCTGGTCTAGTCGTCCTCTGGTGCTCTGTCGTCCTCTTGGTCTCCAGTCGTCCTCTGGTCTCTTGTCGTGCCTCTTGGTCTTCTGTCGTCCTCTGGGTTTCCTGTCGTGTCTCGTCCTCTGGTTTCCTGTCGTCTCTCGTCCTCTGGTTTCCTGTCCTCACTCGTCCTCTGGTTTCCTGTCGTCTCTCGTCCTCTGTTGTTCTCTGGTCTCTGTCCGGTCCTGCTGGTGCTTGTCGTCCTCTGTTCTCAGTTCGTCCTCTGGTTCTCAGTCGTCCTCTGGTCTCAGTCGTCCTGCTCGTCCTCTGGTTTCCTGTCGTCTCTCGTCCTCTGTTTCCTGTCGTCTCTCGTTCATCTGGTTCCCTGTGTCTCTCGTCCTCTGGTCTCAGTCGTCCTCTGTGTCTGCCTGTCCGTCTCTGGTCCTCTGTCGTCCTCTGGTCTCAGTCGTCCTCTGGTCTCTGTCGTTCCATCTTGGTCTCTGTCGCCTCTGGTCTTGTCGTCCTCCTTTTGGTTTCTCAGTCGTCCTCTGGTCTCTGTCGTGCTCTTGGTCTCTGGTCGTCCTCTGGTCCTGTCGCGTCTCTGGTTTCCTGTCCTCACTCGTCCTCTGGTTTCCTGTCGTGTCTCGTCCTCTGTTTCCTTTCGTCCTCGTCCTCTGGTTCCTTTCGTCCTAGTCCGTCCTCTGTCTCGGTCCTCAAGTCGTCCTCTGGTCTCGGTCTCCCGTCTCCTCTGGTCTCAGTCGTCGCTCTGGTCTCAGTCGTCCTCTGGTCTCCGGTCCTCAGTCGTCCTCTGGTCTCCTGTCCGTCCTCATGGTCCTCAGTCGTCCTTGGTCTCTGTCCGTCCTTGGTCATCCTGTCGTCCCTCTGGTCTCTGTCGTCTTCTGAGCCTCAGTCGTCCTCTGGTCTCTGTCGTCCGTCTGTCTCTGTCCGTCCTGCCTGGCCTCTGTCGTCCTCTGGTCTCAGTCTGTCCTTCCTGGTCTCTGTCGTCCTCTTGCCGTCGTAAACGGTCGTCCTCTGGTCTCTGGTCTCTGTCGTCCTCTGGTCTCTGTCGTCCTCTTGGGTCTCGTCGTCCTCTGGTCCTGTCGTCGCTCTGGTCTCTGTCGTCCTCTGTCGCTGTCGTCCTGCTGGTCTCCTGTGTCCTCTGGCCTCTGTCGTCCTCTGGTCTCGAGTCCGTCGCTCATGGTCTTGTCGTCCTCTGGTCCTCTGTCGTGCCTCCTGGTCTCTGTCGTCCTGCTGGTCTCTGTCGTCCTCTGGTCTCTGTCGTCCTCTGGCCCTCTGTTCGTCTCTGGTCTCAGTCGTCTCTTGGTCTCTGTTCGTCCTCTGGTCCCTGTCGTCCTCATGGTCTCTGTCGTCCTCTGGTCTCAGCTCGTTCCTCTGGTTCCTTGGTTTTCCTGTCGTCTCTCGTCCTCTGAGTTTCCTTCGTCTCTCGTCTCTGGTTTCCTGTCCATCACTCGTCCTCTGGTTTCCTGTCGTTGTCGTCCTCCTGGCCCTCTGTCGTCCTCTGTCGTCAGTCGTCCTCTGGTCCGCTGTCGTCCTAATGGTCTCCTGTCGGCGCTCGGTCTCTGTGTCCTCTGGCCTCTCTGTCGTCCGTCTGGTCTCAGTCGTCCTCTGGTCTTCTGTCCGTCCTCTGGTCTCTGTCGTCCTCTGGTCCTGTCGTCCCGTGGTCTCGGTTCCTCATCTTTCCCCTCGGTTCTGCTTGTCTGTTGTCTCTGGTCCTCATCTTTCCCCCTCGGTCTTCTGCTTGTCTGTTGTCCTCTGCGTCCTATCTTCCCCCCCAGTCGTCCTCTGGTTTCTGAGTCGGTCCCCTTGGTCCCTGTCGTTCCTCATGGTCTCCGCTCTCAGTCGTCCTCTCGGTGCCCTGTCGTCCTCTGGTCTCATCTTTCCCCCTCGGTCTTCTGCTTGTCTGTTGTTCCTCTGGTCCTCAATCTTTCCCCCTGCGGTCTTCTGCTTGTTCTGTTGTCGCTCTGGTCTCCAGTCTGCAGTCCGTCCTGCTGGTCTCGGTCTCTGTCGTTCTCTCTGGTCTCTGTCGTCCTTTGTCTCTGTCCGTCCTTTGGTCTCTGTCGTTCCTTCTGTCCCCCTCCGGTCTTTCTGCTTGGTCCTGTTGTCCTCTGGTTCCTCATCTTTCCCCCTCGTTTTCTGCTTGTCTGTTGTCCTCGTTGGTCCCCTCTTCTCTGTCGCTCTGTCGTCCTTGGTCCTCTGTCGTCCTCTGGTCTCCAGTCTCAGTCGCCGTCTGGTCTCCTGTCGTCCTTCTGGTCTTGTCCGTCCTCGTGGTCTGCAGTCGGTCCTCTGGTCTCAGTCGTCCTCTGGTCTCAGTCGTCCTGCGTCTCTAGTTCCGTGCCTTTGGTCTCTGTCGTCCTCTGTCTCTGTCCCTCTTCCCCCCTCGGTCTTCTGCTTGTTCTGTTGTCCTCTTGGTCCTCCTCTTTCCCCCTCGGTCTTCTGCTTGGTCTGTTGTCCTCTGTCCTCCTCTTCCTCTGGTTACTCTGGTCGTGCCTTTTATGGGTCCCCCCCCCCCACCCCTCCCCCCAGTTTCCCCCCGGGTTTTTTTTTTCCCCCTCTGGTTCTCTGTCGTCCTTTGGTCTCTGTCGTCCTTTGTGGTCTGTTGTCGTGCCTCTGGTTCCTCGGTCTCTGTAGTTCCTCTGGTCTCAGTCGTCCTCTGGTCCTCATGTCGTCCTCTGGTCTCGGTCTCTGTAGTTCGCTCTGGTCTCAGTCGTCCTCTGGTCTCTGTGTCCTTTGGTCTGGTGTCGTCCCTCATGGGTCTCGAGTCGTCCTCTTGGTCTCGGTCGTCCTCTGTCTCGGTACGTCCTCTGGTCTCGGTCGTCCTCTGGTCTCGGTCGTCTCTCTGGTCTCGGTCGTCCTCTGGTCTCGTCGTTCTCTGGTCTCAGTCGTACGCTGCTGGTCTCTGTTCGTCCTCTGGTCTCGTCTCCTGTCGTTCCTCTGGTCTGGCAGTCGTCCTCTGGTCGTCTGTCGTCCTCTGGTCTCGTCTCTGTCGTTTCGCTCTGGTCTCTGTCCGTCCCTGGTTCCTCTGTTCGTCCTCTGGTCTGCTGTCGCCTCGTGGTCTCTGTCGCCTGCCTGGTCTTCGGTCCGTCCTCTGGTCCTCTGTCGTTCCTCTGGTCTCTGGTCGTCCTCTGGTCCGGTCGTCCTCCTGGTCTCTGTCCGTCCATCTGTCTCGGTCTTCTGTTGCGTCCTCTGGTCTCTGTTGCCGTTCCTCTGGTCCTTGTCTTCCTCTGGTCTCGGTGCGTCCTTCTGGTCCTCTGTCGTCTCTCCTGGTTCTCTTCTGTCGTCCTTTTGTCCTCAGTCGTCCTCTGGTTCTCTGTCCGTCCTCTGGTCTCAGTCGTCCTCTGGTCCCTGTCGTCGCTCTGGTCGCTCGTCTCGTCGCCTCTGGTCTGCAGTCCGTCCTCTGGTCTCGGTCTCCCCTGTCGTCCTCCTGGTCCTCTGTCGTCCTCTGGTCTGCGGTCGTCCTCTGGTGCTCTGTCGTCCTCTGGTCTCTGTCCCTGACATGTCTTCCTCACAGTGGACCTGCAGCTCGTGGCGGTCGTCCTCCTCGCCGCTGGAGCGCTGGTTCTCGTGGTCGCCGTGCTCGGGTTGGTCGCCGCTCAGAGAGAGAGTCGTCTGCTGCTCCTGCCGGTGAGCGCCCCCTGCCCACAACACACGCAACTGCACAGCATCTAAAACATGCACACTATCCTCCAGCGCGGTGCCAACAGGAGGGAAACAGACAGGAACGAAAATGCCACAAACACAACAGAGAAGAGTGAAGGGAGATAATGTTATTTAGCACATTTACAACAACATGAGGCAAAAAGAACCAATTTAAGACACAAAGTAAAGTAAAAATAAAGCCACAAAGCGGTGATTATCGGCCCTCGCCGACCGCCCTGCCTAAAGCAAGGGGCGAGTTACGCCCTTTTGTCTCCCTCAATCTAAAATTACAGTATTGCCTTCGTTTGTTTTCAACTTTTTTCCCTAAGGTCATAGTTTTAGGATTTTTGGAATGTGCTAACGCGCTCAAGTTTGACATTATACAGAGAAACATGAGTATGAATTTGTATCACACTATATCTGCAAACTGAAGCATATTTTTACATTTTACTTAGGGCTGAAAATCCACAAAGGTCCAAGTACTTTGGAAAACCTTTAGTTTCTCACTTCTCACTGAATTATGGAGTTTAACATTTTTCCATCAGAATAAAATGGGACGTTCTGGTCATCGCTACGGCAACACCGTGAAAAATATGGCATGGGTGTGATTGACTTTTCTGATCAGAACGACCAAATAGAATTTTGTGCCAAATTATTTTAATTTTCGTAAAACTAAAATTTGTACTCTCCATATAAT
Source organism: Neogobius melanostomus (assembly GCA_007210695.1). NCBI lineage: Eukaryota > Metazoa > Chordata > Actinopteri > Gobiiformes > Gobiidae > Neogobius > Neogobius melanostomus. The sequence continues at coordinate 211,870 of VHKM01000184.1, forward strand.
TCCTATAGGGGGCGCTATCGCGCCCAATATGAATTTGCCAAATGAAAGTGTTTAGGACTGAGACTTTGACAACTGATAACAAAATGAGCGAAATCGGACTTCATATGTGCGAATGGGAGACATTTTTTGTTTGCGAAAAATCTCAAAATACTTCGTACAGTTTGCGGCTTCGCCGCATAAAAACCGTAAAACTTAGAAAAGTAATTTGGATAACTTTTAAAGTTCTACTTCTCAAGAATATTTTCCACCCAAAATTAGGTCGTTCTGATAAACGCTCTAGGAGGAGATAGATTTTGTACGTGTAAGTGAAAATAAAGGCGGATTCCCGCTTCGCGGGCTGTCATCCAAAATGGCCGACACCCAATATGGCGGACGGCGTTGCCGTAATAATATTTTTGCTCAACTTGTCATGATGCACGTCTGTACCTTTTCATGATTCTACGACAAACTTCCTTTTTGCCCACGTCCTGTCTCGCAATGTTAAAAAGAAACTGAGGTGGCGCTGTCGCACCACTATTTTGAAATTCAAAATTTGGAAATAGTCAAAAGTTGTGTCGGATCAGGTTTGAATTTTGAACGATAAGAGTGCGTTAGTTTCGCGCTCCAATTGTCCGCATGTAATTGGACAGCAGTGCTTCACTTCACACACTGCTGTCCAATTACAATGTTCGTTTTCTGATACACGTGCACGTGCACGATGAGAGGAGTGTGTTAGTGAGTGTTTGAGAGGAGGCGAGCGCTTCGCGCTCCTTTTATGCGCTTCGCGCTCGTTTTATGCGTTCCGCGCACACTATACAATTACAAGAGCCCCTTGGCCAGCCCTGATGGCGCTCGGGCCTAAAAACGTTTCTAAAGTCGGAGCAGCTTTAACGTTCTGGGGGAAGCAGTTCCTCACGTCTTTAACCGAGCACAAGTTTGTCCAGCTCAGCTTTACCCAAATCTAAAATCTTCTTCTGTCAAAACAGAGACAAAAACGTGCCAGAAAAGCAACAATAGCACAATATAAAAGCAACGAAAACACAATAAAAAGTGTGACAAAAAAAGACGAAAAAACGCTTAATAATAATAATAAAAATAAGTTGCCATCAGTTTTGTAGGTCTTAGCTTTCAAATGAGGCGTCCCTCTGGCCTGTAGGCTGTAAACTCCAGTCAAGAAGCTTTTAGATTTGGGTAAAACTGAACTGAAGAGAATGTGCTGCGTTAAGGCGGGGGTTAAGAGGTGAAAGAGGATCTGGGCAGGTTCAAGAGTCACAGACCTCCCTGATCTGACGGGACATAGACCAAAGCTCAGAGACACTCGGGGCAAATCCAACCAGGAGCGCTCCACCCGAGGCCGATACGGGTTTTTCTAAGGCCGATGCCGATATTTTGGGATGTTAAAGCAGAACTAAGTAACTTGTTTAACTTAATAAATCCTTCCCGTAGTCCCTCTGGGGGTGAGACAAGTGTTAATGGGATGATTGGAGGGTCTTTCATCGCCCCTGGTGTCTCTGTCCCTGCACCGGGTCAGAGTCACCAACACACACTAATGGAATCACGAAGAAGAAGCTAACAGGCTAACGGGTAAAGCTAACTGCGGGCTAGCGCCACTTAAACAGTATTTACAGCCAAGTTTGAGTGAAACAAATGATCTCCATTGTGTAACTGGATGAACAATATCCCTCTGTCCCTTTGTCTTTTCTGTCAGCGTAGTATTTACTCTCACGGGGAATTAATGAGTAAAACACACAACATGTACGACACCTGCAGTGGCGCTTATGACCTCTTTTGTATAATAATCCTTGAACAACAGTGAAGCTTTTATTAGTATTGTATTAATCACTGACCCTGTGAACATAATGTCTTACAAGTTTCTTTCATTTGACGTTTGTGTAATTGTTCTCCCATGTTCTCGAACCAGTGCTGATTTTACCATCAGTATTTTTCTCTTAATTATTATTATTTTTTCAGTTTATTCCTCTCCCTTTTCCCCCTGAGCCTGTTGTTGTAATGTGAAGTTCTGCCTGCAGGTGGCGGCGTTCCTGCTGCTGCTGATCCTGGCTCAGATCTTCATCGCGTTCATCGTCGTCCTCAACGGATCCAAGGTCAGAGCCTCCACAGCGGCGTTTGAACTTTACCCATTTTTCCACTAGTTTTTTTATAAATGTCTTTCCTCAATTTCTCTCCAATTTTTCCCCATTTTTTTGTCTAATTTTTCCCAGTTTTAAGATTCTCAGCTGCACCGGAGTTCCTGATGTCATTTATGGACATTTGTCTTTAATCATTTTCTCCTTCAGATTTCTCGGACGCTGATGGAGACCGTGGACAAACTCATGGTGGAGTATCCAGAGGGAGAGCCCCGCCTGCTGGACAACCTGCAGCACTACGTCAGTAACACATGTAACCTCTTGCCTTAAAGGGATATTCAGGATTTTTGACATTGGGCCTCATTTCCTAGTTATCCAGAGTGTTGTTGATGTCTGGAGATATTTTTTTCTTAAATTCATGCAGTTCTTATATTTGAAGAGTCTAGTGGCGCTAGGCTAGGGCAAGGCTAGTGCATTTCTATGGTATCAGTTAGCCTGCATTAAAAACAGTCTGACCCACTCCACAGTGCACCTGAGGTAAATCACTTATAACACCAGACTAACCATATAAATGTCTGTGTTAATAGAATCATTTAAAATAACTTATATTTGAGCAGCATCAGCTTCGTGGCTGTAAGCTAACGCAGCGGCGGAGTGATCTGCGAGAAAATAGTCCCTCAAAATGCGGTAATTCATGTGATACAAGGTCAGTTATATTTCAAACATTATTCTATTAACACAGACATTTATATGGTTAGTCTGGTGTTATAAGTGATTTACCTCAGGTGCACTGTGGAGTGGGTCAGACTGTTTTTAATGCAGGCTAACTGATACCATAGAAATGCATTAGCCTTGCCCTAGCCTAGCGCCACTAGACTCTTCAAATATAAGAACTGCATGAATTTAAGAAAAAGATATCTCCAGACATCAACAACACTCTGGATAACTAGGAAATGAGGCCCAATGTCAAACATCCTGAAATATCCCTTTAATGGAGCGAGTTTTCTCCAGTTCAGCTTTACCCAAATGTAAAAGCGACAATAGTACAACAGAAAGGCGACACAGCGGTTTCCCTGAGCGGTGGATTTGTGGCTCGTTTCCAGGGCGAGTGCTGCGGGCGAGAGGGGCCGTCTGATTGGCTGAAGAACGGGTTTGTGCAGAACCGATCTGAGGTTCTGCCGTGTTCCTGCTTCCGCTCCAACCGACACGAGTCCGGCGCCTTCTGCTCCGGGAATCTGACCCTCAACTCGGACCTTATCCTGTACGGGAATGGCTCCTACAGCGAGGTACGGTTCCTACGGTAACGGTTCTTACACTGAGGTACGGCTCCTACAGCGAGGTACGGCTCTTACACTGAGGTACGGCTCTTACTCTGAAGTACGGCTCCTACAGCGAGGTACAAGTCCGACATGCAGCGTTTTGACCGTTACAAAATGTTTGGCAAAATTTTGATAAAATGCTTTAAAAAGTTGTAAAAAAAATATGAAAAATTGAGGATATTAAAATAATACAAGAAATAAAAATGAAAAACTTTGGAGAAAAATGTGTGGGGAAATTGATGAAAAGACTAATGAGAACATTTGGAAAAATGCATAAAAATTAGAAGAAAAAACAGGAAAAATATGGAAAAATGCTGACAAAAATTAAAAAAAATAAGCTGAAAAATTATGAGAATTTGAAAAAAAAGAATTGTTAAAAAAATGGGGAAATAAATTTGTAAAATTCTTGAAACGTCTCCTACACTGAGGTACGACTCCTAGATTCAGATTCGGTTCATTTGCAGTGTAAAACCACATTGGAAAAAAGGTACAAGTTTACAGTGGGAGGAAAACACTTTGGAAAACGGAAAAGAATCTGCTAATTGAGAGTAAATTCTTTCAAGTCACAGACATAAAAGCCGCTGGTGAGACTTTTTCACAACTGCACTCATTTGAACTCCAGCTTAGATTGTTTGACAAGGACGTGCAAAGAAATTTACAATTTCGACCTCAGCACCATTTACAGAAACAGCTACAAAGGTTTGAGAGAATACAGAATACATCAAAGGACTGAAAACACAACCCTGTGGAGAGCCAGTACTCGCCACAGTATTAGCTCCACTGAGGTACGACTCTTACTCAGTTTCTCTGTTTCAGGGCTGTGAGGACGCGCTCAGTGTTTGGCTCAAGGAGAACCTTTACACCATCATCGGATGGACGTGGGCCTCATCCTCATCCAGGTCTGAACCGGGACTAAACCGGGACTTTACCGGAACTAAACCAGGACTAAACCAGGACTAAACCAGGACTTTACCGGGTCTAAAGCAGGACTAAACCAGGACTTTACCGGAACTAAACCAGGACTTTACCGGACTAAACAGGACTAAACCAGGACTAAACCCGCTCTTGTCCTCGGCTCGTTCCAGGTCCTGCAGGTGGTGACGGTGGTGAGTTTGTACCAGAGTTTTGGGGCTAAATCTTCAGTGAATAGTTTTGACGCGACTCTGAGCGAGCCGGACCAGGACCAGGTCTACAGCGACCAGGACCGGCTGCACCAGGACCAGGGCCTTTACCACGAGGTCTACGACGGGCCCTACGAAGAACCGACCCCGGACTACAGCGGGTACCGGCAGTGAAAGCACCGATAATGGAGATACTGTAATAACCCTCAGTATATCACTAGTTTCCATTCGATTTCCCATTATTCTGATTTGAAGTTCCCCATTTCAATTTTGTATATTTATTTTTCACGTTTTATTTTTCAAAATAAATGTGACTCATATTATTACATTTTGTCCTTGTACTTTATATTACAAAACACATCAGTTCTTTTATTGTTTACATCGATTCATCATAAGTTTATGATTTATGGACCTGTTGTCATGGCAACTTTGACCCTTTGACGCTAAACATCTTTCTGTTTGTTTTGTAACTGTATCCTCAGGTGTGATTAATGTAAGACATAAATGTTCATCTAAAGCCAAACTGTATCAACAGGAGATGATTTATTACTATAATTAGCTTTAATCATTTCCTTTAAGGATTGTAAAAACTGCATGACATTTCCACTGTGAACAGAATCTGCAAATAATCCTGTTTTTTATTGTGAATTGTTATTGTTTATTATATCCTGAACACAATGTACAAGGCTCAGATAAACAAACTTAAAACTAAAAACTAATAACTAATTAAATAAATGAAAATAATGTTTTTTGCCTCAGTCTGTTTCACAATAATATCACTTATTTGGTCTCAGTGCTGCCCCCTACTGTCCTGGCTCTGTTCTTCACCCTTATTGGCCTTTATTTACTGTGAAAGCCTCATTAATATGCATGCCCTATATAGCCTCATTTGAAAGCTAAGGCCTACAAAACTGGTCCGAACTTTTTTGTCACATTTTTGTGTTTTCATCGCTGTTTTCGTTGCTGTTTTGACGCTTTTTTTCAAGAAGCTTTTAGATTTGGGTAAAGCCGAACTGGAGAAAATGTGCTCGGTTCAGGTGGGGGTTAAGAGATTAAATGGTAGATAGAGGTATCTTGTATGAGAGAGTGATAAACTGGACCTGTTAAATATATTTGATATTTTAATTGAATTTCTTACAAATCTTTGCAGAAATGTTATTTTATTCAGGCCAAAATGTTCAAACAAACCCAGACATCCAACCAAACCCAGTTTATAAACAGCTTTTATTCATAAAACAGTAGTTTAAGCATGGATTGACATTTTATTATATGATTTGACACGTGACCTGACGCAGCCGCTCCGGAGGCCGTTCCAACTGAGCTCAAATGCGGTGGTGAGAGGACACGCCTCCGTTTGGGAGGAGCCACCGAGGACGTCAACGAAGTGGACAAACGGAGGACGGATCCTCACAATTGGGAAACAGCCAGTGTCTCTACTCAGGAGGAAAATGAAAGACGACTGATGTTCTCGTAATCATTTCTCATGAACATAACAGTTAAAACACGGAACCAGAGACGCACGTTTATATGAAGAAACCAGTGAGTCAGTGTTTAAGCTGCTCAAGATGTTAGCATGCTACCAGTTAGCATTAGCTTTAACAGCTCAGCTCTGACCTCTCCAAGGGAAAGCCCTGAACCTTGGATACAACATGTGACAGAGGTCAGAGCTGTTACTGTAGTATTTCCTCAGTGTTCATAGATGTGAGACACACATGTGTTTATCGTGCTGAAGCCATTGACAGTTGCTAACCGGTAGCATGCTAACGTCTTGAGCAGCTTAAACACTGACTCAGACTGAGACTCTGTCGACATGACAAACTGTAAAAATCACAGAGAAAGGTTTTCTGTTTCCTCTTTGATGAGTTATTTAGTCTTCAGAGTGAAGCAGATCTTTAGTAAATCCTGCTGTAGCTCCACAGACAGAGCTGCTACGTCTGAGCCACATTAGCTGCTTATATCACATAAACGTGTGTCTCTGGGGCCGTGTTTTACTGTTATCTTCATGAGCAATGATTACGAGTTCATAAAAATACCACTGTCAGTCAGTCGTCTTTCATTTTCATCCTGAGTAGAGATATTGTTACATGTTGTAGTACTGCATCATTCTACTTTGGTATTCAAAATGGCTGCCGGAACTATACGTGTGATGTCATTGGAAACACATGTATACAATGAATAATGCAGGGGGGGGACTGTCCTTTATTCTGGAAGAGCACAGAAGGGCCACTGGCTGGACTCGCCTCAACCGGGCTTTACCCAAATCTAACAGCTTAAAAGAAAAGCATCAAAACAGCCACGAAAACGTAACAAAAATGTGCTGAAAAAGCAACAAAAACACAACAACAAAGTGACAAAGTTACGATCACTTGTGTAGGTCTTATCTTTCACATGAGGCGTCACACAGAAGCTTTTAGATTTGGGTAAAGCCGAACTGGAGGAATGCGCTCGGTTAAAGCCATATGTCTCTGTGGAAGTGTCTCATTTACGCTCATTTGGACCCGGCTGCTCAGAGTCCAGAGCCGCCCTGCCTTGATGTAAAGCGCTTTGGGCCCCATGAAGCTAGAAAAGCGCTTTATAAGTTGAGACGGTTTCATTTGTGTGGGACCTGCTCCTTTAATCCAAAACTAAACCAGATCTCACTGAAACATATTCTCCTCTCTTCACCTGCAGCGCCTTCAGGTCGGTCCTGTCGTCACTTCCTGCCTTTGTTTGGTTTTACGGCGGTGATTAATTATGGCTAATCGGTTCTGTCATAAAGGTCAGTGAGACTCAGCAGATCTTTATCCCACAGTTACACATTAAACCGAGTCCGGCCTCAGTCCTGGTCCTGCTCCTGGTCCTGCTCCGGGTTCAGTCTGATCACAGGAGCGTCCAACATGCGGCTCGTGGTGCTGTTCGTGGTCGTGGCGTCCGGGGCCTGGGGTCTGCCGGCCCAAACACCCGCTCACCAACAGACCGGTACGTCAACTCATTTATACATCAGTTACTTTAGAATCAGTTTACTCGAGTACTCAATGTATTTAGTCAAGAGTAAAAAAGTACTTGGAGAAAATGTAACTGAGTAACTGTTGGATACAGAAGCGTCCTGGTCTCACTTGTGTTATTTTAAGATAATTTCATTATACCAATTTATCATGAAATAACGTGATATTTATCATATTATTTTATAATAAGTTGGTATAATGAAATAACTGTTGTGTTTGTAAGGATGGAGGAGGCAGCTGCACAAGATAAGCATGTATCTGTCTGAGTCAACATTAGAACTGCATTCTCCTACTACCTGCATTATATGAGCAGTTAGGGCTGATAAATGTAATTAATTTGATTAATTCATACTTTTAAAAACAGACGATGTGGAAAATGGCAAAATCGTGTCCGCCGCTTCATGTCCGCCTCACGTGCGCCGCTATTTGTGAACCTGTTCATGACCGTGGCAATAATAACTATCCTTCTAAATGAGTCATATTATCAAAAGCATTAAACGTGTCACTTTAAAGGGACTATACATAAGTTTAACCACAAATAAATGTATACAAATTTAAAATGTCTTCCTCATACATGCTCCAGCAATGCCCTGGTGAGTAGAATGAGCCCTGGCCTTTTCACCGTGATTTCCTCTATATGCCTGTAAAGTCACTTAAATAGTTTATGCTCGGGTCGAACAAGCAAACAGCGTAATGTGTAATGCGCGTTCACGCTCAGCTGTAGCGTTAGCTGTTAGCTGTTGTAGCGTTAGCTGTTGTAGCGTTAGCTGTTGTAGCGTTAGCTGTAGCGTCAGCTGTATCTCCTCTATACTGACGCTGCAGCGCGAGTGGTAACTTCAGAAGGATGGATTTAGCGGAGAATAAGAGGAGACCGGCTTCAAGCACCATCGAAACTCCAGCCCAGACCCCAAATAACAAAAAGAAACAAGAGTTTATTCGAGTGTGACAAAAAAGGCGAAAGTGGAGTCTGATCGGCGTAGGCAAAGAACCAGAGTAAACATCGGAAAATGTTGAGAGAATCTCTCAAAAGACCCGCAGCTTATTTTTGCTTGAAAGGTAAGAAATTATGACTAAATACGTGGAGGAAAAGTGTTGATGCTTCAAAACAACGGTGTCCGACTGTCCGTGCATGTTGTACAAACTTCACTGAAACACAGCCATAAAATAATCATATTTGGAAGTTACCAAAATAGTTGATCTAATAGTTTTATACCTACAGAGAAGTTGTGTAGTATAAGTAACAGACTAGTAGTGTCAGTAATAACAGTAATCGTGCTGTACCTACAAAACATTTGAGTAGTAACAGTGGTAATGGTGCTGTATTTACAATGGCAAAAATAATGCTGCTAATGTTAGCTTTTCTTGACCGCAAAATAAGCCTGACTGTTCACGGATTTATAAACAGTGAAACGACTACAAAAAGTGGACATGTGCCGTTTACAATATAGTTTACGAGTTAACTACGCTAACTTTGGGCCCAGGGAATTGAAGAGACGATTTTGGCTTTTCCCAGTAGCATTTCTACCGGTGGAATTATTTTATTATTTCAATTAGGTCTGCGTTTATGCTACAAAGTATACGAGTTTTATTTTTTTTCCTCCTTCAAACGTCATTATTCGTTTATATGTATTACTTCACTCGATTCACTTTGCTGCATTTGCTCAAGTATTTAATCTTGGAAAACATTCACTCAAACTGATTTGGTCTAAATATCTTACAAAACAGTAACGTTTCTTACCTCAGTTTAAGTCACGCCTTTAAATCTGTAAATTAACCAGGACGGGACTGTTATTTCTGGTGCTCGTAAAGCCTGAGCGCCTCATGCACGAGCTTATCATCGAGGCTGCAGTTACGTGTTTGGCCTGAGGGGGCAATTGCGAGTACAAAACTGCTAAAGTCCACACAGCCTCTTTAATAACCTGGTGTGTCGCTCTCAGTCGTCCAGAGGAACAAGCTGCTGCTGGTGTCGTTCGACGGCTTCAGGTGGGATTACGACCAGGACGTGGAGACGCCGGAACTGGACCAGCTCCGAGTCGCGGGCGTCACGGCGCCCTACGTGACTCCGCCCATGCTCACCATGACCTCGCCCTCGACTTCACCATCGTCACAGGTAGAGCCCCCTACAGCTGCCTAACCACCCTCACGATAGAGCGCCCCCCAGCTGCCTAAAGCACCCACGTAAGCGCTCCTCGCTGCACTAACCCCGTCCAGGTAAAGCGCCCCCTACACGCACACCACCGTCACGTAAGAGCGCCCCCTAAGCTGCATAACCACCGTCAAGGTAAGGCGCCCTCAGCTGCACTAACCACGTCACAGGTAAGAGCGCCTCCTACAGCTGCACTAACCACCTCACAGTAGAGGCCCCGCTGCACACCGTCACAGGTAAGAGCGCCCCTACAGCTGCACTAAACCACCGTCACAGTAAGAGCGCCTCCTACAGCTGCACTAAACCACCGTCACAGGGTAAGAGCGCCCCCTACAGCTGCACTAAACACCGTCACAGGTAAGAGCGCCCCCTACAGCTGCACTAACCACCGTCACAGGTAAGAGCGCCCCCTACAGCTGCACTAAACCACCGTCACAGGTAAGAGCGCCCCCTACAGCTGCACTAAACCACCCTCACAGGTAAGAGCGCCCCTACAGCTGCACTAAACACCGTCACAGGTAAGAGCGCCCCTACAGCTGCACTAAACCACCGTCACAGGTAAGAGCGCCTCCTACAGCCTGCACATAAAGCCACGCCGTCACAGGTAAGAGCGCCCCCTACAGCTGCACTAAACCACCGTCACAGGTAAGAGCGCCCCTACAGCTGCACTAAACCACCGTCACAGGTAAGAGCGCCCCCTACAGCTGCACTAAACCACCGTCACAGGTAAGAGCGCCCCCTACAGCTGCACTAAACCACCGTCACAGGTAAGAGCGCCCCTACAGCGCTACAGCATGCGCAACTATAACACCGTCCACAGGTAGAGCGCCCCCTACAGCTGCACTAAACCACCGTCACAGGTAAGAGCGCCCCCTACAGCTGCACTAAACACCGTCACAGGTAAGAGCGCCCCTACAGCTGCACTAAAACGTCACAGTAAGACGCCCCCTACAGCTGCACTAACACGTCACAGGTAAAGAGCGCCCCTACAGCTGCACTAAACCACCGTCACAGGTAAGAGCGCCCCTACAGCTGCACTAAACCACCGTCACAGGTAAGAGCGCCCTCCTAAAGCTGCACTAAACCACCGTCACAGGTAAGAGCGCCCCCTACAGCTGCACTAAACCACCGTCACAGATAAGAGCGCCCCCTAGAGCCGCACTAAAGCACCGTCACAGGTAAGAGCGCCTCCTACAGCTGCACTAACACCGTCACAGATAAGAGCGCCCCCTAGAGCCGCACTAAAGCACCGTCACAGGTAAGAGCGCCTCCTACAGCTGCACTAAACCACCGTCACAGGTAAGGCGCCCTACAGCTGCACTAAACCACCGTCACAGGTAAGAGCGCCCCCTACAGCTGCACTAAACCACCGTCACAGGTAAGAGCGCCTCCTACAGCTGCACTAAACCACCCGTCACAGGTAAGAGCGCCCCTACAGCTGCCTAGACTAATAAAGCGCCCCTACAGCTGCACTAAACACCGTCACAGATAAGAGCGCCTCCTACAGCTGCACTAAACCACCGGTAAGAGGTCTACAGCTGCACTAGACCGTCACGTAAGAGCGCCCCTACAGCTGCACTAAACACCGTCACGTAAGAGCGCCCCTACAGCGCACTAAAGCACCGTCACAGATAAGAGCGCCCCTACAGCTGCACTAAACACCGTCACAGGTAAGAGCGCCTCCTACACCGCACTAAAGCACCGCCACAGAGGTAAGAGCGCCCCCTACAGCCGCACTAAAGCACCGTCACAGGTAAGAGCGCCTCCTACAGCTGCACTAAACCACCGTCACAGGTAAGAGCGCCCCTACAGCTGCACTAAAGCCACCGTCACAGGTAAAGAGCGCCTCCTACAGCTGCACTAAACCACCGTCACAGGTAGAGGCGCTCCTACAGCTGCACCACTAAACCACCGTCACAGGTAAGAGCGCCTCCTACAGCTGCACTAAACCACCGTCACAGTAAGAGCGCCTCCTACAGCTGCACTAAACCACCGTCACAGATAAGAGCGCCCGCTGCACTAAAGCACGCACGGTAAAGCGCCCTACAGCTGCACTAAGCCCGTACGTAAGAGCGCCCCCTACAGCTGCACTAAAGCACCGTCACAGGTAAGAGCGCCCCCTACAGCTGCACTAACCACGTCACAGTAGAGCGCCCCTACAGCTGCACTAAACCACCGTCACAGGTAAGAGCGCCCCTACAGCTGCACTAAACCACCGTCACAGGTAAGAGCGCCCCCTACAGCTGCACTAAACCACCGTCACAGATAAGAGCGCCCCCTACAGCTGCACTAAACCACCGTCACAGGTAAGAGCGCCCCCTACAGCTGCACTAAACCACCGTCACAGGTAAGAGCGCCCCCTACAGCTGCACTAAACCACCGTCACAGGTAAGAGCGCCCCCTACAGCTGCACTAAACCACCGTCACAGGTAAGAGCGCCCCTACAGCTGCACTAAACCACCGTCACAGGTAAGAGCGCCCCTACAGCCGCACTAAACCACCGTCACAGGTAAGAGCGCCCCCTACAGCTGCCACTAAAACCACCGTCACAGGTAAGAGCGCCCCTACAGCTGCACTAAACACGTCACAGATAAGAGCGCCCCCTACAGCTGCACTAAACCACGTCACAGGTAAGAGCGCCCCTACAGCTGCACTAAACACCGTCACAGTAAGAGCGCCCCCTACAGCTGCACTAAACCCCGTCACAGGTAGAGCCCCCCTACAGCTGCACTAAACCACCGTCACGGTAAGAGCGCCCCCTACAGCTGCACTAAACCACCGTCACAGTAAGAGCGCCCCCTACAGCTGCCACAAACACCGTCACAGGTAAGAGCGCCCCTACAGCTGCACTAAACCACCGTCACAGGTAAGAGCGCCCCCTACAGCTGCACTAAACCACGTCACAGGTAAGAGCGCCCCCTACAGCTGCACTAAACACCGTCACAGGTAAGAGCGCCCCCCTACAGCCTGCACTAAACCACCGTCACAGGTTAAGACGCGCCCCCTACAGCTGCACTAAACCACCGTCACAGGTAAGAGCGCCCCCTACAGCTGCACTAAACCACCGTCACAGGTAAGAGCGCCCCTACAGCTGCACTAAACCACCGTCACAGGTAAGAGCGCCCCTACAGCTGCACTAAACCACCGTCACAGGTAAGAGCGCCTCCTACAGCTGCACTAACCACCGTCACAGGTAAGAGCGCCCCTACAGCCGCACTAAACCACCGTCACAGGTAAGAGCGCCCCCTACAGCTGCACTAAACCCCGTCACAGGTAGAGCGCCCCTACAGCTGCACTAAAGCACCGTCACAGGTAAGAGCCCCCTACAGCGCACTAAAGCACGTCACAGATAAGAGCGCCCCCCTACAGCTGCACTAAACCACCGTCACAGGTAAGAGCGCCCCCTACAGCTGCACTAAACCACCGTCACAGGTAAGAGCGCCCCCTACAGCTGCACTAAACCACCGTCACAGGTAAGAGCGCCCTCCTACAACTCGCACTAAACCACCGTCACCAGGTAAGAGCGCCTCCTACAGCTGCACTAAAGCACCGTCACAGATAAGAGCGCCCCTACAGCTGCACTAAACCACCGTCAAGATAAGAGCGCCCCTACAACTGCACTAAACCACCGTCACAGGAAGAGCGCCCCCTACAGCTGCACTAAACCACCGTCACAGTAGAGCGCCCCCTACAGCTGCACTAAACCACCGTCACATGTAAGAGCGCCCCCTACAGCTGCACTAAACACCGTCACAGTAAGAGCGCCCTACAGCTGCACTAAACACCGTCACAGATAAGAGCGCCCCCTACAGCTGCACTAACCACCGTCACAGTAAGAGCGCCCCACCTACAACTGAACCTACAGCTGCACTAAACCACCGTCACATGTAAAGCGCCCCTACACTGCACTAACCACCGTCACAGGTAAGAGCGCCTCCTACAGCTGCACTAACCACCGTCACATGTAAGAGCGCCCCCTACAGCTGCACTAAACCACCGTCACAGGTAAGAGCGCCTCCTACAGCTGCACTAAACCACCGTCACAGGTAAGAGCGCCCCTACAGCTGCACTAAACCACCGTCACAGGTAAGAGCGCCTCCTACAGCTGCACTAAAGCACCGTCACAGGTAAGAGCGCCCCTACAGCTGCACTAACACCGTCACAGGTAAGAGCGCCTCCTACAGCTGCACTAAACCACCGTCACAGGTAAGAGCGCCCCCTACAGCTGCACTAAGCACCGTCACAGGTAAGAGCGCCTCCTACAGCCGCCACTAAACACCGTCACAGGTAAGAGCGCCCCTACAGCCGCACTAAAGCACCGTCACAGATAAGAGCGCCCCCCTACAGCTGCACTAAACCACCGTCACAGGTAATGAGCGCCCCTACAGCCGCACTAAACCACCGTCACAGATAGACGCCCCTACAGCTGCACTAAACCACCGTCACAGGTATTTGGAAATGAATAAGCTTGGGAAACGTCAGAATAACATCATAAAGAGGTTTTGACTCTGACAGATTTAAAACTAAGAGGTTAAGGAGGAAACTAGACACAGATCTCTGCGCTGCAGCGTCTCGTCCTGTAAATCACATACACCTGAGCTGAGGAGTCGCCGTTATCGACTCAGGTTTATCAGCTTTATCTGGACTCTGGCGGGTTTACGGCGTTTCGTCCCTGACCTGCTCCTGAGTCAGATGCCCTCACGGTGAGTCACACAGTGCACATTTGGAAACATTAAAACATGAATGTGAAAGTACAACGGTTGGGGAGATTATCTTATACAAAAACAGACTCAGTTTGTTTAAATAAAGGTTCACAGTAAAGAAGCTGAAAGATTCTGTGATTTAACCCCTAACGCCTGAATTTATTTCCAATTACAGAACAAAAATATATTATCAGTGTTTTTGCTTTCAAGCTGATGCTAAATTAAGTGGAGATTGTTAATTTATCTGTAGCTCATAGTACAGATATAGGTTTAGGTTTGTCGCTGCTGCTAATGTAGGAAAAATAAAGCACTTTAGAAAAGGTGCAGACAATTTATCTACATAACATAGACATGTCACCATTTTTATTACTAATTATCATATTTTACTCCCTTTTCTGAGGTTTATTATTCATTGTACATAAGATACCTCCATTTACCATTACTTATTTACTAATTATTCAGACGGTGGAACTCTTTGCATACAACATGAACGGTTTCATTTGTTCAGTGTAAAATAAGGGATTTTTTTGTTTTATATATCTTGTATGTTATTGTTATAATGATTATAGAAATTCACTAGAATGGCATGTTCTAAAGAATGTTTAACACTGTAATAGATCTAAATACTAAAATGTGCTCACTGTGGCCACCAGATGGAGCTATTGCAGTTTTCCATTATGGCCTGACGTCACTAATTCACGACGTACCTAAATCGTCAAATAACAAAAAAATATCCATCACACAAAGTTCCTATAAATAATCTAAAGATGGAAACGATGAGCAGCTACATCATTTTATTTTAGCACAACTCACCTTATATTTGAACATTTCATCGAAGTTTCTGCCTCGATTTGCAGAAATGCTATTTCCACTAAGTAGCTACCATTACCCGATGTGGTTCCTTCTCTAACCGGTCCTACGAGAAACTAGTGCTTGCAAAAGGTTCCTATGTACGGCATGGATGTGGGCAAACAAGGGAAAACATGCTGTATTTTAGCCACAGTTAAAATAAAGAAAATCTAAAGTTTGTTTGGAGTGTGAGAGATCAGGGCCATATTTTACAGTGGAGTTTTTTCGAGCTCGTTCTGGGTCAAACTAAAAAAAAGATCCGTCTCTTTTCACGATGGAGATTTGGTCAAAGACTTTCCGCCTTGTTCAGCCTCTAGACTCATTTTCGTCTCACAAACACGGCTTTGTCTTGATTATGATGCGATATTGAAATGTCCTGTGAGTGGGATTGACCCGGATGCCCTCCCTCCCTCCACAGGCCGCTGGGTGGAGGACCACGAAGTCGTCCACAACATGATGTTCAACCAAAAGACCAACTTCAAACTGCCGCACAAACTGACACTGAAGCGCTCGGAGTGGTGGGACACGGGCGCCACGCCGCTGTGGATCACCGCCCAGAACCAGGTCAGAACCAGAACCGGGTCAGAACATAGAACCAGGTCAGAACATAGAACCAGGTCAGAACATGGAACCAGAACCAGGTCAGAACCAGAACCAGGTCAGAACATGAACCAGGTCAGAACATAGAACCAGGTCAGAACCAGAACCAGGTCAGAACATACAGGACCAGGTCAGAACCAGAACCAGGTCAGAACCAGAACCAGGTCAGAACATGAACCAGGTCAGAACATGGAACCAGAACCAGGTCAGAACATACACACAGGACCAGGTCAGAACATAGAACCAGAACCAGGTGAGAACATGGAACCAGGTCAGAACATGAACCAGGTCAGAACATGAACCAGGTCAGAACATAGAACCAGGTCAGAACCAGAACCAGGTCAGAACATACAGGACCAGGTCAGAACATAGAACCAGAACCAGGTCAGAACCAGAACCAGGTCAGAACATGGAACCAGAACCAGGTCAGAACCAGAACCAGGTCAGAACATAGAACCAGGTCCAGAGCACATCTCACTGCTTTTGTGAGTTAACGACGTTCTTGCAAACATCAGAATGTTGTCGCTCAAAGAGATCATTGTCCCGAACAGACAAAAGGTTAGGGCTGAGGACCGTGACTTTTTATCGATACCAGTACAGTAACGATACCGATACCTTTTCCCGATACATCGTATAATATTTGTCATCTAGAACCAGCAAACAGAACAATCTGGCTCATCTCCAATGGCACAAAATGTGTGAAACATCGGGAATAACTTGGAGAAAATTGGGAGAAATTGTAGCAGCAAATACGAAAAAATGTTGCATAATTCAGAAGAAATGGGAGGGGGAATATGGGGAGAACGTAGAGAAAATATTAGCAATAATCATTTAAAAAAGAAAAAAAATCTGTATAAAATGAGGAAAATATGTGCAAAAAAACCTAACAATTGGGAAATAAAATTTGAGCTGAAACAACCAAGTCACTTCCTTTAGCCTGGACCAACAGCATCAAAACTGTATGTGTTTCTCTCCTGCTGATATTTTATCGATACCAGTAGTTCTTTAACCTTTAACCAAACTGGTATCGTTTAACGGTGCCCAGCCCTACAAAGGCACAGAGAAAAACACTTTCCCCATTTCTTCTTCTCCTTTATTTGCCATTTTTTTCCCGCTTCCCATCCATTATTTCCTCTTTTATCTTTTACTATTGTTTCGCTATTTTCTTTCAGTTTCCCCCCCAGTTTATTCCCCAATGTCCACCCATTATTTCCCCATCTTCCTTTACTTTCCCTCTCCTCCATGTAAACTCTTTCTTCTCCGCTCCATTCCTCTGAAGACTGTCTTTCTGTAGACGTTATTGATTTGTTTCCGTTCTGTGTGTCAGGGCCTGAAGACGGGCTCATACCACTTCCCTGGGGGCGGGGTTAACTACAGCGGAGAGGCGGTGATGCGTCACGTGTTCGAGACGTCCGGTCTCCCTGACGATAACGTGACGGAGTGGCGGCAGAAGGTGGACACGGTGCTGGACTGGCTCTCGCTCGACGACTTCGACCTCGTGACGCTTTACTTCGGGAACCGGACAATGTGGGCCACGCCGTCGGCCCGGAGACGCCCCAACGCCGCGCCATCGTCAGGCAGATCGACGCCATCATCGGGTACGACACGCCCACTCATTCACAAATACTCACATGCCTGTTACCCTGACAACACGCTGTCATCCAAATATGGTCATTTCCTTTGTGGGAGACAGCGGCGGCTAAAGACGAAACTATTCAGAAACTAAACCAGACCCACAATCCCTCTGAGCAAATCTTTGGAACTAACATGTCACAAAATAAAACACATTTAAACCTGTCGACGCCGGAAATATCAGAGATATTTTTATATGAAAACATAGAAAATATATTGTAATATATCTTTTTCTAAAGATTAAAATTCCTCCTTGTTTTCTGTAGAGAACAGGATGTTTAGCTGTGTTTGGGAGGTGCAATACCACCCCCGGCCACCAGGGGGTGGTATTGCAGCAATGTCAGCTCCATGAGGACCAAAGAGAAGGGTTTTCCTCTGCCTTAGACTGTATAATGAATAGACAGCTCCTCCTCGCTCCTCTCCTTTACCATAATAACTACGTTCGAGAGGGAATCCATGGCGGATTTACTGACTCCTCCCCCCCTGCTGTGACGGATGTTCCTAAAAAGGGCATAAGGGCGGGACCTTCACTGTAGACTCCGCCCTCACGTTGTAGCCGCGTCATTAGCTCTAATGCTAACGGCCTGCCAATCAAAGTCCGGCCCTCATTAGTACGAAATTTCTAAAATGTTTCTTACAAAACCTTCTTTAACTGTGCCGAACCCAGCGTAATCACAGGAGGAACATCTAACTGTAGACAGTTTAGGAAAATTAGAAACCAGGCTTTACAGTTGTTTTGTGGCTTGTTTAGCCTCTTAAAGCAGAGCAACCAGCGGCCATTGATCCTGACAAACAAACAGTTGAGAGACACTTTTCTAAGGTTCCTATGGTTTTAAAGTCGGGCGTACACTGTGCGATTTTGTCCGTCTGCAACAAACGATCACTCGTCGTGGGGAAAATCTTAGATTTAAAATGAAACTGTCGTACGACCAAAGACGAGCTGTGACCGACAGGCAGAGTCTCAGAGACGGTCTCAGAGTGAGCCTCCTCTCGCTGCAGAGACGATCTCTGTCAGTGTCATCAGCGCCAGAGTCAAAGCAACACAGGCCTGACATGAGCGAGTCCGACTCCGTGTTTTACAGGAAATAAAGCTCACGAGCATGCGGCGCTCTCCTCAGCTAAACACTCGCCTCTGGAGCCTGATATTAGGAAACTCCTGCTGTGCTATTGGGCCACACAAAACCATTGAGTGATTGCATTCACGTGACATCACAACATTCTAAAGACCCTATAGACCCTTTAATGGTTTGTAAACACTCCAGGCTTAGCTGGAAGCTCGATTCCTATCTATTTCCATTGTAGCTGTTGTCATAGTAACGATAAACAAATGTCTAACTGTTGTTGTAAATATCAGATAAACCTTATTTTATCGTCTCAAATGTCGTTCCTCTTGTTCTTGCTCCTTAAGCCACAACAGGACCACATGTTTCAGTTTTAGTTTTACACTTAAAATCACTAGTTTTAGTTTAATCTTATTTCTCTTGATCACTTCCTGCCTCCAGCTGATGTCACTGATGATGTCACTGATGATGTAAGCAGTTAAAGGGTCTATAGTTTAATATTGAGGTGGAGCAACTGAAAATTCTATGAAGGTAACTATGGTAACTGTGCTAACTGGCGAATTGCAGATTTTTATGTCTTTGTTTTCGGTTCATATCTCAGTCATTACATGAAACAAAAACTGTCGTCAAGTTCAGTGTCTCCTCTTCCAGCACATATGAACTAATGTCTAATTATTTTCTCTGAACGGTGTCAAAAAGTCGTGTCAATATTCGAAAACATGAGCGTGATGTCGTCCCGTAAAAAGGACTTTCAGACATAAAAATAATATCACAG
Source organism: Neogobius melanostomus (assembly GCA_007210695.1). Lineage (NCBI taxonomy): Eukaryota > Metazoa > Chordata > Actinopteri > Gobiiformes > Gobiidae > Neogobius > Neogobius melanostomus. The sequence goes on from VHKM01000184.1 coordinate 231,126, forward strand.
GTTTGTGAATCCAGTCACTGTCAAACACTGATGAGCAAAAACTGTATTTCTCCCATAGAGTTGTATCGGCCCCGCCCTCCACCTGACATTATGACATCATCACATTCTTAATCGTCAACGCCAACTATTGATTGATTGGCTCCAGTAAATAATAATCTTATAATCCAAAGGAAAGTCGCACAGTGAACAGCCGCCATTAAACTGATCATCGTCCTAATGCCTGTTGTGTGTTGGTTTGTGGCTGATGTCTCTGTCGTTCTAAAGTGGCTAAAGTTCTTCGTTCTTCTCTTAAACCTGATCTGTGGTCAGGTACCTGCGTCGTGGCATAGAGCAGCGGAGCCTCAGCGAGCGCCTGAACGTCATCCTGACCTCGGACCACGGCATGACCACGGTGAAGAAGCGCCCCCTGGTGGAGGAGATCGTGCTGGAACATTACCTGCCGCTGCTGAAGCTCAACAGCTTCGAGATCCTGGATTACGGCGGCTTCGGGATCCTGACGCCGCGGCCCGGGAAGGAGCTGGAGGTTTACGAGGCGCTGCAGAAAGTTCCCAACATCACGGCCTACAGGAAGGAGCACCTGCCCGAGAGCTTCCACCTCGCCAAGAGCCAGCGCCTCCCGCCCATCATCGTCCAGGCCGACCTCGGCTTCAACCTCAACTCGGTGAGAGTCATGTTCAAGGCTTTTTCAGGACAAACCAAACAAACGGGTTCATGTTGAGACGTTCAGCCAGTTTCCTCTTAAACATCATTGCCTTCATTCATTCTCTGGATCCGAATCCTGGACAGTGAAACCGTGGGTCTCGGTCCAGGTTAAAGCGAACTCTGAATCGGATCATTATGTGAATCCAACTGAGCTAGAGCGCGGAACAGAACCAGGAAGCGAAAGTTTGTGGGTCTGCTACAACCAAGACAGACAAACGAGTAACGCAAAGACAGAACAGAGACGAACACATGTGCAGACCCTCTATAACTAGAGCTAACAGAGTTTATACAAAAACCTTTGATTTAAGCAGCGACAGAGGCCAGTGAGCAAAGCCCTGATCAGATTCATTTAGTACCTTTGCCCCGTGCCTGTTTCCCTCAGACAGTCTGCAGTTTTCGCAGTTGTCTCGTGTGAAGAGAAAATATCTTATCACTTATTCATTGTGAAAGAATAAGCGTGGGAAAGACCAGGGAGTGACATTTTACAAACTATAACGCACAAGAGGCGAAAAACGTATAGTCATTCATTCATTTATTTCAGGCAGACAATGGTAACAAAAGAAAAAATATACAATATATAAATAAAATGATCCATTTCTACCTGAAAGGGAAGAAGATATTTATTTAATCCCACCCCCAGTTCCCCATTCAGAGCTTAATACATTCAGCTTCACTGTTACTTTGTTCAAGGATTATTTTACAAATGAAAGATCATGGTGGCGTTTCCACAGGTAACAATAATTTTTACATTACAACAAACTGTATACAAACAATATAAAGAAAATTAACAATACCAATAATGGTAAAAGACAAATTAAACCAACGATGGTAAGGAAACATTGAGCTCTTGTTAACACTATGAGACAACAGCAATTTAAATTAAAGACCTTCATCTCTATATCTTGACCAGACCCGATGTTTATATAACAGTTTGAATCGATGGACAGTTTGGCATTGCTTGTGTTGTAAGTCCAGTTTGTTCCAGAGTTTCACTCCACATACAGACACACAGAAACGTTTACGAGTGTTTGAGCTCTCGGCAATGAAAAATATCACCAGGGACCCTACGCACCCATCACACAGGCTCTTCAAGGTGATGCCTTCAGGGAGGAGACTGCGGAATCTAAGGGGCAGCTCCAGTCGGCTGAGGAACAGTTTCGTGCACAGGGCCATCGGGAAGCTGAACTCCCTACCCTCCCTCCACCCCTCTTCCCCCGCCTCCCGCTCCACAATCAAGGATGAGAGAAATATAATTTCAAACCATGTGAATGGTTTGACAAATAAAAAAAATCTGGAATCTTGAATCTTGAAACCTCTCAAGTCATAAGCTCGCACTGGAGTTATAAAAAACGTTGTAGGTTAGGCGGTAATAAATTGTTGAATGCTTTGTATAAGACTATTGCTGTACTATATTTTACAAGGTCATCATATTTTAACAACTTTGACTGCATAAACAGATTATGAGTATGAGTCTGTGGAGCCTGTAGGAGCGACTAAAGCTCAGCACACACTACATGACTTTTCTAATCTTATATGATTTTATAAAAAATGGGGGTCCACACTACACGACTGGATTTCATGTGATTATAGAACGTCTGGGGGTTCACACTTAACGACTGAGAGTCGTAAGAGCGAACTCACTACACGATTCTGACAAACAGCTGATATTTGATAACACAGCGCGTCTGTCTTCTCTACCGCTTCATTTCTCCTCCGGTTTCAAAAACTGACCCAAAATCCGCAAAGATAGGCCGTGTTTGTGAGTGTGGGAAAACATGTGCGTGTCCCAGTTTGGTCAACAGTGTCACAACATCGCAGTGCAAGGCTACTACTGCTACGAAGCCTTTAGCTTGGCTATAGTTCTGTCAAATGGAGATAAAAGTCGACGACACGAAGAAGCGGGACGTATTTCAGTGGATTTAATAAGAGAAGGAGACGGACCTCAGTCCTGAGATGGAGGAGGCGGAGGAGACAGAGGAGAGAGGCGAGTCGTTAGCGGCGAGGTGAAGCTGAACAGTTCGTCTCCAAACTCAGTAAGTGCCGCTAAACTCTGTTTGCGGTTGAAATGCAGCTTGAAAAGATGGTTATCGTGAACTTTTGGTGATATAAAGTAGGGCTGAATGATTTTGCCAAAATCAATATTGAGATTTTCCGCTAATAACTTTTTGTTGCAATACAATTAAATATTTACAACTGACTTAATAAAGTATTACTTCATCTTAACTCCTTTATAATCATATGGAATATAATTAAAAATAGTCCACGTATTCATTTACATAATTTACAATAAGCTTATACTGAATTTATAATTTTTTTGTAAATAGCCCAAATAATGTCTTGCTATTGGCTCTTGTGTATTAGTCAGTGGTTGTGAGATAAGTTCTTATCTTTATCCAAAACATTCCCAAACATAAGCCTCTAAAAGTGAGGCCTCTTTACTCTTAACAAGCAGCACAGGCTCAGCTTCATCTCTGTGGAGGCTCAGACGTGTGAATCCAGAGGAGAGTTTCTGTGATCAGTGCATCAGAGGGATTAGCGCTGCAGCTAATGCGATGCTAACGGAGGGAAAAGCAATAGTCCTTCTGCTGCTTTATAAACGCTGATATGTTCACATCCACGATCTACCGCGCACCTTAAGTAGACTGAGGAGTAAAGAAAAGCAGGCGGCGGAGCGGACGTCGGGGGCGTGTCTCGCCGCTACATTCACTTCTATGATCCGCGGCATCAGCTGCATGGGCCCAAATCGCGTTGTGTAATATCACAATAAAATTGCAAATGCGATTTATTGTTCAGCCGTAATATAAAGTTGTGCTGTTCCGTGTGGGGCTGTGGCCATGAAATGCGTTGTTTGTGTCGCTGTTTTGACAGAGAAATGAAAAAGGAGGCGCGGCGATGTTTTTCTGTCTTTATTTCACTCTGTCATTGGCCGCTGCTTTCTGTGTGTTCACTAAAATCACCCACGTTTCTCCTGTGCGTCCAAAATCGGGCTGAAAAAGATGTTTGATTTCCATATTTGGATTACAGTGTCATCCCGGTCACAGCCTTTCCTGCTACACGTGGATACCAAACACGTCAGTATTAGTGAATGAATAAGCGTGGGAAAGACCAGGGAGCTACACAAACATGTTGGAGTCACTTCCTGGATAAATCTCAGAGAATAAACATCGTAAAGAGAGAGTTGATTGATTGATTAGATTTATTTGAGTGATTATTTACAACAACATTATTGCAGTGCAGAAAATAAATAAAGCAACAAAAAACTCAAAGGAGTTCGAGGCCGAAGCAAGAAGCTTATAAGTGCTACCCCCATATGCAAGATTAACATTCCAGATACAGTGATACAACATCTCATGTTACAAACAATACACTTATTTTATTTACAATTTGTACTTTTTTTCTTTTTCCTCATTCCCGTTCACATAATAACCATTTCCATTCATTACTTATAAACACCAGTCACCATTCTATTAATTGATTATTAATTTAGTTATAATAAGTATAATCAACACGACCCTTTATTATTTCCACTGTAAAATATTAGTTAGGCCCGAGAGCCTGACAGGGTCCGGGCCTGTGTTATTGTACAGGCAGTGCGCGGAGCGCACTGACGAAAACGTGCGCGTAGCGCACGTCCCAAAAAGAGCACGGAGCGCTCAAGAAACAGAGCGCGGAGCGCTCCCCATGCATTACACAGTAATAACGACACTCCCGGCACCACGACCTGTCCGGTGATGTAAGCGTGTGCCGCGAAAGCGGCACATTTGTTGCTGCTCGAATAAAAAAAGGTGAAAACCACAGGCAAGGCGCAACATGGACAAGAAAGCAGTCGATGACGAGCGCAACGCGCTCGTCATCGACCATGGCCACTCACCAGCACTCAAAACACTGTTAGAGTGACTCAGGGCATCGAGGCCTATCCGATAATATAGGTCTTTGCGCGAAAGCGGCATATTTGCTTCTGCTCGCACAAAATACGAAAAAAAAACCCATTGGGAAATATTGAGAAAGAAGAGGTAAAATACGAGCGCAACGCGCTCGTATTTGACAATAAACCCCACGGTTGGATTACTGGACGTGAGACCTTTCCGAATATATAAATATGCGCCGCCTTCGGCGGCGCTATATTGTTATTGTACGGGTTTTTCTTATTCTTATTAGGCCCGAGAGCCTGACAGGGTCCGGGCCTGTTGTTATTGTACAGGCAGTGCGCGGAGCGCACTGACGAAAGACGTGCGCGTAGCGCACGTCCCAAAAAGAGCGCGGAGCGCTCAAGAAACAGAGCGCGGAGCGCTCCCATGCATTACACAGTAATAACGACACTCCCGGCACCACGACCTGTCCGGTGATGTAAGCGTGTGCCGCGAAAGCGGCACATTTGTTGCTGCTTGAAGAAAAAAAGGTGAAAACCACAGGCAAGGCGCAACATGGACAAGAAAGCAGTCGATGACGAGCGCGTTGCGCTCGTCATCGACCATGGCCACTCACCAGCACTCAAAACACTGTTACAGTGACTCAGGGCATCGAGGCCTATCCGATAATATAGGTCTTTGCCGCGAAGCGGCATATTTGCTTCTGCTCGCACAAAAATACGAAAAAAAAACCCATTGGGAAATATTGAGAAAGAAGAGGTAAAATACGAGCGCAACGCGCTCGTATTTGACAATAAACCCCACGGTTGGATTACTGGACGTGAGACCTTTCCGAATATATAAATATGCGCCGCCAAAGGCGGCGCTATATTGTTATTGTACGGGTTTTTCTTATTCTTATTAGGCCCGAGAGCCTGACAGGGTCCGGGCCTGTTGTTATTGTACAGGCAGTGCGCGGAGCGCACTGACGAAAGACGTGCGCGTAGCGCACGTCCCAAAAAGAGCACGGAGCGCTCAAGAAACAGAGCGCGGAGCGCTCCCCATGCATTACACAGTAATAACGACACTCCCGGCACCACGACCTGTCCGGTGATGTAAAGCGTGTGCGCGAAAGCGGCACATTTGTTGCTGCTCGAATAAAAAAAGGTGAAACCACAGGCAGGCGCAACATGGACAAGAAAGCAGTCGATGACGAGCGCAACGCGCTCGTCATCGACCATGGCCACTCACCATCATTCATTTTTATTTGGTGCTCTGCAGGGGGCGCTATCGCGCCCATTTTCAAATTTCATATATCAAAACATCCGGGTCGACGACTCGACCAACGATTCAAGTTTCGCTCAAATCGGCCACAGTATGTGGGAGTTATGACTGTTTGAACGCGGCGGCGAGCGCTAAAAATGGACGCCGAATTCATGGCGTTGCCATGACAACACCGTTAATCCTATTAGAAGTTTTTAATAACTTTTAATGTCGCACTTGTGTAGATGATCTGGAGCGAACGGGGAGTCGCTGCGATCAACGGCCTAGGACGAGTTCGTTCAAATGCGAGGGCACGAAATGGCGCCTTCGGCGCCAGATCGCTCTTCTGGCCAATATGGCCGCCCTCCTGATGGTTGCCTAGCAACCGCATAATATCTTTTTTTGTTTGGCTTCACGTGACCAATCACTGTGCCGAATTTTGTTCGTCTACGACGAACTAAAATTTTCGGGGATTTCGGGATTTTGAGGGGTCTGGCCATAGGGCGCAATGTTAACGTGGTTTTTTCCAGGGGGCGCTGACGCGCCATTTTTTAAATTTTTACATTTTGGAGATGTGAAGTTTTTTTTTTCACCTAATTGAATTTTGGGCAAAAATCAGGACTTTTCATCAGTGGGAAGTTGCCGAAACTGGCTTTTTAGGGGGAGAGGAAAAATAATAATAAGAATAATAATAATAAGAAAAACCCGTACAATAACAATATAGCGCCGCCTTCGGCGGCGCATATTTATATATTCGGAAAGGTCTCACGTCCAGTAATCCAACCGTGGGGTTCATTGTCAAATACGAGCGCGTTGCGCTCGTATTTTACCTCTTCTTTCTCAATATTTCCAATGGATTTTTTTTTTGGTATTTTTGTGCGAGCAGAAGCAATATGCCGCTTTCGCGGCAAAGACCTATATTATCGGATAGGTCTCGATGCCCTGAGTCACTCTAACAGTGTTTTGAGTGCTGGTGAGTGGCCATGGTCGATGACGAGCGCGTTGCGCTCGTCATCGACTGCTTTCTTGTCCATGTTGCGCCTTGCCTGTGGTTTTCACCTTTTTTTATTCGAGCAGCAAGCAGCTCCTCCTAGGAGGAGTTCGTTCAAATGCGAGGGCACGAAATGGCGCCTTTGGCGCCAGATCACTCGATTTTTCCCAAAATGGCCGACCTCCTGTTGGTTGCCTAGCAACCATGTAATGTACTTTTTGTTCGGACTGTCATGACGCACGCGTGTACCATTTTGGTTTGGCTGCGCCAAAGTTGACATCGGGTCGTTGCCATGGCAACACGGTGGGGAAAGGGGCGTGGCCTCAATGCATTTTTTGTTCGGGGTCATGTGACGTATGTCTGTGCCAAATTTCTTTTGTCTACGACAAAGTTCAAATTTTTTCCTCATTAATTAGGGCCCGAGAGCCTGACAGGGTCCGGGCCTGTTGTTATTCTACAAGCAGTGCGCGGAGCGCACTGACGAAAGACGTGCGCGTAGCGCACGTCCCAAAAAGAGCGCGGAGCGCTCAAGAAACAGAGCGCGGAGCGCTCCCCATGCATTAACAGTAATAACGACACTCCCGGCACACGACCTGTCCGGTGATGTAAGCGTGTGCCGCGAAAGCGGCACATTTGTTGCTGCTCGAATAAAAAAAGGTGAAAACCACAGGCAAGGCGCAACATGGACAAGAAAGCAGTCGATGACGAGCGCAACGCGCTCGTCATCGACCATGGCCACTCACCAGCACTCAAAACACTGTTAGAGTGACTCAGGGCATCGAGACCTATCCGATAATATAGGTCTTTGCCGCGAAAGCGGCATATTTGCTTCTGCTCGCACAAAAATACCAAAAAAAAATCCATTGGGAAATATTGAGAAAGAAGAGGTAAAATACGAGCGCAACGCGCTCGTATTTGACAATGAACCCCACGGTTGATTATGGACGTGAGACCTTTCCGAATATATAAATATGCGCCGCGAAGGCGGCGCTATATTGTTATTGTATGGGTTTTTCTTCTTATTATATTATTATTTTTTTTCTTCTCCCCCTAAAAAGCCAGTTTCGGCAACTTCCCACCGACGAAAAGTCCTGCATTTTTGCCCAAAATTCAATTAGGTGAAAAAAAAAAACCTTCACATCTCCAAAATGTAAAAAATGAAAAAATGGCGCGTCAGCGCCCCCTGGAAAAACAGCGTTAACATTGCACCCTATGGCTAGACCCCCAAAATCCCAATCCCCGAAAATTTTAGTTCGTCGTAGACGAAAAAAATTCGGCACAGTCATTGGTCACGTAAAGCCAAACAAAAAACATATTACGCGGTTGCTAGGCAACCATCAGGGAGGCGGCCATATTGGCCAGAAGAGCGATCTGGCGCCGAAGGCGCCATTTCGTGCGCTCGCATTTGAACGAACTCCTCCTAGGGCGTTGAACGCAGCGACTCCCCGTTCGCTCCAGATCATCTACACAAGTGGGACATCAAAAGTTATTAAACACTTTCTAATAGGATTAACGGTGTTGTCATGGCAACGCCATGAATTCGGCGTCCATTTTCAGCGCTCGCCGCCGCGTTCAAACAGTCATAACTCCCACATACTGTGGCCGATTTCAGCGAAACTTGAATCGTTGGTCGAGTCGTCGACCCGGATGTTGTGATATATGAAATTTGAAAATGGGCGCGATAGCGCCCCCTGCAGAGCACCAAATAAAAATGAATGAGGAAAAAAATTGAACTTTGTCATAGACAAACGAAATTTGGCGCAGACATCTGTCACGTGACCCCGAACAAAAAACGTATTGAGGCCACGCCCCTTTCCCCACCGTGTTGCCATGGCAACGACCCGATGTCAACTTTGTCGCAGCCAAACCAAATTAGTACACGCGTGCGTCATGACTGTCTGAACAAAAAGTAATTACATGGTTGCTAGGCAACCAACAGGAGGTCGGCCATTTTGGGAAAATTGAGTAATCTGTCGCCGAAGGCACCATTTCGTGCACTCGCATTGAACGAACTCGTCCTAGGGCGTTGAACGCAGCGACTCCCCGTTCGCTCCAGATCATCTACACAAGTGGACATCAAAAGTTATTAAAAACTTTCTAATAGGATTAACGGTGTGTCATGGCAATGCCATGAATTCGGCGTCCGTTTCAGCGCTCGCTGCCGCGTCAAAGAGTCATAACTCGCACAAACTGAAGCCGATTTGAAGCGTACTTGAATCGTTGGTCGAGTCCTCGACCCCGGATGTTGTGATATAGGAAATTTGAAATGGGCGCGATAGCGCCCCCTGCAGACCACCAAATAAAATGAATGAGGAAAAAAAATTAACTTTGTCGTAGACAAAAGAATTTGGCACAAACATCCAAACGTGACCCCGAACAAAAATGTAATTGAGCCACGCCCCTTTTCCCACTGTGTTGCCATGGCAACGACCCGGTGTCAACTTTGGCGTAGCTAAGCCAAAATTGGTACACGCATGCGTCACGACTGTCCGAACAAAAAAGTACATTAACGTGGTTGCTAAGCAACCACCAGGAGGTCGGCCATTTTGGGAAAAATCGAGTGATCTGGCGCCGAAGGCGCCATTTCGTGCCCTCGCATTTGAACAAACTCGTCCTAGGGCGTTGAACGCAGCGACTCCCCGTTCACTCCAGATCATCTAACAAGTGCGACATTAAAAGTTATTAAAAACTTTCTAATAGGATTAACGGTGTTGTCATGGCAACGACATGAGTCGGCGTCCGTTTTCAACGCTTGCCGCCGTGTCAAAGAGTTGTAACTCGCACAAACTGTGGCCGATTTGAGTGTAACATGAATCGTTGGTCGAGTCGTCGACTACGGATTTTGTGATGTAGGAAATTTGAAATGGGCGCGATAGCGCCCCCTGCAGAGCATCAAATGAAAATGAATGAGGAAAAACGGACCGATGTCAACTTTGGCGCAGCAAACAAAAATTGGTGCACGCGTGCGTCATGACTGTTTGAACAAAAAGTACATTACATGGTTGCTAGGCAACCAACAGGAAGTCGGCCATTTTGGGAAAAATTGAGTGATCTGGCGCCGAAGGCGCCATTTCTTGCTTTTGCACTTTTACAAACTCCACCTACAGTGGCAGCGACATCATAACCACGTAGGGCGCGGCAGCGCCTCCCGATTATTGGGGCGGCGTGCGGCCACCGGCGTCAAACCGGCCAAACGAGACCCTCGAGGGCCTTTAAATGCCGCTTGCGGCTTTAATTCTTATTATTATTTTCCTCTCCCCCTAAAAAGCCAGTTTCGGCAACTTCCCACTGATGAAAGTCCTGAATTTTGCCCAAAATTCAATTAGGTGAAAAAAAAAACTTCACATCTCCAAAATGTAAAATAAAAAAAAATGGCGCGTCAGCGCCCCTGGAAAAACCACGTTAACATTGCGCCCTATGGCCAGACCCCTCAAAATCCCGAAATCCCCAAAAATTTTAGTTCGTCGTAGACGAACAAAATTCGCACAGTGATTGGTCACGTGAGCCAAACAAAAAAGATATTATGCGGTTGCTAGGCAACCATCAGGAGGGCGGCCATATTGGCCAGAAGAGCGATCTGGCGCCGAAGGCGCCATTTCTTGCCCTCGCATTTGAACGAACTCGTCCTAGGGCGTTGAACGCAGCGACTCCCCGTTCGCTCCAGATCATCTACACAAGTGGGACATCAAAAGTTATTAAAAACTTTCTAATAGTATTAACGGTGTTGTCATGGCAACACCATGAATTCGGCGTCCATTTTCAGCGCTCGCCGCCGCGTTCAAAGAGTCGTAACTCGCACATACTGTGGCCGATTTGAGCGAAACTTGAATCGTTGGTCGAGTCCCTCGACCCCGGATGTTGTGATATAGGAAATTTGAAAATGGACGCGATAGCGCCCCCTGCATTGCACCAATAAAATGAATGAGGAAAAAAAAGGAACTTTGTCGTAGACAAACGAAATTTGGCACAGACATCCGTCATGTGACCGCCGAACAAAAAGTCATTGAGGCCACGCCCCTTTTCCCACCGTGTTGCCATGGCAACGACCCGATGTCACTTTGGCGCAGCCAAACCAAAATTGGTACACGCGTGCGTCATGACTGTCCGAACAAAAAGTACATTACATGGTTGCTAGGCAACCAACAGGAGGTCGGCCATTTTGGGAAAAATCGAGTGACCTGGCGCCGAAGGCGCCATTTTCTGCCTTTGCTCTTTTATAACATTATACCAGGTAGGGCGCGGCAGCGCCTCCCGGTTATTGGGGCGGCGTGCGGCCACCGGCGTCAACCGGCCAAACGAGACCCTCGAGGGCCTCTAAATGCCGCTTGCGGCTTTAATTATTCTTATTATTATTTTTCCTCTCCCCCTGGGAGCCAGTTTCGGCAACTCCCACTGATGAAAAGTTCCTGCATTTTTGCCCAAATCAATTAGGTGAAAAAAAAACCTTCACATCTCCAAAATGTAACAATCAAAAAAATGGCGCGTCAGCGCCCCTGGAAAAACAGCGTTAACATTGCGCCCTATGGCCAGACCCCCAAAATCTCAGAATCCCCGAAAATTTAGTTCGTCGTAGACGAACAAAATTCGGCACAGTGATTGGTCACGTGAAGCCAAACAAAAAATCATATACCGCGGTTGCTAGGCAACCATCAGGAGGGCGGCCATATTGGCCAGAAGAGCGATCTGGCGCCGAAGGCGCCATTTTGTGCGCTCGCATTTGAACGAACTCGTCTAGGGGCGTTGAACGCAGCGACTCCCCGTTCGCTCCAGATTATCTACACAAGTGGGACATCAAAAGTTATTAAAAACTTTCTAATAGGATTAACGGTGTTGTCATGGCGACGCCATGAATTCGGCGTCCATTTTCAGCGCTCGCGCGCCGCGTTCAACAGTCATAACTCGCACAAACTGTGGCCGATTTGAGCGAAACTTGAATCGTTGGTCGAGTCGTTGACCCCGGATGTTTTGATATCTGAAATATGAAAATGGCGCAATAGCGCCCCCTGCAGAGCACCAAATAAAAATTAATAGGGAAAAAATTTAAGTTGTCGTAGACAAAAGAAATTTGGCACAGACATCCGTCACGTGACCCCGAACAAAAAGTCATTGAGGCCACGCCCTTTTCTCACCGTGTTGCCATGGCAACGACCCCGATGTCAACTTTGGCGCAGCCAACCAAAATTGGTACACGCGTGCATCATGACAGTCCGAACAAAAAAGTACATTACATGGTTGCTAGGCACCAACAGGAGGCGGCCATTTTGGGAAAAATGTAGTAATCTGGCGCCAAAGGCGCCATTTCGTGCCCTCGCATTGAACGAACTCGTCCTAGGGCGTTGAAGCAGCGACTCCCACCGTTCGCATCCAGATCATCTACACAAGTGGGACATCAAAGTTATTTAAAAACTTTCTAATAGGATTACGGTGTTGTCAGGCAACGCCATGGAAAATTCGGCAGTCAGTTTTCGGTGCTCGCCGTCACTTTTATACAGTCATAAACTCGCACAACACTGTGGCCGATTTGAGCCAAACTTGAATCGTATGGGTCAGTCCTCGACCCCGGATGTTGTGATATAGGAAATTTTGAAATGGCGCGAATAGGCGCCCCCTGCAAGGCACCAATAAACAATGAAGAATAAAATTGAACTTTGTCCCGTAGACAATAAATTTGGCACAGACATCCGTCAGTGATACCGATCAAAAAAGTAAATGATGCCAGTGCCCTTTTCCACCGTGTTGCCCAATGGTAACGACCCGGTGTCAACTTTGGCCGGCAGCCAAAACAAATTAGTACACGCGTGGCGTCATGACTGTCTGCACAAAAAGTACATTACAATGGTTCTAGGCAAACCAACAGGAGGCTCGGCCATTTTGGGAAAAAATTGAGTAATCTGTCGCCGAAGGCGCCATTCGTGCACTCGCATTAACGAACTCGTCCTAAGGGCGTGAACGACAGCGACTCCCCGTCGCGTCCCGAGATCATCTACACAAGTGGGGACATCAAAAGTTATAAAAAACTGTCTATAGATTAACGGTGTTGTCCATGGCCAACGCATTGAATTCAACTGATTGTGTTTAATATCTGAAAATTCGCATTTTGATTTTCCATTTCATTTTATGTCATTTTGTATATATTGCAATCAGAGTTGTATATAATATTGCAATACGTAAATTCTCAGTTTTTAATCTGATTATATTCAATAGTATGATGCTACATTTATACAACGGTGTTAGAAGTGTTTTATTATATAACATACCATTTCGCGTACATCCTTTTTAAAATGTTAACTCATCGAGACAATAGTTTCAACGCAATGAATTCAGATAGTAATATTTGTTTTCAACATTGGTTCTAAATGATATCCAATTTTAAAAAAGTTAAATATAGTTAAATTTATATCTACATTCAGCAATGTTAAAGTCAGGTAGTTATTTTGGTAATTCTTCAGTTAGTCGCTATGTCCCTTTGCCTTTTCGCAAGTTGGGCTGTTCTTACGGTCCTCCTCAACCAACTTGCAGCACGTTCTGTCCATGTCCTTCACCCCTGCTGATGCAAGAAATCTGAGCTAAGCTTAACACCCTGTCTCAGAATTCAAGATGTTATTTTTTAATTTGTAAACCCAATGTGAATGATTTGAAATTAGATTTACCTCATTCTTGATTGTGGAGGCAGGGGGTGGGGGAAGAGGGGCTGGGAGGGAGTTCACCTCCCAATGGCCTTGTGTATGAAACTGTTCTTAAGTCGACTGGACCTGGCGGTAGATTCCGGCAGTCTCGCTCCCTGAAGGTAATGTACCTTGAAGAGACTGTGTGAATGGGGTCATAGGGTCCGGTGATCTGAGGCTTTGCGGGGCGACGGGTGAATACATGTCCTTAATAGAGGGAGAGGGGCTCCACAAGATCATCTCCGCTGCTCTCACCATGCGCTGGAGGCTCTTTCGGCAGGAGGCAGTGCTGGCGCCGTCCACACAGTGATGGAGCTGGTCAAGGAATGCTCTCTATAGTCCCTCTGTAGAAGAGCCTCAACAGTGTAATGGAGCTGTCAGGGATGCTCTCTATAGTCCCCTCTGTATGAAGTGCACACAGTGATGGAGCTGGTCAGGATCGCTCTCATATAGTCCTCTGTAAGAAGAGCCACACAGTGGGAGCTGGTCAGGAATGCTCTCTATAGCCTCTGTAAGAAGTGCCAATCACCCAGTGATGTGAGCTGTCAGGATGCTGTCTATAGTCCCTCTGTACGAAGAAACCACACAGTGGATGGAGCCTGGTCAGAGCTCTTCTATAGTCCCTCTGTAAGAAGAGCCACACAGTGATGGAGCTGGTCAGGATGCCCTATAGTCCCCTACTGTAAAAGCCACACAGTGATGGGATGCTGGTCAGGATGCTACTCTATAGTCCCCTCTGTAGAAGTTGCACATACAGAGGCTAGGGGACTCTGGCTTCTCTTAACTTGCGGACAAAAGTATAGACACTGATTACTTTTTGAACCAGGGATGTAGTGTGGCAATGGTCCAGGAGAGGTTCACTGTGATATGCACACCAGAGTTTAGTGCTGGTCACCCTCTCCACTGCAGCACCGTTGGATTATAATCAAAGTATGCTCCCTCTAATAATTATAGAGGAGCATGCTGGACCCCCGCGCTCCTTCGAAAATCCATAACAAATCCTCTTTTGTCTCCTCCATATTTAGAGAGAGATTGTTGTGCACCACAATGGCCAGACTGCTCACGCTCACTTGACTCGTCCTCTGTTGCTGATGAGACCCACACTGTTGTGCCGTTGCAAACTTGAGAAGAGTTGAGTTACTTTGGAGAGCGTCATGGGTCCAGCGAAGTGGACAGGAGGGGGGCTCAGCACACAGCCTTGGGGAGCCCGTGTTTCAGTGTGATGGTTCTGGAGGATTTCCGCCAACCACGTACAGCCGTGGGTCTCCCCCGTCAGAAAGTCAGCAGCCAGTTTGCATCAGTGATGTGTTAATCCCCAGGTGGAGCAGTTTGTGTATAAGCTGCTGTGGGATTAATAGGTTGAATGCTGAGCTAAAAGTCCTAAAAAACAGCATTCGGAGACTTGGGATGACTCAATCTTCAGTCAATCAAAAAAACATGACACAGGATAATCTCACCAACATGGTGACGACAGGCTACCCAAAGGAAGAACTTGGTCCAAGCTGCTTACTGGACTGTTCACACAGGCTGCAGTTACGTGACCTGTATTTGATTCTGTGTCATGAAAAATGGTCTGGATTATTGGCATCTACAGCTAAATCCCCAAAAACAGAGCGGCACTCAATGTGTTAACAGTCAACATGTGCTTATCTAACAGCCCTGTAAATGACTAATAACAGTTTTTGCATATAACATTTGTAAGAACAGGCCTAGAAATTGGCGACAACAGAAAGTATAAACATATTAAGTTCCAATAAAAATTAAATTAAAAGGTTAATACAAAATTAGATAAAAATGAAATATTTTGTAAAAATCAACTTTCAAAGATTGCAGACTTCACAAAACAGTTTGAAATAAAAAGCAAGAAAAGTTTTTTAATCAAATTCAAGTTACCATTGTAAAATATAACAATAAGTAAAGAGCAAATAACATTCAACTACATGAATATCGCATAGAATGCCCATTAACCCAATCAAATCTTGCTTATTGAGGTGGACCCCCCTAAAACAATGTTGGAATTAGACAAAAATGGGTCAGAAATTCTTTTATGAACCAAAGGAATGTTTTAAACTGGGGACAGAATATTGTTGACATTGGGCGTTTGATGCACCCTGCGTGCGTCCATGACTGTCCGAACAAAAAAGTACATTACATGGTTGCTAGGCACCAACAGGAAGGTTTGCATTTGGGAAAAATCGAAGTGAATCTGGCGCCGGAGGTGCCATTTCCTTGCCTTTGCTTTCGACTAGTGTGGCGGTAGGGGCGCGGCAGCGCCTCCCGGCTTTATTGGGGCGACGTGCATCCACCGGCGTCACCGGCCAAACGAGACCCTCGAGGGGCCATCTTAAAATGCGCTTGCCGCTTTAAATTGTGATTGTTTTATTGTTTTGTCGAGTTTGGGCTGTTTTTAAAATCGCAAGACACAGATTCTCTAAAACCTCTGCGTGTCGCTTCCAGCTTAGTTTTTTTATTTATTTTTTTAATTTATTTATTTAGTTGATAACAGTAAAGGCGGTCTCTGCTGTGTCTGCAGCGCTTCATTCGTGTAACGTGAACAAAGCGACCCACGGTACCACAGCGGGAGATGGACATGAAGTCCTTCTCAGAGCCTCGGCCCCGACTTCAGAGGAACTACGTGTCCGAGGCGTTCGACTCCATCCACCTTTTATCCCTGATGTGTCGCCTCCTGCAGATCCAGCCTGCGCCTCACAACGGCTCCCAGGAGGTCACCGCAGACCTGCTCCTCCAGAAAGGTCCGTCCTCATGTCTGACTGGTGAGTGTGTTTCTTAATAAATCCTGACTCTCCTCTTGTGCTTCAGCAAGTGCAGGAACAGTCCGACCGACGACTGGTTCTGCTGACGTCGCTTCTTCTCAAGTCTTTTTCTCGTCGTGACTGAACTGAGTCCGTGTTTGTTCAATGTGAAAACAAATATTTAAAACGTGAATAAATGCTGTTCCTGTTCCTCGACCTCCATCCATTCAGGCGAGACACTGCGGGAAAGAATAAGAAATAAAACAGTTTACAGAAAACTAAAGACAAACAATCAAAGTGTTCACAGGTGCATGAAATATAAGAAGCAATGAAGAACATCAAAATAATATTTAAAGGGTATTATGTAAAATGGACTTTTTCAAGCTTTATATCATGTTTTATTATGTCATTCCCTCATTAAACACATGCCCTGGAGTGTTTGCCTTGGCTCATTCACATATTTTTGAGTATCAGAAAAACTAGACGGCAGCCATTTGGTGTAGCTATGCCTCAGTCCCTCCTAGGAACGCCCCGCCCTCTTGGAGAAGCCTCTGGGACCTTTTGTCACCAGCCAAGCACCAACCACTGCTCCTACAGCTAAGCAGAGCCCCTCCCGCACATAGTTGTGTTTAGATCCAACGCAGTGTGCTGAAGGGGGCGTGCGGAAAGCATCTTAAAGAGACAGAGGCCTATTTCAAGACTTCAGTACAGCCATTTTGAGAGAAGCAATTTTTATTCAAGGCAGTTATTTTAATGTACTGCAATAACAGACAAACAGAAGTTACGTCATCATTGTTAGTATGCTATAGACTGGTGCTATGTGATTGAAAAAGCACTAATACCCCTCTTTAAAGCAAAGAGCAGATCAAATACTGAGTCATATTGACGGTACAAGACTCTGAACGGTTCCAGAGTTTAGTTTAGGCTCAGCGTGTTTAGTCCTTGACTAAACGAGCCACAATCAGTTTGATATTCATAGTTATCTTTCTCCTGCACACAGACCAATGATCTTGATGTGAAAACATTAAATAAAATAAGACATAATAAGCCTATATAAGTTTTTAGTATTTCTAAACACTGCTGGCACTTAAAAAACAACCAACTGCAAATAATTAAATGAAAATAAAGACTTCAGTGCTGCTTTAGGCTTAGAAAGAGACCAAATAAAGACTGGCTTTAATCGATCCATTTCATTCATTAGTTTGGAAAACATAAAGACCTAATTACATTGTGTTTTATTACAGTTACATACATGTCTTTATGTAGATGAGTTTCGGCTCCACCTAGTGGCCACATGTAGCAAATTCAAAGGTGTTTGATAAGCCAGCTGTGGTTGTTGCTTTCACGTGCGTTTTATTTTATTGCATTTAATACAATTTAAAAATGATAATAAACAAATAAGGAAAAAACAAACAAAGAGAGGGGGGAAAAACATTTAAAAAAAAAAGACAGCACCACAAACATAGCCCACAACCCAGCCTATTTACCAATATACGTAAACATTAAAAAAAAAACTATAGAGAAAGACATTATATAAAAGGCTAAAACAAAACAAAATTCTCAATAAATTAAATGTAGAAAAAATACATATGTAGACATGTATTACGCCACTACACACACATAATATTACACACACATATTACACTCCCTAAAGGATTATTAGGAGCTTGTCAAATTTTCATTAAGGCAATTATCTAAACAACCAATCACATGCAGTTGCCTTCAAAGCATTTCAGGGTGTGGTCCTGGTCAAGACAATCTCACTGAACTCCAAACTGAATGTCAGAATGGGAAAGAAAGGTGATTTAAGCCATTTTGAGCGTGGCATGGTTGTTGGTGCCCAGATGGCCGGTCCTGATATTCACAATCTGCTCAGTTACTGGATTTCACACACGAAGAACCATTTCTAGGGTTTACAAGAAGGTTGTGAAAAGGGAAAACATTCCAGTATGTGGCAGTCCTGTGGCGAAAATGCTTGTTTGAATGCTAGAGGGCAAGGAGAAATGGCCGACTGATTCAAGGCTGAATAGAAGAGCAATCTTTGACTGAAATAACCACTCGTTACAACCGAGGTATGGACAAAGCATTTGTGAGCCACACACAGCAAACCTTGAGGCGATGGGCTACAAACAGCAGAAGACCCCACCGGTACCACTCAATCTCCACTACAAATAGGAAAAAGAGGCCTACAATTGCACGAGCTCACCAAAAATTGGACAGTGAAAGACTGGAAAAATGTTGCCTGGTCCTGATAATCTCATTTTCTGTTGAGACTTCAGATGGGAAGAGTCAAATGGGGCGTACAGAATGAGACATGGATCCATCATGCTTGTTACCACTGTGCAGGCTGGTGGTGGTTCCTGGTGTAATGGTGTGGGAGGATGTTTTTCTTGGCACACCTTTAGGCCCCTTAAGTGCCAATGGGCATCTTTAAATGGCCACGGAACTACCTGAGCAATTGTTTCTCTGACCATGTCCATCCCTTTATGACCAACCATGTACCCATCCTCTGATGGGCTACTTCCAAGCAGGATAATGCACCATGTCACAAAGCTCCAATTTCAAATTGGTTTCTTGAACATGACAATGAGTCACAGGACTACAAGACCCCACAGTCCACCAGATCTCAACACCAAATAGAGCATCTTTGGATGTGGTGAACCGGGAAGCCTCGTGCCCCTGGATGCATCCCAACAAATCTCCATCAACTGCAAGAATGCCTAATCCTAATCAATATGGCCAACATTTCTAAAGAAATGCTTCAGCACCTTGTGAATCATGCCACGTAGAATTAAACAGGTTTCTGAAGGCGAAAGGGGGTCAAACACACGTATTAGTATGGTGTTCCTAAAACCTTTAGGTGAGTGTATATAATATACAATAATACCAGACATGTATACACATGTAACACATACATGTAACGCACACTCACAGAATACATTAGAATAAATGAGTAGAAATGACAGCAATTAACTTTCACTATCAATGCATATACTGTTACTACCATCCGCATAACAATATTAACAATATTACAATATGACAAGGACAATCCATTCAACGGCAAACAAAAACAAAAGAAAACGTACGTATCATGATAGTCTGATTCATTATTATCTAAACTAAAGCTGTTTTTTCTTCTACTGTATATCGTTACATGTGACCCATCATGGAAAGTGGGGACACAGCTCTGTTTGTTGGGCGCTGTTTGGAGTTGGACATAGATTATGAAAGTGTTGTCTCAAAGTTTCCACAATTGGTAACAAACTGAAATCTGATCGTAATTGGGAGATTAAGCCATTTGAATGTACAAACTCAAAATATCTCAAACGCGAGTAATCGGCCTTAAAGTTTGGGGCTGTTTTCTCCTCACTCTGCTGCTCACCATGAATGTGCAATGAATCCATTAATCGCAGACAATGTGATTTTCTGGATTTTTTTTTTCTCATTTTTGTCTCATAGTTGAGGTTACCTATGATGAAAATCAGCAGGCCCTCTTCATCTTTTAAGTGCGGGAGAACTGCACAATTGTGGTTGACTAAATTTTGTTTCCCCACTGTAGCCGCTAGCTAACACCTTAGCATGCTAAACCTAGCATGCTTAACACCTTAGCCATGCTTACACCAGACTAACATCTTAGCATGCTAACATCTAGCTACTGCAGTCACATAACCGTTACAGCTCCAGTGCCAGTTTGCGTATAACGTTAACTGTGACGTTTTACAATCCCATACAGTCTCAAACGTGTTTTTTTTCTCTCCTTAATGATAAATGTATTTAAAGTATATTTTTTCACAAAAGTAAGAGAGTTTCTTACCGGGCAGCTGCAAGACTGGTCACACGGCTGTGCTGTTGCGTTAAAGAGATCAATGAGTTATCTACTGATGAGACCTGTCTGTGCTTTAGTGTTGATAGTCCTTTATTCAGATAATATTGTTATAATCTTGAATAAATCCCTTTTGCTGCAGATTAAGACCTTTGGCCTCGACTGGAAAATATCGCGGGGTGCATTTATTGCTCCGTTTAGAAGTCACTAAATCGAGTCACTCCAGCAGCGGCATCAGAGAGTATGACCGGACATAGCGACGGGCTCCTGCGACAGTCATCGAACACTGGGACATCGATAAACCCTGAGAATGAAAGGCAGGAAAACAAAACTGATACGACCTGATCCTGCAGACTGAGAGGGAATAAAACCGATACAAAACAATGACCTCACAATCTCCGTCGGATCACATGAAAATAATTCAAATGACTTTTGCATGGTAGGAGGAGACATAGCCTCACTGGCCAGTCCGTGGCTGCCACGTCCGAATACTAAGTTTATTACAGATCTTAAAGTTTGAATCTTTAAGTTCAGCTCATACAAAGTGGATCGTTCTGTGTCATTTTAATATTTCTTGTAGGGGTGTACCGATTTCAATTTTTTGAGTCACGATTTAATTGTGAAAGAAATATTGCCGATTTTACGATATTCACGATTATCGACCGAGATGAAAGGAAAGAACTGTATTTTTAGTTTTTGTCTTTAACAAAGCTTTTTTTATACTTGTAAACATTCACTGTTTTCTAAAATGAATAAATGCTTTAAGATTGTTTGCTTAGAATAAATAGGTCTATCAATGAATAAGACAAAACACTGTCAACTACTTCTGACCATAATTATCAATAATTATGTTACTATAATATATTAGCACAAGCTAGGCTAGTTTCATGTTCTTCAAAAGTTATGGCTGTTTGCTTAATTATTTGGTCAGATGTTTTGAATGAACAGAGATGAACTTTACAAAATGTAAGGAGACTCTTTTGAACAGCTGATTTTCCACAATGTGCGCGGTTTCACTCCTTTCTTTACGCGAAGCAGAGCGGAGCGCGTTAAGCTTTTTGTTACATGATGTGGGGCTATTTCCCAACCATTGGACAACTTTTTGGGATTCTGCAGTATCGTTAACCTTGACCCTGGACATTCACGAGCGAAGGATTTATCTCCAAAGATGTTTGTTTATATTACCCACGTAAGTCGATATCAGGTTAGATATACATGTCCATCGAAACAACAACGCTTGGTCATATTTTGGATCGCAAAAGTCCACTCTGATAGACAATCGTTTTTGGGTGATACAACATGGAGGAGACGTCCTTCTGCTTGCTCCAACTACAGTGAGTTTACGAAGTTTATGGCGTGCAGCGCTCTACTCAAGTGTAAAAATTTCCGCGGTAAACCGTGGCTTCTGGAAATTTTCACGGATAACCTACGCGTCCCTTATAATTCGTGGTAATCGTAAAACCGGTTAATCTTGACATCCCTAATTTCTTGTTGAATTTAGTTTAAACTTCTACACTATGATTGTATACGCTTTATCTACTGCTGGCTGCTCTGGTGTGCAGGATGTATACATGTATGTTGCAAACCTGCTGCCCTCTGGTGTTCGCTCTGGGTCGATGCAGCCGAGTCCGGAGTTGGTTTGGATGTGACTTTATTCACACAAGAGTCGAGGTATTTTAGTCAGCTCCTAAAAGTAGTTCACGAAAAAGAAGAAGAAGAAAAATAAAAGCTCCCTGGAGGCCAGTCTGATGTGTGTGTTGTTTGTGCCAATTATTGCTTCCTGTGGACAGAATCAGGGATTATATTAGGGCTCCAGAGTTCAGAATATGTTTTATTGCTATTGTCAGTGAAAGGTTTTTACAACTAGAACTTTGCTTCAGTGCAAAGGTGTAACATGAATAACACCACAGGGGCAAGGCGGTTAAAACTAAAGATAAAGTAAGGTTAAAAACGAGCAAGTCGGACAGAAATCTAATCGGCTTCTTCTTCTTCTTCTTCTTCTTCATTATTATTATTATTATTATTGGCAGGCAAACTAAAGTGCATGTCGCCACCTACTGTATTACATATGCAACAACATAGTGTCCAAATAAAGACATTTAAGGAGATAAAAAAAGAAACATTCAAATTTCCC
The DNA here is from genome assembly GCA_007210695.1 of Neogobius melanostomus. NCBI lineage: Eukaryota > Metazoa > Chordata > Actinopteri > Gobiiformes > Gobiidae > Neogobius > Neogobius melanostomus. The sequence continues at coordinate 253,305 of VHKM01000184.1, forward strand.
TTTATTTTATCTCAACAGCTGTTTCATAAAAGCTACAGTATGCAAATTAGCCATGTGGCTTAAGTTTCTACTAAATGAAGCAAAAGCACAAACTGCTTCATTTAGTCCATTTACTGAGGAGGCTCTTTAAAACCATGTGACTGGAGCTGTGGGGACGACAACATGTATGACGTCACTTTAATAAAGTTTGGCTTGTGCAGAATCTTTTTTTTTAAATTATTATTATAAATCTGCACCTGTCGATCAACAGTGGTTGCGCATGAACAGTCGAGGGGGGGCGAGGGGGGGTGGGAGATTGGCGCAGTGGCTTATGGGATGGCACATGGCTCCTAATCGCCTAGTGAGTTAGCATCAGAGGTCCTATGCTAAAGTGGCTATGACAGCTAGGGCTAGAAGTTAGCATAAGGTCCCTATGCTAAAGTGGCTAGAATAGTTACATTAGAGCCTATGCTAAAAGTGGCTTTATGATAGTTAGCATCAGAGGTCTATGCTAAATGCTATGAATAGTAGCATTAGAGGTCCCTATGCTAATGGTATGAAGTTTTAGCATCAGAGTCCCTATGCTAAAGTGGCTATGATGTTAGCATCAAGAGGTCCCTATGCAGTGCTATGATAGTTAGATCCAGAGGTCCTATGTTATAAAGTGGCTAGATAGTTAGCATCAGAGGTCCCTATGCTAAAGTGGCTATGAATAGTTAGCATCAGAGGTCCCTATGCTAAAGTGGCTATGATAGTTAACATTAGAGGTCCCTAGCTAAAGTGGCTATGAAGTTAGCATCAGAGGTCCTATGTAAAGTGGCTATGATAGTTTAGCATTAGAGGTCCCTATGCTAAAGTGGCTATGAATGTTAGCATCAGAGGTCCCTAGCCTAAAGTGCTATGATAGTAGCATCAGAAGGTCCCTAATGCTAAAGTGGCTGATGATAGTTAGCATCAGAGTCCCTATGGCTAAAGTGGCTATGATAGTAGCATCAGAGGTCCCTATGTTAAAGTGGCTATGATAGTTATCATCAGAAGTCCTATGCAAAGTGGCTATGATAGTTAGCATCAGAGGTCGCTCTGCTAAAGTGGCTAGATGGTAGCATCAGAGGTCCTATGCTAAAGTGGTATGATGGTTGTCATCAGAGTCCCTAATGCTAAAGTGGCTATATAGTTAGCAATCAGAAGGTCCTAATGCTAAAGTGGCTATGATAGTTAGCAATCAGAGGTCCCTATGTTAATGGCTACGATAGTTAGCATCAAGAAGGTCCCTATGCTAAAGTGGCCTACGATAGTTAGCATCAGAGTCCCTAATGTTAAAGTGGCCTATGATTAGTTAGCATCAGAGGTCCCTATGCTAAAGTGGCTATGATAGTTAGCATCAGAGGTCCTATGGCTAAGTGGCTATGATAGTTAGCACAGAGGTCCCATATGTTAAAGTGGTATGATAGTTAGCATCACGAGTCCTATGCTGGAGAACTGAGATAAGTTAGCACAGAGGTCCTATCTAAAGTGGCTTGGTAGTTAGCAATCAAGAAGCAAGATGGCGCGCGGATGGTTGCCTGATTACTGCGCTCTATTGTGTTTTTTGTGCTTACTTGGTGTCCGGTGCTTCTACAGTCCGTGAAGAGCTACTGAACATCAGATCAATCACCCCCACGGACTACTACCAGTTGTTTTAGCGTCAGCTGCGGATTTGGTCAATTTTTACAAAAGAGGAAAACGCGGCAGGAGGGGAAAGCGAGGGAGCTCTGTGCGTCTAAGAAGCGGGAGCGCGCACAACCTCTACCTGTCATTTCTTTCAACGTCCGCTTCACTTCACACAAGATGGACGAGCTAAACGCCTGCTTGATGAGAAGAAAACAGGGATTTCTCCACATCATGTGTTTTGTGCTTCAGGAAACGTGGCTCAAGCGCGAAGCTCCGAGGCCCGCTGTTTCAACTGGAGGCTCCAGCGCTGAGACCGGGACCCGGGGCTGTCCGAAGGCAAAAGGCGGTGGAGTCCTGTTTCTATACAACAACACTGGTGCTCTGATTGTTCTGTGATATCCCAACACTAGCCTCGCCCTGGATACCGATGATTAACTGGTCAAGCCTTTTCCACGTGGGAGATAGTCCATTCATCCGGTTGCTGCCTATTTTACCGCCGGGGGCGGAAGTGCATGCAGCTCAGCGCACACTCGCGGAGCAGATTCTGACCGTAGAGCGGACTTTCCCGGAGTCTCTCGTCATTGTGCTCGGTGACTTTAACAAAGGGAACCTCAGCCAGAATTACCCAAGTACGACAGTTTATTAAATGCCCCACCAGAGAGGAGAACACGCTGGATCACTGTTACACCACTATAAGCAAGGCATATCACGCTGTTCCCGCGCTGCACTCGGACTCTCAGATCACGTGATGGTTCACTAATCCCCTCATACAGACAAAGACTGAAACTCGCTAAACCGGTAGTGAGCACATCAAAGAGGTACACCCCTGAAGCTGTGGAGGAGCTGCGCTCATGTATGGAGACTACTGACTGGGAGGCATTTGGGGCTGCTTCCATTAACCTGGATGAATACACGGACACTGTGACTTCATATATCCAGTTCAATGAGGAGCGCATAGTACCACGCGCACCAGGGTTTGTTATGAGAATGATAAGCCCTGGTTCACCCCCAAACTCCGGCAGCTACGTAAGGAGAAAGAGGCGGCTTTCAGAAATCGAGACCAAGACCGATACAGACAGGCAAAATACCACTTTAGGTGGGAAGTGGGAAATGCCAATCTGTATATTCAGCCCGTCTCCAACAGCAATTCTCCTCAAACGACCCGGGAGCAGTGTGGAGGGGGCTCAAGGCCATCACGAACTATAAGCCCAAGGCCCCCGGGCTCTGAACGACCTCGCCAGGGTCTGAATACACACTACTGCCGCCATGAGCGCCCATCAGCTCCTCACTCTCCAGAGAACCCAGCCACCTCTGCCCCTCCCACCTCCACCACCACCATCAATGACCCCAGCACTTCATCAAAGGCCTCCACAGACCCTCCCTCCCCCTGCTCTCTCCATCTAAGAGGAGGAAGTGCGCCGGCAGTTCCTTAGACTGAAACTGCGGAAGGCCCCGGGCCGGATGGCGTCTCCCCCTCCACCCTGAGACACTGCGCGGATCAGCTGGCTCCCGTCTTCACAGACATTTTCACACCTCCTGGAGACATGCCACGTGCCGTCCTGCTTCAAATCATCCACCATCGTTCTGTCCCCAAAAAACCACAGATCACAGGACTTAATGACTACAGGCCGGTGGCGCTGACGTCTGTGGTCATGAAGTCTTTTGAGCGCTTGGTCTTGCCCCACCTCAAGGACATCACCGCCCCCTCCTGGACCCGCTGCAGTTTGCCTACAGAGCCAACAGGTCTGTGGACGACGCAGTCAATCTGGCTCTCCACTTCACCCTGAAGCATCTGGACTCCCCAGGAACCTACGCCAGGATCCTGTTTGTGGACTTCAGCTCTGCCTTCAACACCATCCTCCCTGGACTGCTACGAGACAAGCTCTACCAGCTCATCGTGCCCGACTCCCTCTGCAGGTGGATCACTGACTTCCTGATGGACCGGAGTAAGCACGTGCGGCTGGGGAAGATCGTCTCGGGCACTCGGACTACAAACACTGGAACTCCTCAGGGCTGTGTACTTTCCCCCTGGCTTTCTCCCTGTACACAACTGTTGCACCTCCAGTCACCAGTCCGTTAAACTGATCAAGTTGCGGACGACACCACCCTCATCGGGCTCATCTCGGACGGTGATGAGTCCGCCTACAGGAGAGAGGTGGACCGGCTGGCGTCCTGGTGCAGCCACAACAACCTGGAGCTGAACGCCCAGAAGACAGTGGAGATGATCGTGGACTTCAGGAAAGACACAGCCCCCACCGTCCCCCTCGCCCTGACAGACTCTCCCACCCCCATCTCCATCGTAGACTCCTTCCGTTTCCTGGGCACCACCATCACCCAGGACCTCAGATGGGAGCCGACCATCTTGCTCCCTCATCAAGAAGGCCCAGCAGAGGATGTTCTTCCTGCGGCAGCTGAGGAAACTTAAGCTGCCAACCAAGATGCTGGTGCAGTTCTACACGGCCATCATCGAGTCCATCCTCACCCTCCACACCGTCCATCCTCACCTCCTCCATCACCGGTGTGGTCCATCCTCACCTCCTCCATCACCGTGTGGTCCATCCTCACCTCCTCCATCACCGTGTGGTCCATCCTCACCTCCTCCATCACCGTGTGGTCCATCCTCACCTCCTCCATCACCGTGTGGTCCATCCTCACCTCCTCCATCACCGTGGTCCATCCTCACCTCCTCCATCACCGTGGGTGTGTCCCCCCCCCCCCCCCCATCCTCACCCCTCCATCACCGTGTGGTCCATCCTCACCCTCCTCCATCACCGTGTGGATCCCATCCTCCTCCTCCTGTCCCATCCTCACCTGTCCACCTCCCTCCATCACCGTGTGGTCCATCCTCTCCTCCTCCATCACCGTGTGGTCCATCCTCTCCTCCTCCATCACCGTGTGGTCCATCCTCACCTCCATCACCGTGTGGTCCATCCTCACCTCCTCCATCACCGTGTGGTCCATCCTCACCTCCTCCATCACCGTGTGGTCCATCCTCACCTCCTCCATCACCGTGTGGTCCATCCTCACCTCCTCCATCACCGTGTGGTCCATCCTCACCTCCTCCATCACCGTGTGGTCCATCCTCACCTCCTCCATCACCGTGTGGTCCATCCTCCACCTCCTCCATCACCGTGTGGTCCATCCTCACCTCCTCCATCACCGTGTGGTCCATCCTCACCTCCTCCATCACCGTGTGGTCCATCCTCTCCTCCTCCATCACCGTGTGGTCCATCCTCACCTCCTCCATCACCGTGTGGTCCCATCCTCCCTCCATCACCGTGTGGTCCATCCTCACCTCCTCCATCACGTGTGGTCCATCCTCACCTCCTCATCACCGTGTGGTCCATCCTCACCTCCTCCATCACCGTGTGGTCCATCCTCCTCCCTCCATCACCGTGTGGTCCATCCTCACCCCTCCATCACCGTGTGGTCATCCTCACCTCCTCCATCACCGTGTGGTCCACTCAATCCATCACCGTGTGGTCCATCCTCACCTCCTCCATCACCGTGTGGTCCATCCTCACTCCATCACCGTGTGGTCCATCCTCACCTCCTCCATCACCGTGTGGTCCATCCTCACCTCCTCCATCACCGTGTGGTCCATCCTCACCTCCTCCATCACCGTGTGGTCCATCCTCACCTCCTCCATCACCGTGTGGTCCATCCTCTCCCTCCTCCTCCATCACCGTGTGGTCCATCCTCATCTCCTCCATCCACCGTGTGGTCCATCCTCACCTCCTCCATCACCGTGTGGTCCATCCTCTCCTCCTCCTCCATCACCGTGTGGTCCATCCTCATCTCCTCCATCACTGTGTGGTCCATCCTCACCTCCTCCATCACCGTGTGGTCCATCCACCTTCCACACGTGTGGTCCATCCTCACTCCCCATCACCGTGTGGTCCATCCTCACCTCCTCCATCACCGTGTGGTTCCCCCGGCGCTACAGAACGGGACAAGCATCGACTGCAGCGCATTGTGCTGCTGCTGAGAAGATGATTGGCTGTGAGCTCCCATCTCTCCAGGACCTGTTCACCTCCAGGACCCGGAGGCGTGTGGGTCGGATCACAGCTGACCCTTCTCACCCTGGACATAGACTATTCACCCCTCTCCCCTCGGGCAGGAGGCTACGGTCTATCCAGACCCATACCTCCCGCCACTTGAACAGTTTTTTCCCTCCGCCATCAGACTCATGAACAATAACAAGACCCAATAACCCAGTTACAGACTCATGGATGTATCTGCACTTGCACTGTGTGGTGTGTCCACACTTAGACCCACTGCTATCACTTATCACTAAATCACTTTATCACTTTATCACTTTATCACTTTATATGCCTACATCTGTTAATACAATCCCGCTGTTGTTCAATGTCAAATTGTTGTTGTCTATATGTCATATGTCACTTTATTTTATCTTATTTATATATATATAAATATATATATATTTAATATTTTTCACGCATTCCCTTAATAGCCTTATAGTTTTAAAGTTTTTTAGCTTATTTTTATCTTAACTGTGTTATATGTTCTATGTCGCACGTTTGCACCGAGAAAATTCCTAGTTTGTGAACCTGTTCTCAAACCATGGCAATAAAACCCATTCTGATTCTGATTCTGAAATAAACACAACTCTCTTCAATCAATCAAACTTTATTTATAAAGCGCTTTTCATACCAAAGGCATCACAAAGTGCTTTACAGATTATAACATTTAAATCAAGTATCCAGGCAAACATAATGTCCAAAAGAGCGTCAGCAGTAGGTGGGGACGAGCGGCGCGGGTGTCCCCTGTCCTTAGACTCTCCAGCACGGCAAGGAAAAACTCAAAAACCCGGTGGGAGAAACGAGAAACCTCGGGGAGAACCACAGAAGCTGGAAAGATCCACTCCCATGGACGGACAGGCTATAGAGACCCAGGCCGATGGGATCCCCTCAGCAGAAACTTGTGTGAAGTTAGCCCCCCCATAGTGTCCGATTTGCTTTAAAATGGTGTCATTCGTTTGTGCTTCGTTGGGAGACATAATCTTTGAGAATAGCAAAAAGACAAAGTGCTAAAAAAATGACACTAGTTTGGAGTGAATCGGACACTATGATCAATTACCTGAGCTGATCAATTACCAATTAATGATCAATAACTCAAAACGAAGTGCGCACAAACGATAATTTTGTGTGCACAAACGTGCACAAACGAAGCACAAACGAATGACACCATTTTAAAGCAAATCGGACACTATGGGGGGCTAACTTCACACAAGTTCAGCAGAAGGGCCAGGATCGAGACCATCCAGTCCTTGTTGTCAGTCCAGGGTTCCTCCGTTCAGCCGGGTTCCTCCGTTGAGCCGGGTTCCTCCGTTCAGCAGGGTTCCTCCATTCGATCTAGACAGGCACTCCCAAGGGGGAGTGGGACAGGAGACACCATGTGAATAGTAATGAACAGACTACAGATAAGATAATATTGTATCATAATAAGACAAAGTTTGCAGTAAGAAGAAGAAGAGGATAGCGCTCAGTGTACCGTACTTCCCACAGCAGTGTTTCTCCTAAGGCAGCTTTACTTCAGGCTGTGGGTTAGAGCTTTACCTAACTGACCTGATCATAAGCTCATTCAAGAGGTACGTTTTGAGCCTAGTCTTAAATGTAGGGACTGTGTCTGCTTCTTTAACGTGAGCTGGAGCTTGGTAGCTAAAGGCTCTTCCTCCTACAGTAATTTTGGAGACCCGAGGAATCACTAGTAGCCCTGAGTTTTGAGAGCGGAGTGCTCTGGTTGGCTGATATGGAACGATAGCGTCTTGGAGATAAAGCGGAGCCAAACCCTTTATGGCTTTAAATGTGAGGAGCAGGATTTTAAATTTGATTCTAAACTCAACAGGAAGCCAATGGACATACATGGGTCTCATGCATGTAAACAAGCCACACCGGATTGTAGCCTTGGGCTAATTTGCATCCGTCGTCCCCCATGCGCACTCTCAGACACACTCTCATTCATCCTGGCCTATTGTACATGTTTTTAGTGGTAGGGGAAACCGGAGTACCCGGAGGAAACCTACGCAGAGACGGGGAGAACATGCAAACTCCACACAGAAAGGCCAGGTGGGGATCGAACCAGGAACCTTCTAGCTGTGAAGCACGAGCTCTAACCGCTGTGCCACCGTGCCGCCCAACATTCCATATGCAGCACAGTTTTTTGTGTTTTTTTCCCCTCACCCTTTGTGATAATGGCTCAGTTATGCACAGTACGTTTGCATGAACAGTTTAGAGTGGAAAATATATATTTATATATATACAGAAAAAAAATGTATGTAGAATTCTATAGTTTTAGTTTATTGGTGCTTCTGGGTCAACAAAGATAAACAAATTAAAATTAAATATTACATTAAATTATTGTGGTGGGTTTGCCAACATGTCATAATCTACAGGTTAGGAATGAAAAGAAAAATATTTATTATAATATTTTTTCTGAATAAAATTGCTAATGGGAAACAGTAAAATGTAAAGATAAGACTTTAATGTTTGTGTCAATTTCAGCTTTAAATCCGGTGGTTCAACTTCCCCCTGGGGTAAAATGAGCCACAAGACACTTTTTTTACCAACATCTTTAAAACCAAATATTCCAGACACATTTTGAAGAAGCAAACAACTAGAAATCCTCCCAAAATCTGTGTAAATAGTAAAATGTTGTCTCTATTTTCTGGTGTTTGACAGAATAAGCACCAAGCAGAAAGTGTCTCCCTCCCTCTCCCTGCTCTGATGACAGGTTTAGTAACATGTGAGAGTTGTTTTGAGTCCGTTTGTAGGAGTTGATGTGACAGAAAATGAGTGTATTGTGACGTTCAGCTCTAACAGCCCGTGGTCACATGAGCGGCCGCTGCTGTGGGACAAAGCGTCTGGTGCCCGGAGCGTTTTCACACACAGCATTTGCATGAGAAAGGCCTGAGCGGAGGACAAGAGCTCTCTGCTGTCACACACTCTGAGCACCCGCACCATGGACAGCCCCCAGAGCACCCAGAGCACCTTCCTGTACTTCGCCTACGGGAGCAACCTGCTGAAGGAGCGGCTGCAGCTGAAGAAACCCCTCGGCCACGGTGCACTGCGTCGCCAAACTCAAGGTACGGCCCCCTCCAGCCGCCGCGTGCAAGTGTCTGTGACCAAACCAGAGTCAAACTAAAGTGTCTGTGCACATGTTGTTAAAGAGTGGAATGAAAACAAAGGAAATGACCAGATTTGGATTACAGCCTTTCCTGCTACACGTGGATACCAAACATGTCAGTATTTGTGAATGAATAAGCGTGGGAAAGACCAGGGAGCCACACAGACATGTTGGAGGACATTTTACAAATGTTTCTTTATTGCCCATTCACATTGTGTGTGTGTGTGTGTGTGTGTGTGTGTGTGTGTGTGTGTGTGTGTGTGTGTGTGTGTGTGTGTGTGTGTGTGTGTGTGTGTGTGTGTGTGTGTGTGTGTGTGTGTGAGCTGAACTGAAGGAGACAGAGAAACACATTTCATAAACATTTCTTTAAAGTTCTGGGAAAAGACCAGTGGTGGAAGAAGTACTTGATATTTCTACTTAAGTGATTATCTGATAAAATCTTTACTTAAGTAAAAGTACAAAAGTATTTATTGTAAAATGTACTTTATGAGGAAAAGGTAAAAGTATTTAAGAGTTTAATGTCAGGATTTTTCAAAATCATTTGAATCAAACCAGGTCTAAAGGAGTAAACCACAAAACCAGGTCTAAACTGGGACTAAACCAGTTCATTATAAAGAGGTCACTTTGAAAATAAAATACTTTTAACCCAATTTAAAAATGTATTGGAGTAGAAAGTACAGACACAGGCTTTAAAATGTAGTGAAGTAAAAGTAAAAAGTATTCATCATAAAATGTACTTAAGTAAAGTAAAGGTACCTATAATTTGTACTTTTTACTTTGGTACTTTCCAACATTGACAAAGACATTTCCAGAGTTAAAGGTCACGTGTCCTTTATTCTTTGATATTTCAGTTCAGACCTACATCACCAGCAGCAACACCAGGAAAACAAAATATCAGACAAAAACAAGATACTTTTGTCTCAGAAGAAGATTATAAATGACGTCTGTTTGTTTTACTTTATTTTAGGTTTCGGGAAAGAAAACACGACTTAAAAACAGATTGTGACTTTATTGATGAATATTTTAAAGTTACAAAGTAAAGATTATAATTTCTGCACAACTTAAAGCTCATCCCTCGACCCATAACATTCTATAAAAACAAAACATAAAACACAATTATAATCTGTGTTTCAATGATTAAAGAAAATCAGTTTCTGCAGTAAATAGTTACAATCACAAGAACAAAACAATGGTATTAAATGGAAGTGGAAAATGAAGTTAAAGACGTCAAAAGCTGAAGATTGAACAGTTCAGTTCCCAATAGAAACTGAAGTGTTTTGTTTCCAGGTCAGTCGCTCTTATTGTGCTTTAATTTAAGGTTTGATTCAAAGTGTTTGTAAAACACATCTGCACCTGAGCGTGAGTGAGGAGCACGAGGTTTATAATTCAAAACAATGTCAATGTATGAGAAACAAATATTATTATATAGAAAAACCTTCAGTATTAGTTCAATACAAGACCAAGGACGATCTCAAACTGTGAAGAGAAAAGCTGCTACTTTAGTTTGGGAAAATGTGCAGTGTCTCCATCGTTCACCAGTTAAACCAGACTCCAGCGTAGAGCGGCTGAGTGAACCTGGTCTGGACTCTGTGGAGGAGGGTCATGGTTTGGTTCTGAACGCTGTAAACGACAGAGCCCCTGCACCGTGGTCCAGGTAAACCCCGATTCTGGACGAGATCGGACCTGAGACACCGGACTGGACTGAGTTAAAACCAAAATGAATACCTGTTACTGAGTTTGTCACATTGTAAGGCCCAGGATTTATCATTGTTTCCAAATACAATTATATTAGAGCTTCCTTTCTCTGAATGTCTCTGTATGAAACTGCTAAACGAACCCCTATCCCGCTCCACTCCACCTCCAGTAACAGCGGCCCGTCAGACTCTCTCTGCTCAGGACCTGATGCCACTCACTGATCTGTCCTGATGATCAGGATATCTCTGATCTTCACTCATTACTGTTGCTCTTCTGTTTCATCAGTCAGTTTCAGTTTTCTGTATGCTGTGTTTGGGTCCAGAGTGATCTCTGCTGAATACTGTAAGAAGTCCTCTCTGGTGGTGGGTTCAGCTGGTGTTGGGCTCAGAGCCAGTGTGACGTTGGTGGGTTCAGCTGGTGTTGGGCTCAGAGCCAGTGTGACGTTGGTCAGTCCCCTCCTCCAGACTGAGCTTTAGTTTGTCCCTGAGCTCTGACACGGCTCTGGTCACCTCCTGGAAGCAGCGGCGGGGCCCTGTCTGAATCTCTGTCCTCTGTGAGTCTGTGGACAGTGAAGGACAGAGCTGTAGAAACTGGTCCAGCTCAGAGATGTTCCTCTTCAGCTCAGTCACGTCCCTGCAGTTGGTCCTGAAGCTCTTGGACTTGTTTCAGTTGGGTTTGCTCCTCGGAGCGGATCTGCTGCTCCACTTCAGAGCGTCTTTCTCCAGGAGAAGGGCCATCTCTGTGAAGCTGTCCCACTGCGCTGCACTGCTGTCTGGGCAGAGCGGCTGATGTCCTGGGCCTCCTGCTGGAGCCTCTTCAGGTCTGTCTCTTTGAGCTGGAGGCTCTGGAGCAGCTGTTCCTGTCTCTGGACTCTCTCCAAGACTGAGGACACCATGTCGTGGCCCTTGTGTTGGTCCACAGAGCAGAGGTAGCAGATGAGCTGCTGGTCGGTGCGGCAGAACATCTTCTTTACTTCGTCGTGTTGAGAGCAGATGTTTTCCTGCAGTTGTCAGAGGGCGCCACCAGCTGGTGTTTCTGAAGCGCTGCAGCTTCATAATGAGGCTGGAGGTGGCTCTCACAGTATGAGGCCACACACTGCAGACAGGACTTGACGGCTTTCAGCTTCCTCCAGTGCAGACGTCACAGGGCACATCCTGAGCTCCAGCATAGCAGCGGTCAGCAGGGGGCGCTGTGAGGCCAGACTTCTTCAGCTGCTCCACTACACCTGCTAACATGATGTTTTGACCAGCACTGGCCTGGAGCTGAAGCTCTCTCTGCCATTCAGGACAGCTGTAAACATGCTTCTCGTCCTCTTGGTCCCAGTGGTTTTCACACACTTCATGCAGTAGCTGTGTCCACAGGAACAGTCACTGGATCCTTCAGTAAATCCAACAATGACAACGTAAAGTCTCTTGGTCCAGGCTTTCTGCGCCATTCCTCTCGAACAACAGCCTGATCTGATTAGAGAGTGTGTGAGGGAGGAAGAGGAGCTCAGACGAGCGAGTCTGACCTTTAGAGAGGTGGTGGGAGGGAGAGAACCAGGAAGCTCAGAGCGAGGCTGGTCCCTGACTTTAGGAGTGTGTGAGAGGAGGAGAACCAGGAACTCAGACGAGCTGATGTGACCGAGGAGGCAGAACGGCTGAGTCACCGCTCAAACATGTTTATTTGTCACAGAGACGTTGTTCTGGAAACAAATCTCCAATCAAGTTTAGGCAAAAGTCTATGTGAAAAGTACAGCTTTATCTGAGATCACTGCAGAAAACTTTGACCAATGTCCAACAACTGACAGATGGACTTGTGTCAAAAGTCACTTTTAAATTGGAGTGAACAATGAACTTTAGAAACATTAAGTCCACAGTTAATGTTGAACAGTTTGCAGGCGACACTTGTGCCCAATCGTATTGACAGAGAGGAGCCGAGTGTCAGAGAGAGAAGTGTTTAAACTAGACAGACGGTTGGTTCAGCTGCTTCAAATCAGTACAATGGAAACACATGACAAAGCTCTGCAACACTGGAATCAATAAAAGTCACAAAACTACTTTAATTTGAGTTTTTCTTTAGTTTTTGGACTTGGAATGAGCTCATCCTGGAGAAATAGATCATGAATCAACACAAAGAAATAACATTTACTTTCCTTTACACATTATTACACATTTCTAAACTAAAGGATAAGTTCTTTTTATTTATGTTAGAAAACCTTTGGGAGCCACAGTTGGAAACATTTTCAATCTGACATTTATTCATCAAATGTTTGCAGTTTTATAATATTATATAGTTTTAAGGCCATGTTGGAGATAAGATAAGATAAACTTTATTGTCTGTCTCCGAAGGTGACAGAAATTCGTCTTTGACAGGCTCAAAAACATGCATACCCACTTCCATAAAAACCCAAGGCACATTTAAAATCAACACAACACTAATGAACAGCAGGACTATTTTTTTTCGACCGTTCATAGCGGTGATTGCATTTGGAACAAATGACTTCTTATATATGTCTTTGTGGGCCAGAGGGACTTTAAAGCGCCTGCCCGATGGAAGCAGCATGAAGGAGCTATGGAGTGGATGTGAGGGGTCCTCAGTGATCTGGGTGGCCTTCCTCAGCACTGAGCGACTGTAAAGTTCAGACAGAGGGGTTTGAGCTGTACCTGTGAGTTTTGAGGCCTGACTGATGATACGGGAGAGTTTGGATTTGGTTTTAAGTGTAAGAAACTTGAACCATGATGTAATACTGAAAGTGATTATGGATTCTATGAGTGATTTATAAACCAGTGTTAAAACGTCTTTTTTTACATGAAAAGACCTGAGTTTCCTCAGCAGATGGAGGCGCTGCTGTGCCTTTTTGAACACAGAGTCCACATGATGATTAAAAGACAGGCCAACATCTATTTCAGTTCCCAGGTATTTGAAGGACTGCACCTGATCCACCGGTGCAGTTTGGAGTTAATGTTCCAAACTGTTACAAACTGTTACAAAAACTGTTACAAAAACTTTCAAACTTAAAATTTTTTTTTATTGCCCATTGACATTGTGTGTATTTGTGTGTATTTGTGTGTATGTGTGTGTTTGTGTGTATTTGTGTGTATGTGTGTGTATTTGTGTGTATTTGTGTGTATTTGTGTGTGAGCTGAACTGAAGGAGAGAGAGGAACATTTCATAAACACTTGTTTAAAGTTGTGGACAAAGACATTTCCAGAGTTAAAGGTCACGTGTCCTTTATTCTTTGATATTTCAGTTCAGACCTACATCACCAGCAGCAAACACCAGGAAAACAAATATCAGACAAAAACAAGATACTTTTGTCTCAGAAGAAGATTATAAATGACGTCTGAATGTTTTACTTTATTTTAGGTTTCGGGAAAGAAAACACGACTTAAAAAAAGATTAGTGACTTTATTGATGAATATTTTAAAGTTACAAAGTAAAGATTATAATTTCTGCACAACTTAAAGCTCATCCCTCGACCCATAACATTCTATAAAAGACAAAACATAAAACACAATTATAATCTGTGTTTCAATGATTAAAGAAAATCAGTTTCTGCAGTAAATAGTTACAATCACAAGAACAAACAATGGTATTAAATGGAAGTGGAAAATGAAGTTTAAGAGTGGAATGAATGTCAATGTCAATGTCAGCCATGAGGGCCTGTTTCTTAGCTGTTCCAGCTTGATCAGAAGACGGCTCTTTGACCAATCAGAGGAGAGAATCCTCTGCGGTTACAGAGGAAGAGGAGCAGAGAGGAAGAGGAGGAAGCTCCTGGAGCAGCGGGAACAGAACTCTTTTATTTGAAACGGCACAGTGGACTTTATGGGTTGATGGAGTTAAGTAGGCAGTTTTATACATACGCCTATTGTCGATCAGTTTTTCAGGTTAAAAAAGTCTTGTTTTGTCGGAGAAATAGCGCACGCCGGGGGCGTGTCATTGTGTGTGTGTGGCTTCATGACTATGTAACGCTTCCCTGTGTGGCTCTCAGAGGCGCTGCTGCTAACGCTGGAATACGACTGCAGAGGTTTGTTTTTCTGCCTGAAACCAGTGAACTTTTCCAGGCTGACTTTCCCAGTGCCACTGATGATGCCCTGGCTGTAAGCATGCACAGCGCCCCCTGCTGACCATTACGCTTCCAGAGCCAACTCCTCGCCTTCAGAGCGTGATTTAAGACAGAAGGATGTAGTGCGGATTTGCCAAACTCTACATTGAAAAGAACTGAGCGAAGAAAATGGATTTACCACGAGTTTTCTGAGCAGAAGGCACGCAGAGGTTACTTCAGACGTGTGAGTGAAAGTTTGTTTTATATCGCTGGTGGCCGCTGTGCCATCGTGTCTGTTTGCTTTATGATGAGGCCATTGTTGTGCTGTAAGCTAACGTGGTGTGTTTTGTTTTTGGTCGTAAGCTGTGTGTGCAGGTTCAGGATAATATAACGTAGTCATTGTCCATGGCACTAATGATCGTGTGTTCTTCTTTCCCTCTGGTCAAATGTGTGTTGTTGGGATAATGTTGCTAGTTGTCCTTGTGTTGCTGTAGAGGTCGGCTCTATGGGAAGTGGATTTATGCAAGAGACATTTATTTATAGATTACCTGTTTGCTAACCTTTTTTTTTTTCTTTAATGGCACATTTTTCTTGCTTTTTGCCTTTTCTCCCTCCTGTGCTTTACAGCTTTACGGGGGGAGCGGGTGTGGTTTATTTAAATGAGATGTAAATGAGCCCTTTTGTCACTCGAGCAGCTGAGAGAGGTGAGAACAGCCCAAAACTTCAGACGCCTTTTTAACTTCAATTTGCCACATCTTCTCCAAATATGATCAGATTTCATGTGTTCCACATCATTGGAAAGTTTGGAGACGACACTTTCTCAAGCTCGGTCTGTCTCAAAATGCCCCAAAACCGAGTTGTGTCCCTGGATTCCACGGCTGGACACAAATGTTTTGAGGCCGGATTAGGACCAAGATTGGCTGTTACGCCCAGTGCACTGGATCTATACTTTAGCTCAGTCAGCAGGAGAAACCTGTAACCTGCAGCCTTCAGTTTAGCGGTGATGCTGACTTACATGTGCTCTGTTTACGTGCACACACAAACACCTGACAAGTAGCTTCAATATGAATAAATATAAAACTTGCACCGTCTCTTCAGAAGGTCCCTGCTGCCAAGTATTGAAGAATAGAACATGTGCAGAACACAAATGAATGTTCTTTTGACGGGGATATTCTGACACACGTTTACGTGACCAAACATTCGGGTTAGAAAAGGAGAAACCCAGGGGTCATATTCAGGGTTTACAGGGCCGTGCACGACCAGGTTATTGTTAATATTCCGGTTTTGAACGGGTTATCGGCTGCTCTTAAACATAGTCATTGATTGTGTTTACAAGGGCTCGAGATTCCCATGTATTCACCATATTCCGGTTATGGCAGTTTAGGGGTTATGGTGTTTATGTCACTGAGGAATCAGGAAAATCAAATCCCTTGTTTACATGATCAAATAAGGAAAGCCGGCTTCTCGTATTTAAGCTCTGTCCATGCAGGTATATACATTAGATTGTTCAGCACAATACAGTGAAAATATTAAAAGCATAAATGTATGGCTTATTGTGTCTTTATCAGCGAGTGGACCAGGGAGCTCTGGGAGGAGGTTAAAGCCGGGCCGGTGTGAGAGAGTGGAGCTGATGGAGTTCACCCATAGTTAGTGGAGGAAAAACTTAATCCAGCTCTGTGTCGTGGTCGACTCCTCTGAGTCCGGAGGAAAACCAGCCGCCTTCAAACGCCGACAGTTTCACATAAATCCACATTACGACGCTTCTTTCCATCTTAAATACTTTTAGTTCATTCATGGTTAAAATAAAAAACTCAGCCTCCTCTTGACTCCAGGAACAGGACTCGCCGCCGCCATGTTTGTTTACTATTAATATATATAGTTTTGTGTTTGTGTAACAACAGGCCTGAAGAAGGCTTGGATTCAGCCTCAAAGGAACTGAATCTTTGGAAATCTGCCATCATCAATCATCTATACTGGACTGCCGCCTCCACACCTGATGGCAATGCAGATGTAATGGAAGTGAAATGGACGAGCCTCGTCAACCATGTACAGCACATTCACAGCCATGAGAGCTTGTGGTTTCCTGTCTGTGCTCATCCTAACCTGGAAGGAGAGGCCAGAAACAAACAGTGGCTGGAACCAGGTGAGAAGCATACAAGGAATATTATAACAAAAATGAACATTACTTGCCTCAATCTTATTTAACATGTTGTGAAAAACATGTGGGGCAGAAGACTGCTCTGATCATTCTAAATAGAGCAAAGATATTATTATTCAGTGTGTCCTCGGAGTCTGGTGGTAAAGAGAGGAATGGCAGAGTGTTGAAAGGCAGACTATGGAAAAGGCCAATAAGATGCACCTGGGAGGTATTGGGCAGTGGGGGGGGGGGGACATGATCTTGGGACAGGAAAGCACAATTGAGAGTAAAAAAGAAAAGTAAAGATTATAAATGTAATAATCTTACTTTAGTTATTGGATGTAGTGAAGGACAACAGGCTGGACTATTGACGACATGAATTGTATGGAGAATGCTCTTCATTTGAATATGTAAAGCTGAATTCAAATCTTCTTCCAGGATCCATGGCAACAAGCTGGAGAGTCTGGCCACGAGGAATACATTTTTGAAGGACATCCGGCAACTATCCCAACATCAAACATTTCACTGGAGGCATTTCACTCACTGATTCTGCACTTTGCTCCCAAACACACAGGATTCTCCTATCTCAGCCTGCAGAGGTTAATGATATGTCTTTTTACAAAATACTGTTTTAGTGCAGACCACAGTGTTGTTATTGTCAACAAAGACAATAATGATATCATTTCATTGAAGCATTTTGTTTTAATGACGATAACATAATGATGACGAGCTAAAAAACAGCTGTAAAACACATTGAGATGTTTATGAGTTTACGAGCATGAGAACACATCGTTACACGTGACACAGAGCGGCGCCGTCAGCTCACATGGACTCACAGTCTGCAGGCTGCTGCACCTCTTCCCTTCTCTCCCTCTGTCCTTGTGCACCTCTACTATCCATGTCCTGCATGGAGCGCGTCTGACAGTGATGTCACAGGGACTTTATCGTTAGGACACTTTTAAATACTGTAGCGCAGTGGTTCCCAAAGTGGGGTCCGGGGCCCCCGAGGGGCCTCAGAGACACTGCAGGGCGGCCCCCAAAGCTTGCCAACAAACAAGTACATTGGGGAAAAACAATTTTAAAGGAAAAGTACATTTATTTGCTACATGACACTATTTTAAACCAGTATTTAGCCTACAGTCATTACTAAATTAGATGTATATGTAATCTTAGCTGTAAAATAATGTCAAATTCCTCACAATAGATGAAATATATCATTGCTGGGGACCCTGAGAGATTTCCGGATCAATAAGGGGGCCGTGACACCCCGGACTTTGGGAGTAGCTGCTGTAGTACATGCAGAAAGCATGTTGATGAACAAATGTGCAGACGGTGCTGTTGGTTAAAAAGGAGAGAGGACGAGGAGAGCGGGCTCTTTGGGGAAAAGTCCTGTTCACAATGACACTTCTGACAGGGCCTATTGTGATCTGTTTGTCAAAAGCTATAAGGCCAGGAGATTTATTATTATTTATCCCATTTTCCAATATTTATAGTATATAGTATATTATTACATTTTTATAATGAAACTGACTAAAACCTTTTTAGTTTTCATTTGACTAAAATGTGACTAAAACTAAAAGCATTCAAGCGTCCAAAGACTAAAAGAGCTGCCAAAAACAACACCGGCAGACCACACCTGATTAAATTCATTTGGATTGGTTTGTGAATTAACTTTAAATCTGAATAAGAAAGACTAAACAATAAAAGCATAGCTTATATGTATTTACCTTTTCGGTCAAGTTATGTTGAAGAAGTATATTTAATACAATGTAAATATGCTTTTGACCAAAAAGGCTATTTAAGAACGTATAACGATTTAAACATAATTTACATATTGAGGTTGATGGGTGTGGTTTAAGTTGAGGCCTGTTCTTTGCATGTTGTCAATGTTTGACCTGTTTGTTGTGGTCATTGTTGTCTTTGGGTATTTTTTACTCACAGCAAATGAATTTTGTATTTTCATTACATTTTGTACTATTACTATAACTACTAAATGAATCTAACAGCCAATGAAAAGAATATTGCTTTATTCATACTTTTGTATAACACTGCCTTCTTCTTTTGGCTGCCCTTCACTTCAATCATAACAGCAGTCGGGAGATACATCGGACTATTGATGGTGAGGTCAGTTTGGCTGTAAGGTACCCCAGATTCCACAAAGGCGATTGGGTAATCCGTACAATCAAGGAGAGTCCCTCATACGGTTTGTGCCTTTACTTAATAGAATAATATGCATAAGGTTCTAAAGGTATAATATCAGCATATTTCCTTCTAATACACTATGCTGTAGCTCTCATGGAGTCCCTCCATCAAGCCTACAGCAGGTCTCCATCTGGCATAAAAGCAGCAAACCCAGACACTCTAAAACAAATATGCACAGCACGAGGAAGTACTTTAAAGGCCTTTATTTAGATGGCCAAGCCAACATGTTTCCACCACCAGGTCTTCATCAGGGCTTAATATAAAAGGTGGTGGAAACATGTTGGCTTGGCTATCTAAATAAAGGCCTTTAAAGTACTTCCTCGTGCTGTGCATATTTGTTTTAGAGTGTCTGGGTTTGCTGCTTTTTGATATATGGATCCTTTTCCCAAGGGCACCTACACAAACATTTTTGGAATACACTGGGACACCTAGAGCAAGCAGTCATTTTGTTGTTTCTAGGTCTCCATCTGTGTTGAAGGGGAAGAGCGCAGCCCTGGCATCATGTGCACCTCATCCTCTATCAGCATGCTTCCAAAAGGTCTCCACAGATGAGGAGGTTCATCAGTACCTTGCACAGCATTCAAGGTTTAATGTAGGTGACGAGAGCAGTGAGTCACGACCCAGAGTCGCTTTGGGGTTTAGGGGAGGGACTTGTCTGCTCCTCTCTCTGCCTCTGTGCTCAGGTGCTGCTGGTTCACCTCCTCCCTCTGGACTCGGCTGCAGCCCCGCCTGTCACCTGCAGCACTATGTAAGGCTGCATGCGGGTACTCGCTGTCTCTCCTCCTCTACGCTCCTGTGGGCGTGTGCCACCTCACCATTAGCAGCAGAGGCGTAGCTTGCCATTAGGAAAGGCTGGCAGCTGCCTGGGCCCTTTGAACTGACCCACTTTTTATAAACTTGCATCAAACCTTGATATACACAGTCTGCCTAAGACTTTGGAGCTGCAGTTACACTATGTCTCCACCAGTTCACCGTGGCGCTGTTTATCCCCATCCTGCTGCTGCTTTAGGTTCCCTATAATGTTGCCTTATAATGAGCAGTGGACAGACATTTTACACGTCTCCACCAGATTATATTTCTAATAATAAACCAGTTTAATGTGACTCTCAAAGAACCTCAGCTTCTGTTCTGAGGGAAATTAATGCAGAGAACTGCATTATGGGAGTTGTCAGGTGACCAACTCCTGCCCACGAGACTTATGCTCCATCCGAAACCAGTAAATTGGTAAGTGGTCTAACGCCAAACCGGATGTGTGTCAGCGTCCGCCATGATAAGTAGCTTCCGAATTGGTCTGTCAGCTAGGAAGGAGTTAGGGAAAGGAGCCTCAATGCTAACTATCATGGCCACTTTAGCATAGGAGCTTCTGATGCTAACTCACTGGCGATTAGGAGCCATGTGCCATCCCATAAGCCACTGCGCCGCATGCCCGCCCCCCTCGTCCCACCCTCGAGTGATTCTTCATGCTTTGATTGACAGGTGCACAATTCATTAAAAATATATATATACGATTCTGCACAAGCCAAACTTTATGAAAGTGACGAAATACATGTTAGAGTCACCACAGCTCAGTCACAGCCTCAGTAAATGGCTTAAATGAAGCAGTTTGTGCTTTGCTTTTATTTAGTAGAAACTTAAGCCACATGGCTAATTGCATACTGTAGCTTTATGAAACAGCTGTTGAGATTAAATAAGGCTAAATGAAAATGTGATTGATCATTTGGATTTATTTTTTTTCTCCTTAAATATCTTATTTGGACACTATGTTGTTGCATATGCACTACAGTAGGTGGCGGTATGCGCTTTTGTTTGCCTGCCAATATCGTTAAAGAAGAAGATGAATAGCTGTTGGTGATGTCACTTCCTCTTCCCCTGGGTAAGGACGGTGGAATGGGCAAATGCTGCTGAAGCAGAAGTTCACTAACTGTATAGAGATCTAACAGTTGACCCCATGAAAGGTTAAGGATTAGTGGCTAGTGTTAGCACTTAGAGGCTACAATTTAAGGGTTTCGGAATCAGCATCCTCTTTCCCAGTGCGCAGTACACAGGGCGGCCACCAGAGGGCAGTTCTAAAATAATATACAGTACGATGCAACAAAGGACCAACCTCCTGCCTGAAGGTAAGGTATGCTATCTGAAGCACATATGGGTTTAGGCAGCATCCCTCAAAACCAGGATGTTAAGCAGGGAATGGTTGTTGGTGGATGGATGCCCTCCACCAGGGCCAGAAGGCACCCACCCCCCTGCAACACATGCTCTCCTCAGCACTGGCCATTGGCTGGCATCTTCCACACACACACCTGTCACAAATGGCAATAGTGTGTACTTTAACAACTTCATGTGTAATTGTGTCACCGAGTCATGAGCCAACTGCACACTTGGAACTAGGAGTGGGCTAATCGTGTGTGAAAGACGATGATGATCACATGACCACCCAAACCAGTCAACAATTGATCTTAACAGTCATCAAGTCATGGCTCAACTATTACTGTGCATAAAACAAAAGCCATGGCCAATGAAATTCAGACTCTGAGTAAACGAATGGCCTATCTTATTTAAACTCAAACAAGCGTATTCATTTATGAGGGAAAGTAAATGATTCAGTAACATGAACGCCAATCTTACAAATGAACGTGAAGTAAACGGACATAGAATCATAATGTAAGATAAATGTACTTATTGCCACTTACTTCCTATCCTTTTATGATGCTATGACAGTAAATAACTACATGTAGAATTCATAACGGATTTATAATTGAAGTCAAAATAGTTGCATAATATAGTTACCAAATTTAGATTTAGCTTAGCTTACCAAGACACCTGCCCTGTTCTCCATTCATTCTCCTCACACCAACGCTCAGTGTCTCTCCTGTGCCCATCATTTCTTATTCTTGGCCTTTCTCTTTCATTATTGTTTATTGGCTCAAAAGTGTATGGTTGGTCCATCACAATGATTTTCGGGGAGCATAAATTCGGCTGTAGCGTGATCGTGATCCATCATGTCCAGTAGGCTATGATAAAGGACAGTGAACATTTTAGCCAGAGGTATTCCAGACCCACGATATATCACCAGCTGGTCCTTTCAGTCCCACTGGAAAGTTATAAATCCTTTTGGGGGAGCAGCCCGAAAGCCCAGCTAAAGCATTCAGGCGGAAGTGACCAAGTCTCCACATTCAGGAGGGGGTGAAGAGGTTAATCCAGCTGTAAATGAAGAGAAACAAGTGAAATAAATGAGTGTCTCACAGAAAGAGAGAAAAACACACTGAGCTTTTGTCTTTTACTGTGATTTATAAACATTTCTGAGTGAAATGTTCAACTAAAGGTGAATTACAATAAAAGAAAGCTGTGATAGTGCCGCCCTCTGCTTGGAACAGCTGGATCCACCACAGTATTATTTGTTTCATAAATGACTGTCTTCATAGAAACACATTGGATCTTTTTGTCATTTACAGGCTCTATTAAGGCGAGACACATTTCTCCTTTTTTGTTTTTATTTTATTATAAATATCATTTTTTTCATTTTCAGGTTGGGCCAGTTCTAGTCTCTGACAAACTTTCACTTGGAAAAACAAACCAAGTCCCAAACATGCAGCTTCATGTGTCCAAAATTGAGATTTGTCACTTTAAAGATTTACTTTCTCAGCTTGTTTCCTTCCTCTGTCCCTCCTCCTGTCCCTCCTGTCCCTCCTCTGTCCCTCCTCTGTCCTCCTCTTGTCCCTCCTCTGTCCCTCCTCTGTTCCTCTCTGTTTCCTCCTCTGTCCCTTCCTCTTTGTCTCTCCTCTGTCCCTCCTCTGTTCCTCCTCTGTCCCTCCTCTGTCCCTCCTCTGTCCTCCTTGTTCCTCCTCTGTCCCTCCTCTGTCCCTCCTCTGTTCCTCCTCTGTCCTCCTCTGTCCCTCCTCTGTCCTCCTCTGTTCCTCCTCTGTCCCTCTCTGTCCCTCCTCTGTCCTCCTCTTCCCCTCTGTCCCTCCTCTGTCCCTCCTCTGTCCTCCTCTGTCCCTCCTCTGTTCCTCCTCTGTCCCTCCTCTGTCCCTCCTCTCTGTCCCCTCTGTTCCTCTCTGTCCCTCCTCTGTCCCTCCTCTGTTCCTCCTCTGTCCCTCCTCTGTCCTCCTCTGTCCCTCCTCTGTCCTCCTCTGTCCTCCTCTGTCCCTCCTCTGTCTCCCTCCTCCTCTGTCCTCCTCTGTCCCTCCTCTGTCCCTCCTCTGTTCCTCCTCTGTCCCTCCTCTGTCCTCCTCTGTCTTCCTCCTCTTTCCTCCTCTTCCCTCTCTCCTCTTCCCCTCTGTCCTCCTCTGTCTCTCCTCTGTCCCTCCTCTGTCCTCCTGTCCCTCCTCTGTCCCTCCTCTGTCCCTCCTCTGTCCTCCTCTTCCTCCTCTGTCCCTCCTCTCCTCTGTCCCTCCTCTGTTCCTCCTCTGTTCCTCTCTGTCCTCCTCTGTCCTCCTGTTCCTCCTCTGTCCTCCTCTGTTCCTCCTCTGTTCCTCCTCTCCTCCTCTGTCCCTCCTCTGTCCCTCCTCTGTTCCTCCTCTGTCCTCCTCTGTCCCTCTGTCCTCCTCTGTCCCTCCTGTCCCTCCTCTGCCCTCCTCTGTCCCTCCCTCTGTCTCTCCTCTGTCCTCCTCTGTCCCTCCTCTGTTCCTCCTCTGTCCTCCTCTGTTCCTCCTCTGTTCCTCCCTGTCCCTCCTCTTCCCTCCTGTTCCCCTCCCTCTGTTCCTCCTCTGTCCTCCTCTGTTCTCCTCTGTCCTCCTCTGTCCCTCCTCTGTCCTCCTCTGTCCCCCGTCCTCCTCTGTCCCTCCTCTGTTCCTCCTCTGTCCTCCTCTGTCCTCCTCTGTTCCCTCCTCTGTCTCTCCTCTGTTCCCTCCTCTGTCCTCCTCTGTTCCCTCTGTCCCTCCTCTGTCCCCTCCCTCTGTCCCTCCTCTGTCCCTCCTCTGTCCTCCTCTGTCCTCCTCTGTTCCTCCTCTGTCCCTCCTCTGTTCCTCCTCTGTCCCTCCTCTGTTCCTCTGTCCCTCCTCTGTCCTCCTCTGTTCCCTCCCTCTCTGTTCCTCCTCTGTCCTCCTCTGTCCCTCCTCTGTTCCTCCTCTGTCCTCCCTGTCCTCCTCTGTCCTCCTCTGTTCCTCCTCTGTCCCTCCTCTGTTCCTCCTCTGTTCCTCCTCTGTCTCCTCCTCTGTTCCTCCTCTGTCCTCCTCTGTTCCTCCTCTGTCCCTCCTCTTTCCTCCTCTGTCCTCCTCTGTCCCTCCTCTGTTCCTCCTCTGTTCCTCCTCTGTTCTCCTCTGTTCCCTCCTCTGTCCTCCTCTGTCCTCCTCTGTTCCTCCTCTGTCCCTCCTCTGTCCTCCTCTGTCCTCCTCTGTCCCCTCCTCTGTCCCTCCTCTGTCCTCCTCTGTCCCTCCTCTGTCCTCCTCTTGTCCTCCTCTGTTCCTCCTCTGTCCCTCCTCTGTCCTCCTCTGTCCTCCTCTGTTCCTCTCTGTTCCTCCTCCTGTCCTCCTCTGTCCTCCTCTGTCTCCTCTGTTCCTCTCTGTCCCTCCCTGTCCTCCTCTGTCCTCTCTGTCCTCCTCTGTCCTCCTCTGTTCCTCCTCTGTCCCTCCTCTGTCCTCTCCCTCTGTCCCTCCTCTGTCCTCCTCTGTCCCTCTCTGTCCCTCCTCTGTCCTCCTGTCCCTCCTCCTGTTCCTCCTCTGTTCCTCCTCTGCCCTCCTCTGTCCCTCTGTCCCTCCTCTGTCCCTCCTCTGTTCCTCTCTGTCCTCCTCTGTTCCTCCTGTCCTCTCTGTCCTCCTCTTTCCTCCTCTGTCCCTCCTCTGTCCCTCCTCTGTCTCCTCTGTCCTCCTCTGTCCTCCTCTGTTCCTCCTGTCCCCCCTCCTCTGTCCTCCTCTGTTCCTCCTCTGTTCCTCCTCTCTCCTCCTGTCCTCCTCTGTCTCCTGTCCTCCTCTGTTCCTCCTCTGTTCCTCCCTCTGTCCCTCCTCTGTTCCTCCCTGTCCCTCCTCTGTTCCTCTCTGTTTCCTCTGTCCCTCCTCTGTCTCTCCTCTGTTCCCCTGCCTCCTGTTCCTCCTCTGTCCTCTCCTCTGTTCCCTCCTCTTCTCTCCTGTTCTCCTCTGTCCCTTGTCCCTCCTGTCCCTCTGTCCTCCTCTGTCTCTCCTCTGTCCCTCCTCCTGTTCTCCTCTGTCCCTCTTGTCCTCTCTGTTCTCTCCTGTCTCTCCTCTGTCCTACCTCTGTCTCTCCTCTGTTCCTCCTCTGTCCTCCTCTGTTCCTCCTCTGTCTTCCTCTGTCCCTCCTCTGTCCTCCTCTGTTCCTCTCTGTCCCTCCTCTGTTCCCTCTCTTCCTCTGTTCCCTCCTCTGTCCCTCCTCTGTTCCCCTCCTCTGTCCCTCCTCTGTCCTCCTCTGTCCTTCCTCTGTCCCTCCTCTGTTCCTCCTGTCTCCTCTGTTCTCCTCTGTCCCTCCTGTCCCTCCTCTGTCCTCCTCTGTCCCTCCTCTGTTCCTCCTCTGTCCCTCCTCTGTCCTCCTCTGTTCCTCCTCCTCTGTCCCTCCTCTCTGTTTCCTCTCTCTGTTCCTCCTCTGTCCTCCCTCCTCTGTCCCTGCCTCCTGTTCCCTCCCTCCTCCTCTGTTCTCTCCCTCCTCTGTCCCCCTGCCCCTCTTCCTCTCCCTCCTCTGTCCCTCCTCTGTTCCTCCTCTGTCCCTCCTCTGTCCCTCCTCTGTTCCCTCCTCTGTTTCTCTCCTCTGTTCCTCCCTCCTCCTCCCTGTCCCCCCTCCTCTGTCCCTCCTCTGTTCCTCCTCTGTCCCCTCTGTCCCCTCTGTCCCTCCTCTGTTCTTCCCTCCTCTGTTCCTCCTCTGTTCCTCCTCTGTCCTCCTCTGTCTCCTGTCCTCTCTGTCCCTCCCTGTCCCTTCCTCTGTTCCTCCTCTTTGTTCTCCTCTGTTCCTCCTCTGTCCCTCCTCTGTTCCCTCCTCTGTTCTCCTCTGTTCTCCTCTGTCCCTCCTCTGTCCTCCTCTGTCCCCCCTCTGTCCCTCCTCTGTTCCTCCTCTGTTCCTCCTCTGTCCTCCTCTGTCCCTCCTCTGTCCTCCTGTCCTCCTGTCCCTCCTCTGTTCCCTCCTCTGTCCCTCCTCTGTCCCTCCTTGTCCCTCTGTCCTCCTCTGTCCCTCCCTCTGTCCTCCTCTGTCTCCTCCTCTGTCCTCCTCTGTCCCTCCTCTGTTCCTCCTCTGTCTCCTCTGTCCCTCCTCTGTCCCTCCTCTGTTCCTCCTCTGTCCCTCCTCTGTTCCTCCTCTGTTCCTCCTCTGTTCCCTCTCTGTCTCTCCTCTGTCCCTCCTCTGTTCTCTCTGTTCTCTCTGTCCTCCTCTGTCCTCCTCTGTCCCTCCTCTGTTCCTCCTCTGTCCTCCTCTGTTCCTCCTCTGTTCCTCCTCTGTCCCTCCTCTGTTCCTCTCTGTTCCTCCTCTGTTCTCCTCTGTCCTCCTCTGTTCCTCTGTTCCTCCTCTGTCCCTCCTCTGTCCCTCCCTCTGTCCTCTCTGTTCCCTCCTCTGTCCTCCTCTGTCCTCCTCTGTCCCTCCTCTGTTCCTCCTCTGTCCTCCTCTGTCCCTCCTCTGTCCCTCCTCTGTTCCTCCTCTGTCCTCCTCTGTCCCTCCTCTGTTCTCCTCTGTCTCTCCTCTGTCCTCCTCTGTTCCTCCTCGTTCTCCTCTGTCCTCCTCTGTTCCTCCTCTGTCCTCCTCTGTTCCTCCTCTGTCTCTCCTCTGTTCCTCCTCTGTTCTCCTCTGTCAGTAAAGTCTGCTGTAGTTCAGGCGTGTCCAGCAGGGGGAGCCACACTCA
The DNA here is from genome assembly GCA_007210695.1 of Neogobius melanostomus. NCBI lineage: Eukaryota > Metazoa > Chordata > Actinopteri > Gobiiformes > Gobiidae > Neogobius > Neogobius melanostomus. The sequence continues at coordinate 279,909 of VHKM01000184.1, forward strand.
AACTAAACGCTCTTGGCTGCTCTGACTCTTTCTCGCTCATGTCCAAGTTGACACAAAAACAGAACAAAGCTCATTTTTACACAAATGGCATTTCAACAAATGGTTTACAAATGACTGTTTGATTTTCATTTTGCATCAGTGACATAAGTTTAAACATAGAAGTCATATTTTTATCTCCACAACAACTGAGCGTTGGAACATTCAAACAGTAAATGAAAGTGGTTAGTTTACAATAAGCACATTTTCTATCAACTCCCTCATAACGTCATTACAAGTCTTTCAATATAAATGGCGTCTGTAGGAGAAACAGTCCTGATCAAAGTTTCAAATCACATTTTGCACGAGTGGATCTGAAGGTTCCAAACAGAAGTTCAATCTGCAACAAGAAGAAAAAAGCTTTTATAGTTCAGCACAAATAAAGTGAGTGTGTTTTTGCAGCTGATCAAAGGTTTAGGAGCACATGTCTTTAAAAGCTCATTTTCTCTCAGGTATTCACACTTTCATGACTTTGCCCTGATGCAAAGCTTTAGATGCTGTTTGGGTTGTTGACTTTTCAATCAAAGCTTTACTCATTTCTTTTGTCTCTCTCACATTTCTTCTTGTTGCAGATTGAACTTCTATTGTGATATTTTTTGCCATTTTTCAACTGGCCTTAAACGTTCGATCTGGATTCTCACACCAAAGATACTTTTCTAGTTTGAAATAAAGTGTTCAATTCCACAGAAACATCAGCGTTTGTGTAAGAACTGGTCCTAGGTTTGGTGATTTCCTGAGTGCGGCCTTACCCAAATCTAAAGCTTCTTACAACCTATAGGCCAGTGTAACGCCTCATTTGAAAGCTAAGAACTACAAACCTGCGTTGTCACTTCTTTGTTGCGTTTTCCTCCTCATTTACGCCTCATTTTCGTGGCTCTTTTTGACGCTCTTTTCAGAAAGCTTTAGATTTGGGTAAAGCCTGGATAATAACTGGAGAAATGTGCTGGGTTCAGCTGGGGTTTAGAGGTTTCACTTTAGGGGAGAGTGGGGTGAGATGAACCAGCCTTACATTTTGAAAATAAAACATTTGTATTTTCATGTGAGATTATAGGTCGGCTCTTTACATGATTTGAACTTGTAAAATAACCCACTTTTTATCAAACTAAATGATTTCACGACTCAAAGTGAATTTTCCGCCTTAAAAACAAAAAGGTCCATTTTTTCCCTCATGTCGGTCACTGTGTTTGGTGTAAAAGCAGATTCAAGTTTAGGCAGATTTCCTCTTAAATAAACACAACTCTCTTGGTGTTTCAAAGAAGAAATAATGTGGTAAATTGAGCCTCTGCTCCAGAAGAAACAACGAATAACAAACTACGGAACATTTTAATGTACAATTCTTTTTTTTTTTTTTAGATCAAATTTTTATTGGTTTGTGCGTCTTTTCAGTTTACACTTCATTTCCATATGCAGCACAGTTTTTGTGTTTTTTCCCCTCACCCTTGTGATAATGGCTCAGTTATGCACAGTACGTTTGCATGAACAGTTTAAAGTGGAAAAATAAATAGAAAGATATAAAACTTTTTTTTTTTGTGAAGAACCAACAACAAGTGGACACAATCATGAAGTGGAACGAAATTTATTGGATATTTCAAATGTTTTTAACAAATAAAAAACTGAAAATGTGGGCTTGCAAAATTCTTCAGCCCTTTACTTTCAGTGCAGCAAACTCTCTCCAGACGTTCAGTGAGGATCTCTGAATGATCCAATGTTGACCTAAATGACTAATGATGATAAATAGAATCCACCTGGTGTAAGCAAGTCTCCGTATAAATGCACCTGCTCTGTGATAGTCTCAGAGGTCAGTTTAAAGCAGAGAGAGCATCATGAAGAACAAGGAACACACCATGCAGGTCCGAGATAAAGTTATTGAAGAAGTATAAAGCTGGGTTAGTTATAAAAACATTTCCAAAGCTTTGAACATCTCTCAAAGTACAGTTAAATACATCATCCAGGAAGAGAAAGAGTGTGGCATCACTGCAAACCTACCAAGACCCGGCTGTTCTCCTAAACTTACTGACCGAACAAGGACCGCACTGACCAGAGCTGTTACCAAGAAGCCTATGATGACCCTGGATGAACTGCAGAGAGCTACAGCTCAGGTGGGGGAAACTGTACACAGGACAACTATTAGTCGTACACTGCACAAATCTGGCCTCATGGCAGAGTGGCATTTTGAAAGAAAACCATAAGAAATACCGTTTTCTGTTTGCTAGAAGCCACATGGAGGCCACATGGTGGCTTCTAGCAAACAGAAAACGGTATTTCTTATGATTTTCTTTTAAAAATCGCTTGTTCTTGCCACTCTGCCATGAGGCCAGATTTGTGCAGTTTTATATCTGTATGTTTGATGCATGAAATGTGGCAAAAGGTCGAAAAGTTCAAGGGGCCGAATACTTTCGCAAGGCACTGTATATATACAGAAAAAAAATGTATGTAGAATTCTATAGTTTTGTTTATTGGTGCTTCTGGGTCAACAGAGATAAACAAATTAAAATTAAATATTACATTAAATTATTTGTGGTGGGTTTTGCCAACATGTCATAATCTACAGGTTAGGAAAGAAAAGAAAAATATTTATTATAATATTTTTTCTTGAATAAAATTGCTAATGTGAAACAGTAAAATGTAAAGATAAGACTTTAATGTTTGTGTCAATTTCAGCTTTAAATCCGGTGGTTCAACTTCCCCCTGGGGTAAAATGAGCCACAAGACACTTTTTTTTACCAACATCTTTAAAACCAAATATTCCAGACACATTTTGAAGAAGCAAACAACTAGAAATCCTCCCAAAATCTGTGTAAATAGTAAAATGTTGTCTCTATTTTCTGGTGTTTGTACAGAATAAGCACCAAAGCAGAAAGTGTCTCCCCTCCCTCTCCCTGCTCTGATGACAGGTTTAGTAACATGTGAGAGTTGTTTTGAGTCCGTTTGTAGGAGTTGATGTGACAGAAACATGAGTGTATTTGTGACGTTCAGCTCTAACAGCCCGTGGTCACATGAGCGGCCGCTGCTGTGGGACAAAGCGTCTGGTGCCCGGAGCGTTTTCACACACAGCATTTGCATGAGAAAGGCCTGAGCGGAGGACAAGAGCTCTCTGCTGTCACACACTCTGAGCACCCGCACCATGGACAGCCCCCAGAGCACCCAGAGCACCTTCCTGTACTTCGCCTACGGAGGCAACCTGCTGAAGGAGCGGCTGCAGCTGAAGAACCCCTCGGCCACGGTGCACTGCGTCGCCAAACTCAAGGTACGGCCCCCTCCAGCCGCCGCGTGCAAGTGTCTGTGACCAAACCAGAGTCAAACTAAAGTGTGGAGTCTGTGGAGCCACTGAAGTGCACATGTTGTTAAAGAGTGGAATGAAAACAAAGGAAATGACCAGATTTGGATTACAGCCTTTCCTGCTACACGTGGATACCAAACATGTCAGTATTTGTGAATGAATAAGCGTGGGAAAGACCAGGGAGCCACACAGACATGTTGGAGGACATTTTACAAACGTTTCTTTATTGCCCATTCACATTGTGTGTGTGTGTGTGTGTGTGTGTGTGTGTGTGTGTGTGTGTGTGTGTGTGTGTGTGTGTGTGTGGTGTTGTGTGTGTGTGTGTGTGTGTGTGTGTGTGTGTGTGTGTGTGTGTGTGTGTGTGTGGTGTGTGTGTGAGCTGAACTGAAGGAGACAGAGAAACACATTTCATAAACATTTCTTTAAAGTTCTGGGAAAAGACCAGTGGTGGAAGAAGTACTTGATATTCTTACTTAAGTGATTAACTGATAAAATTTTACTTAAAGGTGCACAACGCAAGTTTATGAGTTCTTGCAGAACTATGACCCCTTTGGCGACAAGCGGAATTGCATCCAGAGTTGTGCACGCTCATGGAACACACGCACGCTTGCACGAGCACGAGCAGTTCAGAACACAACAGCGACAGCGATTGCACAAATCTTTTGTTTAGACTCGTAATGTCTACAGAGGTAAGAAAGTTATAAATCTGTAAGTTATTTTGAATATGTGAATGGAATTTGGATTTGAGTAAACTACATATTAATGTTTGAGGAAAAACGGGGGTAGTAGGAGAAAACGTTTTCACCATTTCTACCTGTTTTGTGTTATGATTGGATTATAATGGAAATGCGTTCATGAATAAGTTATTACTTTGTATAAGCTAAAAAAAATAAGAATCACACCAAACACCCTATTAGTTGGTCAAAAAAGTACTAAAATGTCTCAAGCTAGTACAGTAATAATCAAATGGCTCTGACATTACCTTCTAAGCTAAAACAGCCTAATCCACCGAATATTTACTGGGGTTTAGCCTGTTATATTAATCTGCTAAGTAGCATATTCCAATAGCAGTATATCATTATTAGAGACTAATTTGCTCAACATTGTTTTCTAATTATAATAATAATAATAATAATAATCTCTTGGATTTGTATAGCGCTTTTCAAGATACCCAAAGCGCTTCACAGCTCATTATTCATTAACTCCATACTTGGTGGTGGTAAGCTACTATTGTAGCCACAGCTGCCCTGGGGTAGACTGACGATATGAAGCTTACATACCAGCATTTGACATGACTCCACAAAGCTGAACTGATTTACCTAAATAGCCTACAACAGTGCTGATTTATTTATTAGGTATTTGACAGGGACAGTACACATTGATAAACATTTCTGTGAATTGTGCCAATACATTTCAACTACTGTCCCTGAGCGAGGTGTGTAGTGCCCCAACAAGTTTCACTAGTTTAGACATTTAGAAGGGGGAAAAAAGGTTACCTGTACACATAACATGGAATTAGTTCACTCAGTACAAGGTCATATTTGCAGTGAAAGAGACAGTGCATGGGCCGGTAGTTATGCAGTTCAGAACAAAGCAAACTTGATGTAGATGAAAATACAGTTATTTGCTATAGTAAATAGAAGGCCTGCTGTACAATATGAGGGAAGTAAAATAAGTATCCCTTTATCATGTATTTTCTTTCCTGTGATGTGTAGAATAATACAGCATGTATTTTATCACAATAACAACATATTTTATTTTTTCCTTTAGAATTACAGCTCGAATCAATTTGATGTTCCTGTGGAGAGAAGCACTGAGGACAGCAGTGGCAGCAGGGGCAGGGAAGGAGGCCGGGAAGGTGCAGAGGACAATCAAGATCTAGACTGATCAGTGAGGAGGACAGACAATTATCTTGACCCTTTTGGCATTTATGTTGGCTATAAAGAAGCACCATTCAGGCAATAAACAAGTAGTGAGCACATCAGAAAATATGGCTACGAATTAGGGAAGAAACGGCTTTATTGTAAATAATTCCATGTTTGTAAAAATAAATAAATATGCACTGCTTATGTTTGACTTGGAGTCTGTTCAGGGAGCTGATGGCATCTCCTAGAAAAACAAAACATACATTTATTGCCATTAGAACAGTTATTTTATTATGGAAAAGGACATGGAAGTGATGTGGCAACAATATTAATGAAAATAGGAATCTTGCATAAATACACACTAAAAGAAAAAACAAATGTTCATTGTAAAACAATGAAAAACTAACACAACATACCTGCCCTCTGTGGACTTGTGACTGCACCAGATCAGCTGTAGGAGGGGCACAATGCCAAACAGAGGTCCCAGAAACCAAGGGTCATCTGGTCTCAAGCTTTTTTTTCTTGAGAGTTCTCCTGCAGACTGAAGTTGTATTCCTAGAATGTTTGTCTGCAGGTCAGGGATGTAACTGTAGTCTTTTGCCTCTTTGTACCCGGTCTGTGACTTCTTGCTGTACAGTCGTTCTTGCCTGCAGAACAAATTATGACATTAGTTCCCAAAACATGCATTATATAGGAAAGTCATAAAGTAATCACTTACAACACTTGGCCTTTGTGGTTGTGGTGGTTGTAGTCCAACGCTGCAAGAAATGTCCTGGCTTCATATGAAAAGGCAAAAGTAGATCCGGGGCGTAGGGAATGGAAAACGCCCCTCTCCATGAATCTCTCCTTGTTATAAAACACAATACAAAAATTATTCAGATTTACTTACGGAAAAAAAAAGTCCAGAGACAAAGCACATAAACCACTGAATTACCTGAGGACTCCTTTCGTCAGCTAAAACAGAAATACAGATGCATGTTAGCTATTTGAGGATTTGCAAATACATGCAGTTTATTACTTACCAAGGGCAACAACACTGTTTTTAGTCTGTAATCGGTTGATAATGGCAGCCCTCTTCTCTGTCCAAAACTCCCTTACAGCAGGTACGCAGTAGAAATGCTGTATCCCACAGTAGAAGATGTCACCATTCTCATGTTCATGTATTTGAAGAAGAGGGCGATCTTGGTGTAATTATTCCCAGACAATAGCCCGTTTGCTGTAAGCAAAAAGTCCTTGCGTCCCATGTTTGAGCAACGGCTGGTTGTTTCACATCCACAACTTGTGTCCACGTGGGCAAAACTATGCAGATAAAGAATAAGCATTACAAATGCACCTACATTATTTTCCATTTGATATTGTTGTTCATGACTTTTTATAAAACACTACATAGCCATGTAGTACTCACCCACTCCACTATAACAGCAGACCCGGTCACAAATGTCCATGACAGCTTCTTCAAACCCAATGATGAGAAGTTCATCCATTTGATTCTGCATTGGACCACCAGTGCTGTGTAACAAAAACATTAATTCACACCTTTACAAGGAAAAGACTGTAGGAATTGCATTATGACAAAACATACCACAAAGATATAGGGGCGACATAATCGGAGTCATATGGGTCTGTGGCCAGTTCTCGCTCAAACTCTAGCCTGTACAAAAGAAAACATACAGTATCTTAGCCAATAATGTTTGAAAAAATGCACATGAATACATTATTGACCTCAGACGAAGTAAAAGAGATTATTATTATTATTTATTTGCAATTTGCACACCATCTAAACCAGGACCAACTCAGGAGGACTAACTCAGAACACAACCAGGACTACACCAGGTCTGAACTAGGTCAGACTATGAATAAACCAGGTCTAAAGTAGGACTAAACAATGACTACAAATGTATATGCGCTCTTCAAAAATAACAATTGATTAGAATCGAGTACACAGTAACAGCAACGTTAGCCTATCAAGTAACATGTTTTCTCCCCTCATACCTCATATAAACTACATGCAAAATGTACCACATTCCCGGGAACATTTTACGAATTTTGCCGAAAAGAAAACATATATACACAACGGTGTTGAAAATTCAGCCGTGTTGGTCAAGGACATGAGCACTTTTTAGCATTTTGCATCATTTTGAAGACGTTAGCCAAACACAAAAGGCTAACACAAAAACATAGTTAGCATCTTTTATGTTATATGTTTTATGTTGCACGATTGCTCCGAAGACAATTCCTAGTTTGTGAACTGACCATGACAATAAAACCAATTCTGATTCTACATTTAGCTAACGCTACACTACACGCTAAACACATAGCATTACAACTATTACGCATCGTCATTTGTTCACATAGATTTACCGTATCAGACATTACAGACTGTATCTTACCATTTTAGCAAGAAGAAAGCCAACTGAGGGTCTGTTTGAGCCCGAGAGCGGAGCTGAGGTCTCCCCATTTGTTGTTGCCTTTCCGATGTTGACTCTCGTCTTACTCCGACGCCTGTCTCACTCCAATTGCCCCTTTTGGTTGAACTAGACAAACGTTTTATCTTCTTTATCTTACGTGGAGTTTGCATTGCTGTTTGGGATGAACTGGAGTTCATCTTCTCTTACAATCCATCCTCTACTTTGGCAAAAGTCGCTGGAGTCTTCGCTGATGCGGATAATGGCGACGAATACACAAACTCCCCAGAGCTAGCCAGGTGCGCGTGAACGCGCATGACGTCACGCCCAGGCTCAAACCTTAAGATTCCAACCCGAATTGCTCATATTTATTTGACTGCACAGGATTATAGGGACAATCACAGTGATCAGACAGGAACTCATTCTGCACATCAGGCAATTGTTTAAGCATGTATGGGTTAGAAAACGGTTATTTTTAACATTTACAGTTGCGCATAGCACCTTTAAGTAAAAGTACAAAAGTATGTATTGTAAAATGTACTTTATGAGGAAAAGGTAAAAGTATTTAAGAGTTTAATGTGCAGGATTTTTCAAAATCATTTGAATCAAACCAGGTCTAAAGGAGTAAACCACAAAACCAGGTCTAAACTGGGACTAAACCAGTTCATTATAAAGAGGTCACTTTGAAAATAAAATACTTTTAACCCAATTTAAAATGTATTGGAGTAGAAAGTACAGACACAGGCTTTAAAATGTAGTGAAGTAAAAGTAAAAAGTATTCATCATAAAATGTAGTGAAGTAAAGTAAAGGTACCTATAATTTGTACTTTTTACTTTGGTACTTTCCAACATTGACAAAGACATTTCCAGAGTTAAAGGTCACGTGTCCTTTATTCTTTGATATTTCAGTTCAGACCTACATCACCAGCAGCAAACACCAGGAAAACAAATATCAGACAAAAACAAGATACTTTTGTCTCAGAAGAAGATTATAAATGACGTCTGTTTGTTTTAGTTTATTTTAGGTTTCGGGAAAGAAAACACGACTTAAAAAAAGATTTGTGACTTTATTGATGAATATTTTAAAGTTACAAAGTAAAGATTATAATTTCTGCACAACTTAAAGCTCATCCCTCGACCCATAACATTCTATAAAAGACAAAACATAAAACACAATTATAATCTGTGTTTCAATGATTAAAGCAAATCAGTTTCTGCAGTAAATAGTTACAATCACAAGAACAAACAATGGTATTAAATGGAAGTGGAAAATGAAGTTTAAAGACGTCAAAGGCTGAAGATTGAACAGTTCAGTTCCCAATAGAAACTGAAGTGTTTTGTTTCCAGGTCAGTCGCTCTTATTGTGGCTTTAATTTAAGCTTTGATTCAAAGTGTTTGTAAAACACATCTGCACCTGAGCGTGAGTGAGGAGCACGAGGTTTATAATTCAAAACAATGTCAATGTATGAGAAACAAATATTATTATATAGAAAAACCTTCAGTATTAGTTCAATACAAGACACAAGGATGATCTCAAACTGTGAAAAGAAAAGCTGCTACTTTAGTTTGGGAAAATGTGCAGTGTTTCCATAACAGTAAGGCCTGACTCCAGCGTAGAGCGGCTGAGTGAACCTGGTCTGGACTCTGTGGAGGAGGGTCATGGTTTGGTTCTGAACGCTGTAAAACGACAGAGCCCCTGCACCGTGGTCCAGGTAAACCCCGATTCTGGACGAGATCGGACCTGAGACATCGGACCGGACTGAGTTAAAATAAAATGTATAACTGTTACGGTCACAGTCTAAGGCCCAGGATTTATCATTGTATCCAAATTCACTTTCAGAGCTTTTCCTCTGAATGTCTCTGTATGAAACTGCTAAACAAGCCGCTGTCCCGCTCCACTCCACCTCCCAGTAACAGCGGCCCGTCAGTCTCTCTCTGCTCAGGACCTGAATAGAATTAATGAATCTGTCCTGATGATCAGGATATCTCTGAGCTTTACTCGTATATGTTGCACTTCTGTTTCCATCAGTCAGTTTCAGTTCTCTGTTTGCTGTGTTTGGGTCCAGAGTGATCTCTGCTGAATACTGTAAGAAGTGTTCTCTGGTGGTGGTTTCAGCTGGTTTTCGGCTCAGAGCCAGTGTGACGTTGGTGGGTTTAGCTGGTTTTCGGCTCAGAGCCAGTGTGACGTTGGTGGGTTTAGCTGGTTTTCGGCTCAGAGCCAGTGTGACGTTGGTCAGTCCCTCCTCCAGACTGAGCTTTAGTTTGTCCCTGAGCTCTGACACGGCTCTGGTCACCTCCTCGAAGCAGCGGCGGGGCCCTGTCTGAATCTCTGTCCTCTGTGAGTCTGTGGACAGTGAAGGACAGAGCTGTAGAAACTGGTCCAGCTCAGAGATGTTCCTCTTCAGCTCAGTCACGTCCCGCTGCAGTTGGTCCTGAAGCTCTTGGACTTGTTTCAGTTGGGTTTGCTCCTCGGAGCGGATCTGCTGCTCCACTTCAGAGCGTCTTTTCTGCAGGAGAAGGGCCATCTCTGTGAAGCTGTCCCCACTGCGCTGCACTGCTGTCTGGGCAGAGCGGCTGATGTCCTGGGCCTCCTGTTGGAGCCTCTTCAGGTCTGTCTCTTTGAGCTGGAGGCTCTGGAGCAGCTGTTCCTGCCTCTGGGCTCTCTCCAAGGCTGAGGACACCATGTCGTGGCCCTTGTGTTGGTCCACAGAGCAGAGGTAGCAGATGAGCTGCTGGTCGGTGCGGCAGAACATCTTCTTCACTTCGTCGTGTTGAGAGCAGATGTTTTCCTGCAGTTTGTCAGAGGGCGCCACCAGCTGGTGTTTCTGAAGCGCTGCAGCTTCATAATGAGGCTGGAGGTGGCTCTCACAGTATGAGGCCACACACTGCAGACAGGACTTGACGGCTTTCAGCTTCCTCCCAGTGCAGACGTCACAGGGCACATCCTGAGCTCCAGCATAGCAGCGGTCAGCAGGGGGCGCTGTGAGGCCAGACTTCTTCAGCTGCTCCACTAAACCTGCTAACATGATGTTTTTGACCAGCACTGGCCTGGAGCTGAAGCTCTCTCTGCATTCAGGACAGCTGTAAACATGCTTCTCGTCCTCTTGGTCCCAGTGGTTTTTCACACACTTCATGCAGTAGCTGTGTCCACAGGGAACAGCCACTGGATCCTTCAGTAAATCCAAACAGATGGGACACGTAAAGTCCTCTTGGTCCACGGCTTTCTGCGCCATTTCTCTCTCGACAACAGCCTGAGTCTGACTTTAGAGAGTGTGTGGGAGGGAGGAGGAACCAGGAAGCTCAGAGCGAGGCTGAGTCTGACTTTAGAGAGTGTGTGGGAGGGAGGAGGAACCAGGAAGCTCAGAGCGAGGCTGAGTCTGACTTTAGAGAGTGTGTGAGAGGGAGGAGGAACCAGGAAGCTCAGAGCGAGGCTGAGTGTGACAGAGGGAGGGGCAGGAAACGGCGGAGTCAGTGTCAGGTTATTTTAGCTTTTGCTGGGCGGGGTCCCACACCTGACGTGAGATGAGCTCACTACTGAAGTTAAGTACAGGATTTCACTCAAACTATGGAGGCAGGAAGTTTTTCTCCTTTTATTTTCATTTAATCATCCATTGGTTGATTAGTTAGGTAAAAAACCTTAGTGGAAACACAGAAAAATACCCAATATAAGTAAAAATATAGATTTACAGGCAAGTATTTAAATGCAAAACCCAGGCACATATTTGTTACAGGTATCAGGTTACATAATCAAAAGCACTTTCAACCATGTAGCTTTTACAGCATTTCATACATGAATTACAGATACATATTTGTGATTTTAGAACATTTTACCCTTTGATTTTATAAATGTTTTTAGCCTTAAAGAATTTAACTTTTATACCGGCAATTATGAATGCTTAACTTATTATCCAACTTGTAAATATGTATGACTTACTCAGTACTTTTTAACCCACTGCATTATTTATGCTTTTTATAAGTTTTACAAATGATCTGATGGTTTAGTAAACAGTGATGAATTACTTAGGACTTGCTAACAATGTCAAACTGTACTTTACATAACCCACGAGATCTGCCTTAAACCTGTGTAAACCTTTTCCACACAACATAAACAAATCAATATTTACAAAGTGCTGCTGAACGCAGCATTAGCACAACAGGAACACATAGCCTCACTTTCAACATAAACGAAAGCACACGCTGGCGCTTACCGGCAGTCTCTTCAGCTCTTTAAAAGTGAGAACCCGGTCCCGTCAGTGTTTGTGTTGGTTGAGTCTTATTGAATTTGCGGAGCTTCCCCGTGCTCCTGCCGTGGTGTTGACAGTGGAGTGAATGAGCGTCACAATGAACAGTCCGGATGTGTGCACCTGATTTGCAAATTGGTTCCACCTAGACTCAGGTGAGGGGGCGGCAACCAGATGGGGAGGGCGGAGGAGACGGCAGAGTCACCGCTCAAACATGTTTATTTCTCACAGAGACGTTGTTCTGGAAACAAATCTCCAAATCAAGTTTAGGAAAAGTCTATGTGAAAAGTACAGCTTTATCTGAGATCACTGCAGAAAACTTTGACCAATGTCCAACAACTGACAGATCGAGTTGGGAATGTGGGAAGTGGATTTATGCAAGAGACATGTATTTCTATATTACCTGTTTGCAAACCTTTTTTTTGTCTTTAATAGCACATTTTTCTTGCTTTTTGCCTTTTCTCCCTCCTGTGCTTCACAGCTTTATGGGGGGAGCGGGTTTGGCTTATTTAAATGAGATGTAAATTAGCCTTATTGTCGCTCGAGCAGCAGCACGGTAGCACAGCGGTTAGTGCTCTCGCTTCACAGTAAGAAGGTCCCGGGTTCCATTCCCACCTGGACGGGGCCTTTCTGTGTGGAGTTTGCATGTTCTCCCCGTGTGTGCGTAGGTTTCCTCCGGGTACTCCGGTTTCCCCTACCACCAAAAACATGTACAATAGGCCAGGATGAATGATGTGTGTGAATGCATGGAGGTGGTCAGAGGGACCGTTGGTGCAGATGTGTGCAGTCGCGACAGCGCTTCTGTCAGTCTCCCCCAGGGGAAACTGAAGCTACTAACGTAGTTTACCACCACTGAGTATGGAGTGAATCTAAAATGTGCTCATGTAAAGCGCTTTGTGACCATGTCTGTGAAAGGCGCTATATAAATAAAGATCTTCTTCTTCAGAGAGAGGTGAGAACTGCCCTTCAGACGCCTTATTTAACTTCAATTTGCCACATGTTCTGCAAATATGATCAGATTTACACATCATTGGAAAGTTTAGAGACGACACTTTCTCAAACTCGGTCTCTCTCAAAATGCCCCAAAACCGAGTTGTGTCCCTGGATATCACGGCTGGACACAAATAGTTTGAGGCCGGATTAGGACCAAGATTGGTTCTTACGCGCAGTGCACTGGATCTATACTTTAGCGCAGTCAGCAGGAGAAACCTGTAACCTGCAGCCTTCAGTTTAGCGGTGATGCTGACTTACATGTGCTCTGTTTACGTGCACACACAAACACCTGACAAGTAGCTTCAATATTAATAAATGGGTCAATGACGTATAAGGGGTCTAAAACATATTTTCAAAAAGTTTTTTTCAAAACTGATGGCATGCATACACTGTAAACCCTGACTAGCTATGATAACTCAATTAAAGTGGGGAAACCCGCTGCACCAAATGGTTGTGGTACATAAACCTAAACCAATTGAGTTGACTTGGACTCAAACCATATAGTAAACGGTGGCTCAAATCATTTAGTAAACAATAGTCAAATCATTTTGTATGTGGTAGCTCAAAGCATTTAGTAAACAATAGCTCAAAACATTTTGTATGTGGTAGCTCAAAGCATTTAGTAAACAATAGCTCAAATAATTGTGTATGTGGTAGCTCAAAATATTTAGTAAGCAGTAGCTCAAATCATTTAGTAAACGGTAGCTCCAATCATTTAGTCTGGGGTAGCTCAAATTATTTAGTAAACAGTAGCTCCAATCATTTAGTCGATGGTAGCTCAAATTATTTAGTAAACGGTAGCTCAAATCATATAGTGAACAGTAGCTCAAGTTGTTCAATTAACGGTAGCTCAAATTGTTCAGTAAATGGTAGCTCAAACCATTTAGTAAGCTGTAGCTCAAATAATTTTGGAAAAAATAGCTCCAACCATTTTGAGTAAGGTGACTAAATTAATTAAAATTACCGTCCCAAGGAACCCAATGACCAGTGACCACACGGTCAGACAAATCTACCCAAACTAAAAACTAAAATCCACCCCCCTGTCTTATTACATTCAATAAACATTACTGGGCAAACATACAACACATGTGAGGGATAACACATACAGAAAGAACATTTTATATCAAAACTTTATTCAAGTCCAACTCTCAAAAGGGAACTGCGTAAGATGCCGACGGCATTAAATTGTTTGAACCACTCCACACACACAAACAAAAAAATGTAATAAGGTCTTGCATGGCACCCAGAGATTGTGTTAAGTGTAACAAATGTATTGTTTTGTTCTCTTTTTTTTATTTTTTAAAGATGCTACAAAACTACAAAAGGGAAATTCAGTTTTGTAAATAACTGGTTTAAAGTTGACATAGGGCATTAAAACTGAACAGAAAATGTTTAGGTCCCTCAACAATGTTGCATTTAATCGTTTTGAAATTCAAGGACAAGGGCTTGAAATTACTGTCTGGAGCTGCAATACAACAAATACAGATTGGAGCTCCAACAGCAGATGACTCAACTAAGGTGAATATACTGTATACATTGTGTAAACAAAACACAAAACAAACAACACAATTGAATACCTGCTCCTAACATGGCAGATAAAAAAATGGAGGGGAAAAAAATTAAGCAAGCTCATTTTTGAGCGTTTGCAACTTTGCTTTTAGTTGCCGGCGTTCATCGTCAAGTTGCAAAAGGATAAGCTGATAAAACTCAAAAAAACCAGAACACTTGGGAGGATAACTAAGATGTAAAGCATAGATAAGTCCGAAGAGGCATAGGAGTGCATCAGTCCACTTATCCAGTGACATCACAACCTGGTCTTCAAGCACGATGAACACTTGCTTTGTTGTGAACGGCACTCCACCAGGAACATCTTCTCATCGGTCAAGGAGATGAGCGCTGCGGTTCCCTCCTCAAAAGTCATTTCTTCCTGACATTGGCACAGAAAAAAAATATATCATTTAGGTTTCTCCTTCTCTTGTAAGTATTTTAAAACTCTTGAGAACATTCAGTTTTAAATGTTTGAGGTAATAAAATTACAAATTAAGCAAATTTACACTAACTGGTTTCTGTAGACAAGAGTGGTTATTTAGTTTTCTACAATGTTATAGCTTTGGAACAGTCTGAACACAAAGAAATTGCATCCATAAATATTGAATTTACATCTTAAATGGATTGAGATGCTTCACACTTTTCGGGGGATTTTTAGTGTTGCAAAACATTGATCTGATTAGAACTACAGCAGGACTGAACCTTGACTACCAGCTTTACTTCTGGTTTGGCTAAATTAAGCCAGGGTAGGATTAAACCGTGTCTAAAACTTGATAAGTAATTAAGGACAAACCAGGCAAGGGTAAGACTAACACAAGTTGACAGCCAAAAAATGGTCAGGGGTTCCTCAACTAATTTAGACTAATTTTGGTGTTCTGAGTCCGAAGAGCAAAATGCATTTTGCTCTATCAGGTCAACTTTTTGAGATACAGCCATAGTGTTACGGATTACGTACGTCTACGTTTTACGTGTGTGGTGTGTGCGAGAGTTTCAATAACAAATCCGTAGCGACGAGGAGATATTTTATATAAACAAACTAATCCAGTTAAATCATAGAGGGTACAAATTAAACAAAAAAACATAAATTTGCTACACAACAGATACTCCCTATTTATAGCCTCCCTGTCCAGACACCCGGGAAAAATAACTTAAGAGGGCACCCAATCACTAAATTCGTGCTGCGACATGCTAAAAATATAACAAAGCGCGCCAATCTACAATTAAACAAACGCGTGTCATACTGAAGACACGCACTTCCTCACCTCTCCCTGACGTAACGTAACAAGTCAAAAGCAGACCATACTAAAAAAAGAATCATCCCCATAGCAACAAATATCTTGCATAAGGCCTACCTGACGAGCCAAACAAATTCATTCAGTTGATTGATATGGCTTCGGCGCGACGGTCATGCAGGAATGATCCTGATGTTTTCCGTTACATCTGCGGAGATTACACGCTGTCAGTGGACAGGAAGAATATCACAGGATTTGTAAAGCACGCCTATGAGGCCTACTTTAAAGTCAAGCTGGGTGACCAAGATAAATCCTGGGCACCGCACACGGTGTGCAAGACGTGCGTGGAATACCTCCGGCGGTGGACGAAGGGCACGAAAACTTCACTGAAGTTTGGGATTCCGATGGTTTGGAGGGAGCCGCGAGACCATGCATCGGATTGTTACTTCTGCGCCATCAATACTACTGGCATCAACCGGAAGAATCGGCACAGCCTCCAGTACCCCGACCTTCCATCTGCCGCCGTCCAGTTGCTCACTGCGAAGAAATTCCTGTACCAGCGTTCACAGAGCTTCCCGACAGCGACGACGAGGCCACCAGTGCAGACGAGGAGGATATGCAGAAGAGGAGTATAAGGAACAAGATGGTCCGCAGCCCTTTTCACAATGTCAGCTTAATGATCTGGTTCGGGATCACAGCTTGTCAAAGACTTCCTCCGAGCTGTTGGCCTCCAGACTCAAAGAGAAAAATCTACTTGGCGGAGGACGCGCGTATCACTTTCTTTCGTAGAAGGCATGAGGACTACATGGGCTACTTCTGCCAGGAGAAGACCTCGTGTACTGCCGAGATGTCGCCGGTCTTCTTGGTAAACTCGGCGCTCCTCAATACGATCCGAGAGATTGGCGACTCTTCATTGACAGCAACAAGCGCTCTTTGAAGTCTGTGCTCCTCCACAACGGAACCAGTTCGCCTCAATCCCTCTTGCGCACTCCACAAGTCTCAAAGAGAAATATGAAGCAGTGAAGTACGTGTTCGACAAAATCCAATATGAGCAGCACCAATGGATCATCTGCGTCGACTTAAAGATGGTGAACTTTCTACTTGGTCAGCAGTCCGGGTTCACGAAGTACCCATGCTTTATATGTATGTGGGACAGTCGAGACAGAGCCAGCACTATGTAAAGAAAGAGTAGCCGGCGCGAGAGCAGTTAGTACCTGGGGCGAGAAACATCATAAACGAACCTCTTGTTGACCGGGAGAAGATATTGATCCACCGCTACACATGAAGCTTGGATTAATGAAACAGTTCACGCGCGCTCTGGACAAGGATGGGAGGTGCTTCAACTACCTGTGCCGAGCCTTTCCTCGACTGACCATTGAGAAGCTGAAAGCCGGCATTTTCGATGGCCCACAGATACGGCAGCTCATAAAGGACACAGAGTTCCAAAACTCCATGAACAGGCTAGAGTGTGCCGCGTGGACATCATTTGTGCAGGTGGTGAACAACTTCCTGGGGAACACGAAGGCAGCAAACCACGCCATACTCGTCAGCAAGATGATAAAGGCCTTCCAAAAACTCGGGTGTTTGATGAGTATAAAGGTTCACTTCCTGTTCTCACACATGGAGAAGTTTCCTGAAAACCTTGGGCGATGAGCGACGAGCAGGGAGAAAGGTTCCATCAGGACATGCGCCAAATGGAGGAGAGGTACCAGGGAAGGTGGGACGCAGTCATGATGGCGGACTACTGCTGGTCGCTGAAGAGAGACAACCCAGCAGCTGCTCACACACGGGAATCGAAGGAACGCCGATTTATGCCGTGAACTCTAAAATTTTGTGTCACGTAACGCTCATTGTTTTACTAATATTATGAATTCTGCTTATCAAATTTGATGGAGTAAATAAAAACTGAATGACTTTGGATACGTTGACTTTTATTTCTTGAGGAAAACGGAAAAAACGTCAAGGGTTTCTCAGCTGATGATCCGCAGAAATTTGTTTTTTACGCAAATCGATTTAAAAAAAAATTTCTGTAGCAAAAAATCCTGACCTGATTGAGCAAAACCAAGGTCATTTTCGGACTCAGAGCATCAAAATTAGTCTAAGTCAGCTGGAAAACCCTGGACTATATTCAAAAAATATTTTTTTGTTACCCAGTGTAATGAGCTCGACAAAGGACAGCGACTGGCGAAAATCATCGCTTCCTATGTGCAAAAACAACACACGGGACGCGACAAAACTTCCGTGGCTACAGAAGCGACACACATCGCGCTGTGATCCTACATGGATCAACAGATTTGTTGAGCCATGAAAGTGGATGGTATTTTAGCTACATGGTGTGGAGATGATGGAACATATCATTGATTGTTTTAAAGGGAGAAAACATTGATTTGAAGACAATTTGGCTGGATAGTACGTTGTTTGGAGAGACTGACTAATGTTTGGCCATTTATAAAAGTCTTATCCTCTCAGATCGTTGTTTTATCAATTAAATCCCCCACCGATAAGATGTACTGTAGTGCTAGAAGACAGCGACAAAAATTTTCTCAACTTTCTTGTATCGCGTCGCAAGCCCACGTGTGCACGTCTACGTGGACGAGTGCGAAATTTAACATGCACAACTGTCGCGTAGCGGAGGGAGGGTGATTTTCGCCTTGTCCGCGTAGCTCCATTGGAAATGAATTGAAGCGACATCGCCTCCTGTGTGTCGTGCCCATAAATCAGTATCAGAGACACTGATCAAAAGAACCCCTGAGGAATTGCTAAATTCGTGCTACATTCTCCATTTATACAACTGAACAAAATTTGTCTTCAGCATTTGAACCATTGTTCGATGCTGTTGGAGCAACCTGTAAGGATGGTTTATACAGGCAGAAGCAAGTAATCCAATTTGAATGCCCAAATACTATATTTTAATTCCAAAAACGCAGGGAAAAAAGGCATAGTTACTTTCTTAGGATTGCAAACATTGCATCAACAGAGGAAACATAATTGGACACAATATGCAAATTTAAGCAAAGAAAAATTGTAAAATTCAGCCAGAACTGCAGCTGATCATCATGTTGTAGACCATTATTTGGTATTTTCAATGAACTTATACAGTAAAAATAGTTGAGCAATGTCATAATCTTCCAATATATATAGATTTGATGCCATTGAATCTAATTTAATGTGTTTTTTAATGACATTTAAGGCCTTAATTTGGCACAATTAATTAATGACGTTTGAAGCTTTTTAATGCCTCATGGAAAGTCAGAGTGGGAAGCCCCGGGACCCACCACCAGATGTGGAGCCAGGTTCATGGTCAGAAACACTGCTGAAGGATTAACATATTGTGCCGTTTTGAGGTGATATGGGAAACCGAAGCAAATGGAGAACATGCAAGACAGAAAATCTGCATGCTCCTGAAACCTTGCTCTCAGGCATTAGCACCAACTACTCCACTGTTCCACCAAATTTAAAATGTTGATTGTTGCCAAGCACCAACTATTGTCTAATATACTTTCCATGTACATAATTGTATTACCGTAATTTCCGGGCCTATAAGCCGCTACTTTTTCCAACGCTTTGAGCCCAGCGCCCAATATGATGGTGCAATAATCATATTACATATGGAATCGTCTTTTCCTAAAACAAAATGAATGTGTATGTGCGTGTGTCCAAACAAGCATACCTTGCAAATTTGGAAGAGGTTAGATGAATCTTCCTTAAGGTATATCAGAAGGCCAGCCAGGGCTGCAGTCCTCATGGCATCAATGTTGGTTGTGTCCTGAAAATTTAGAAACATTAATATTGCATTAAAACTACCTAACAGACCATAGGCAAGTTCGTGGAGGACTGATTTTCATTTTTTTCAGGGCCTAACCTCACTATTGTAGCTTAAGGTTGTTGTTTTTTCTGCAATGGTTTCGGGACCCACCATTACCCTCGGATTACAGGCCACGACCCAAATACAACTTTAATTTGTCATATATCGCATAAAATATCGTAGTATATCTACAAGCAATAATAATACAATAATAAGAATTTTAACACTCTGGTGTGTTTCCATGCAGTTTCAGACGGGAATTTATATATATAACCCTATAGGCTCGCGACCCTCTTACAATGGTTCCGCGACCCACAATTACTGTTTTACATTACAAATGACCAAGTTGGATGTTCTGCAGGAAATTTTACCACCACCGACACTTTTTCTGCATATTTAGGGTACTTTATCTCTTAACCCTCGCCTTAACCAAGCGCATTTTCTCCAGTTTGGCGTTACCCAAATCTAAAAGCTAATCTAAAACTTGTCTTAAAGGCCAGGGTAACGCCTCATTTGAAAGCTAAAGCCAAAGCTCTTTCCTTGTTTTGTTAGGTCACGTTCTTGTCACATTTCCGGCAAATTTTCGTCACGTATTTGTCACATTTTCATCAAGTTTCCACCACGTTTTCTTGCATCCACTTGTTTTGTCAATTTACGTCATGCTTTTGTGACATGTCTGGTGCATTTTGTGCTTTATCACAGTTACATCATATTAATAAACAAATGCAGCGAAGAGAACGTGACAAAAATGAAACAAAAATGACAACAAAAAACAAGTAAGAACCTTAGATGAGTTTTGTAGGCCTTAGCTTTCAATTGAGGTGTTACCTGGCCTCATGTCAAGAAGCTTTAATGTGCTTAGTTCAGGTGGGGTTAATGGGTTAGGTATTCGATCTCTTATTTGCATAATAATATTCTCAAAATAATCTAAGGGGCCAGAGATTCTGTGCTGGAGGGCCAGATTTGGCCCCCAGGCCTGACTTGCCTATCCTGCCATAGTGATTCTTGAACAGCCTACCTGTTTCTCATAGGCCAACAAGACCTGCTTCAGCTTCTCTGCAATGACTCCAGATTTCTTCTTTTATATAGCTCAAGGAGTTTCGGCGCCTTCTCATCCAGAGCAGAGTAAAAACCATGAGATAGATTTTGGTTTGTGATCCTGGTGTACTCCGAGTAGAGCTACGGAGCAAAAATGTTTATGTATAAATAAATGTTATCATTCTCTTGTCAACGGGGTTTCATGTTTAAACATAGTTTTGAGATCAAACTGGTCCCTTCTACAGAGCTTTATTTACAGTGAGCTAGGCCTTCAACCATGTCTAAAGCAATGCAAATGTATCTAAGCAGATCCAAGCCTGAACTTAACAAGTTGAATGATGAAAAAAATGTAATGGTGCATTCACAGAGCGAGTGATTGTTATCCCGTTGCCTGTGTGTGGAGCGAATGAAAGCCAGGTGGTGCGATGGATGAGAGTAGAGCGAGGTGATTTCAACAAGACTGGTATTACTATTGGACTTATTTTGTGACATGGCTGGATGTGCTAACGTTGAAAAGACAGACACGATAAAGCGGTATTGATTTGAGAGAGCTAATCAGAGGGCTGT
Source organism: Neogobius melanostomus (assembly GCA_007210695.1). Lineage (NCBI taxonomy): Eukaryota > Metazoa > Chordata > Actinopteri > Gobiiformes > Gobiidae > Neogobius > Neogobius melanostomus. The sequence goes on from VHKM01000184.1 coordinate 300,919, forward strand.
AAATTCTTATGAGAAGGGGCTGAGGGCTGCTTTTACTGTAGTCGCCCACGGACACTTCACTGACACCGGGGCAGTGACTAGCCATCCCGGCCGCCTTCGAGGCTACGAGCAAGGCGGGAGACTTAGTGTGTGACTGAGTGTCCGCTGAAGGCAGATGTAGAAATAGGGAAACACCATCCTGAATCAATGGAGGTGAATTTACTCTGGCGACAGTGGCAAGTTCTGTAGAATTACATGTTTTTTCATACAGGTAGGTTTATCTATATATCAATTGTTTTAAACATGAAAATTGGTTGACAAGACATATGATATTGAAACATCAGTCCACCATTTTGTATAATCTGGTATTTACCTGAGACTCACAGAAGAGACCTGGCCAGCGATCCTTCAAGTCCGAAACAGGGGGAGAGGTTGTAACTATCTCTTCACGGCGGAGAGCAAATGTGCGTGCCATATATTGACTGATGAGTCGCATATCCCTTTCTTGTGGTGCGAGACTAAACTGTGCTACAACTGCTAGTCGTTGATCCTCGAGAGTCTGCTTTGTTTCACCAGAAGGATAACTAGGCAAATAGTTAACTTGTCCTCTCCGAGCTCTTTTTATATCGACCTTGAAGGGGTTCCACTGGGGTTGAATGAACTGCGCTTTCCTGAATGACAGCAACATCCATTATGCCAGCCTTAGCAAACTTCTTCCTCTTGCTGCCCATTCTGTGGCTGAGGCTATTTACCCAACTGTCAAATCCAGATCCAGACTTTTCTTTTAAACAAACATGCTTATCAACCAGGGCTCTCGCTGCCTTTGCAATTTGTTTCCCGCTTGGATATGCCGTGTATTTATATATTTCAGAACACACTCCATCTACAATGTGATGTTTTTGATCCTTTGTAAGTACTAAGGAAGTTCCTTCATTTTGTAGCGCTACAGTACCCCGTTGCAGCACATGTTCTACATCGTAAGGAAAGGTTGGCACAGGGAATGGCTCTGGCCATCGAAGTATACGTGCTGGCGACAGGGAGCTATCTGTGCTGTCAGATACAATTATAGTGTCATCTGTGCAGTTTGACATGGTGTCCTCATTCAGTAGTTGGATTATTTCACAGACGCTACAGGGGGCAGGTCTTCCATATTAACAAGATTACAAAGAGCATTCCCAAACACAGGGTCTTCAAACTGGAGACGAAAGTCATATGTCAAGTTTAGTCCATCTTTTATCTGCTGTTGAAGTCCTTCGACACTTTCAGGGCGGGCAGGCAAGTCAAGTCGCACAGCATTTACTTCGTCAAGGACATTACTTAGCTTTATTCCAGCTGGCTCCATTATTTTGTTATTTCTGTAAAGCATAACATTATGTACATAAGGAATTATAAAGGATTTAAAGAAACATAAACATTCACTGCTTCCTAAACCATTTTATGACATTTTAACCCCTGCCCTCAGATGCCGAAGTTGCATTGTTAGTGCATGTTAATGAACTCCGGATTGTAGCCAGTGATTAATTGCTTCCGTTGTCCCACACTTGCACTATCAAACACACTCTGATTCATTCTGGCCTATTGCACATTGTTTTTTTAGTGGTAGGGGAAAACGGAGTACCCGGAGGAAACCTACAGACACAAGGGAGTACGTGCAAACTCCACACAGAAAGGCCCCGTCCAGGTGTCGAACCTGGGACCTTCTGGAACAGCTTGGAAATATTTAAATTTGGTGTAACAGAAATCTTTACTTCATTAAACTCCTGAAACCCCACTGTAGATGCAAATATAGGCAATGAGTGGATCACAATGAAAAAGGGTTAAAAACCACCAGTAGACCACTGTTACAAGGTATATTTGTATATGGGGAAATAAGTCTCACACAATGGCACTCTGTAAAGTTTGCCATTACAAGTTTACATTCTCTTGATACAAAATTCCACAATTTAACATTGTGGCAATATGTGCAGCAAAGCTTGGCTGGCAAATGAGTGGTAAAATGCCACAAAACATAAAATATACAGTGGGTCAATAAAACGTCTAGGCACACAACAGCTTAATGTTTTAAATATGAGGTGGTACATTATATTTGTCCACTCATTTTGTTCTCATGTATCATCCTACATAGTATAGGGGGGAAAAAAGAACACATCTTTTATCAATAACTTATTACAAATGAAATGGCTGAAGGAGGCTTATTGGTCTCAATGCTTTAGTCAGACACTGGAATAAAGTGTTTAGTTGTGAGAATTACCTCATTTTCTCTTTTATAAGCCGAGTGTGGCATGTGGTCTGCCAGTTCACACAACAATTTAACAGAATGACCCTTCTGTTGACTTTCTGACAATTCATATGAACGCAAGTGCTCATTATAATATGTGTCATAGTCTTTTAGGAGAAAATGGATGTCATTGCAGATGAGCAACATATTGACAATCTCTTTGAACACAGGCAACGCAGCAAAGGCACCAGTGCAAACAAACATGCCAGTTGAAAATGTCTTGCCATCAACTGTTGCTCGTTTTGTACAAATACAGTATTGCCGTCTACAACACTTGAAATGTACGACTGTGCATCTGTGGGCAATGACGAAATGAACAAAGATTCCATTTTGGCGGTCTGCACGTGTGGTTTTAAAAATTGGTCAGACGACAAATAGAATGCCATCATCCTTTGATGATTCTCGGCCAAAGTTTTCAACACATTTTTATAGTTATTAGTATCGCGAATAATTTTCTTGAAACTTTGTGTTTTCCTTCAAATCTGATTGTCCATAGATGCACAAGTGGACCAAAGCACTTCACTAAATGCAGGTAATGTTCAATATAGTGATGCTTTGGCCTTAATTGAACATTAGGAAAGACTTCCTGGAAAATCTGTCTGTGATCCAATATTTTGCCAGCCAAATACTGGATAGTCTCATCTGTAAAGGAGTGTGACATGGCAAGCTGAACTATATCCTTCAAGTCCAGAAGAACTTCCCAAATAGGGTCCCTCTCTGGTATCTTTGAGCCAATAAGGAGAGGCAAGAGTCGTAGCAACGCATGATTTTCATGCCCATTCCCACCAATCGTCAAATCAAAATTTGTGGGGATAGGATGCGGGCGATTAACTTTGTCATCATCTTTGTATGGAAACGTAGAAACAGCTCTGTTTAATTGCTCTAAAGTAAAATATTTCTTAGAGATCAACCCTTTCAAGCAATGTGCCAATTCCACAGGGACAACACCTTCAAAGAGGTCGTGAAGGAGGTCAGGTGGGAACCCTGTGATAGGATGGAAATGGGTTAGGTGGTCAGAAAGCACACAACTGCTTTTAACACCATAACTCTCCTCACTCTCATTACTCTTCAAGTTAGTACAAGATTATCATGCGAGTCTTTTGTTCTCATATCAAAATTCCCGGTCACAGCATTTTGGTCTGTATCTCATCTCGAGTGGCATAACAAAACCTACATGAATAGGTAGACCTGAAGCTCTCATTGAAACCGGCTAGTCCATGTGCAGCAAGGTTATCAGCCACAACAGAAAATACAGTGCCTTGCAGTGACTCTCCAAGATTTTCAATATAGACACCAATGTCCTCCAAATTTTTTAGATCTTGTATAAGTGGAGACAATATTTTTTCATACCCAAACTGACGTACATCATTCGAATTGCACAAAACTGCAAGCTGGGTGCAGTGGAGAGCCGATCGGGCTTTTACAGGCAAGTTAGCCAATGTCCAATAAACTGCAAAGACTTTGTGGATTTTCTTTGATGTACCAAGAGGGTTAGCAATTTCAAAATCATCAACATAGAGAATCATGACAGTTTTGGTCCCCCTTGTGAAAGGAGGACATTGTTCTGGTAGTACGAGCCATCACAAAATGAAGTGAATTGCCCAGGCAACTGTGAAGTTGTTTTCCTTACTTCGTCAAGCACATCTGTCTTTTTTAACAAATGTTGCAAAGCCGCGAGGATTGATACATACATGAAGGTACGCTCTGATGATCCAATCATATATTCAACAGGTTTAACATAAGGAAAATTTTCCTCATAAAAGGTCTTTCTGCGTTTGTTTGTTGAAAGTGGTCCACCAGGTGTGATACATTCATGTAATCAGGGTGCGATTTGCTGGGGGGGATGGGGGGGATTTTCCCCCCTTCTGGTTTTCTTGTCCCAGTCTCTGTTTCTTTAATCCCTATCCCTACTTCTGGCGTATTATTGTATTAAACGTAGGGGGAATAGAATTGTAAATTGGCTGTGTTCAAGGTCCGTGCACCTTCTGGTCAGTTGATTTCATTTTATATGAGACGCGGGTGAGCTCTGCTTTAGCGGCTTTGATGCGCACAGAGAGCGAGGGTCTGGGGAGTCAGAAACACTTTCACCTTTCGCTGTTTCTTGGACTTTTAAGTGTATAAGGCTACTGCATGTATCATTCATTCTGATGAATCAATCTTATGCACAGGGAACTGTGTTCTGTCCTTATTGACTTGATGATCAGTTAAATGTATTTTGCACACATACAAAAATGAGCTTGAAATGAACAGGATGGCGTGTAGCCTAATTATCCCCTCGCGCTCTCTCTCTCCCTGTTCAGAGCGCTGAGAGGGGCAGAAAAGTTGTGCACAGACGCACATGCCGTGGAAAATAGACATTAAGCTCCACAAAAGCGTTTTTTGGATCACATTCAGCAAAACGCTGCTTATTTTGTGAAAATCCGCCGCATATTTATGTCAAAACCCCGCTGTAAAGATGATAGAATGAATCGTGGCTGAACAATAAATGCGCGCACGGCGGCAATGAGTGGCAGCGACCGCTCCAACCCGACCCGCGATCAGAGGAGAATTTTATGACGGTCTGGGCAGCCGGCCCTGCGGGGACCGCGGGGGAACCCGTAACCCGCGCATCAGGTGCGTTAATGCCCCAGCCATGTGTGAAATCCTGTGTGTTTTACAATAGCGACCGTTTGACAAACAGGATGAACCTTTACGCCGTACATTTCGACAAGGGAAGCGATTTCGACAGAACACCGGTTCTGAGAAGTACCAGCCGCGCGCGTTCATTGTGCATTCCGTAACATTTCCAGCTCTGTCCCTCAAAAAAGAAAGACTCCTGTGGCCCTGGTCACACTACCCTGGTCACTCAAAGTTTGATCAAGAGTTTTCCAAAACGGCCCAACTCCCTGAGCAACACACACGCTCTGGAGGGGTCGCCCCCTAGCTCGGACGTCTATGTACAAGGCAGATCCACCCCCTCCAGAGCTGTTAAGACAAGATGCAATGAGCTCCGCTCAGCGAGTCAGATGCAGAGTCCGGGCCTCTCTGTCCATGGTCAGGGCCCTACTGAGTCCCACCAAAGCATGCAGGACATGTTCTTAAACATGAAAGCACTGACATCTTTTTGCAGAATAGAACACATCTAACAACACTGGGTTTCAAGTTCAACAGCAATAAAGTGATTAAGTAATTATCCCCCCTTCTGTTTTTTTGACAAATCGCACCCTGCATGTAATACATTACTTTCTGAAACTGCCTGACAAATATCACTCACCAATTGGTCATTACATGGGCAGTTTGTGTTGTGTTTTTTTAAGATGCCCATTACAGATCTTTGAACTAGAGGTTTAGATAATAAAAACAACTGATCAATTTGATCAATAATCTCCTGGGTAGCTCTCTGTGACACATGGAGAATGGTGTGCATTTTCAAGAAAAAGCCAGCAAGATTGTACTTCAATTGCTTTTCTAAATCCTCAGCACTGCCCTCTTCAATTGTGGATAAAGCCTCCTCAGTTTCATTTAATGCCTCTAATTGATCATGTGGTAGGTCTTCCTCTTGTGCAACATTCAAGGCACGCACAATATCCTCACTGTAACTGTGTGAATCTGTGTGGGATCTACTTTATGTGCTGTAAATGTTGAGTATACATTTGTTTTAAATGTACAATTCTTGAAAGGACATGGTACAGTTTGCTTGCTTTTAAATGCAACCGTAAATGAAGAAACATTTCACTTTCAATAAATGGCTGTTCAAAATTACATAAAGGGCACTTGAATCGAAATGATCTGAATTAAGGCCAGCTTTCTTTTGGACATCCGAATGCATTCTGGACAAATGAATCTTTAGGGCATTATATGTACTAAAAGTACACATGCAACTGTCATAGAGACATGGTAAGGGTGAAATTGCTGAGAACTGGCCATGACTCAGTCTCAAATGCTTGGATAATTCAACTTTTTTGGCTGTTGAATAATTGCACAATTTGCATTTCCACATTGTCTCAAATTAACATTGCAATGCCCAGTAACCTGCTCGCCTATGTAGCATTGACATTTGAGCCAATTTATCATCAATTGATCATTAATTGCTCCAAATGTTTAGCATTAGTAATACCAATGGCGTGCTGGGCTGATTCCGTCAAGAGAGGTTGTGAAGTCCCGGATGTGATCCTTGTGTTCTCCTAGGAAAAAAATAAGATGCACGATTGATATCCAAATGTTTCCACCTATATTCCAAAATATTTAAAAAGTAGCACCAAGACTGTGTGATGAATACATTCAGCAAAATTGTGTTAGAAAAAACTGCTTCAAAAGCAGAATTTACCCTTTCCAAACTTACTATTAACTATTTAGTATACAATGAAAATGAAGACATTTACCAGCAATCCTGCACGTGGAGAGTGCTACAGTACAACCTCGCTGTGGGGCGCCTCACGTCCTTCGTGCGGAGGGAGTTTCTTATCTGGAGACACAAGAAAAATTATAGTTTTGATAGATGAGTAACAATTTTATGAAGAATTACATCATCTAGTCATCCGTAAACTACAATGAAAAGGAAACCTTTACCAGCAATCCTGCACGTGGAGAGTGCTACAGTACAACCTCGCTGTGGGGCGCCTCACGTCCTTCGTGCATAGGGAGTTTTCTTATCTGGAGACACAAGAAAAATTATAGTTTTGATAGATGAGTAACAATTTTATGAAGAATTACATCATCTATGAAGACATTTACCAGCAATCCTGCACGTGGAGAGTGCTACAACCTCGCTGTGGGGCACCTCACGTCCTTCGCAGAGGGATCTTTTCCGTCTACCCGGAAACATAGAAGAAATAGTTAGAAATACTTAACTAAAAGGAAAACAATAAAAAAAAATAAAAAAAGTGAAATTTGAATTATCCTCCAACTATCTAATGCATCGGAACCCACCAACACACTTGGATGACAAGCCACGATCCATAGAATAATTTGGAATATGAAGTGTAAAATACTAGAATTTAGTCATCCTCCAACTACTGTAGCAGTGTTTTCCCTACCATTAGCGCCCCCGCCCTGTCAGGAAGATAGCCTTTTATTATGCACCCCCCCACCTTTCTAACCCTATCCCTTCCCCTACACCCTGAAACCAAGGAGTAAGGGCGAGGGTTGAAAAAACCACCCTAAGAAATGGCAAAGCCCTCCATTTGACTGCATTTACTATGAACACAGATGATTAAGGTCATGTAAAAAAAAAAAATAATAATAATAAAATAAAAGCAAGCCTACTTGTCTATATAGCATGTTTCTACTAAACCAGTTCATCACTTGACTGATGCTGTTTTATAACACCTAAACAACAGGACTCGGTCTCAGCCCAAACCCCACAGATTTTCATCTATTTCTGCTTCATCCGTGCTACATTCTCCTTCCCCCTGTCCGTGTGTTGCTGCTTCTACCGCGGGTCACTGTGGCTGCAGCCAGAGCTGCGAGAGATCAGCCGATCCGCTCCTGTAGCGCACTCAGCGGAGACAGGCAGAGGTAGCCCCGCTCGCAGTGTGCTCAGGGCGGGGACAGGCGGCTGCAGCCTCCGCTCTGAGCCCCGGGCCTGAGCAGATTCTGCCGAGGTGCGCGCAGAGCGGGGACAGACAGTCTGGGACCCAGGATCAGAGCACAGCGGCATGGGGAGACAACGGGTGCAGCAGCGAGGCACTGAACCCCGTGTGTCATGACAATAGCGACGTATCAAAAGTTTGGAAGGAAACTCCAAAGTCAGCCAATACAGCGCAAATAAACGGAGTGTTCGCAGCAGCAAAGCGAAAACGTAGAACTAACACGTTTATAGCAATGGACTGTTTTAATTGTTGCACAAAGCGAATAAAGTCATGAACGAAGAGTTCTGCAACTTTATAAATGTTATAAGAGTGCTTATTAATGATGTTCGTGAATTCATTTCGGAGCTTATTTACGTGTTTTGTCAAACTCCTCCTACCCTTTCGTCTGAACTGAAGTGTGCATCTGAAAAACCCTCACTTGAAGGGCTATGTGGCCCGCTCCCTCACGAAGGGAAAGGACTAAGCCGAGGGCAAAGGGGGAGAATTGAGATTGGGCCAAAAAATGTCAACGTCCTTCATTTACCGAAGGATAAGTCGATCTTAACAGGCCTAGTAACAGCGCTGGTAAACTTTGACGAGCGCTACTAAGTGCATCGTTGACATACACTCCGACGAAGTACTCCGGTGTAACCGATACAATGTGATAGCGTACAGCGGTACAATCTCCAATTTTTAAGTATAAGACTACAAGGCATTAACCTGCAATTGTGTACGCGGGGAGTGCTACTACCTTGCTGCAGGGAGCCTCACTTTCTTGTTTTGCTTCTACCTCGAGACAAATAAAAATGAGACAGACAGGCAGGCGCGGTGTCGCAGTAGCTGCAACTGAACCTAAAATGGCGTTGACCGTGTTTTGCCCCACTTTGTTGGAAAAATTCAAAGTTCAAGGCACATATTGTTTTCTTGCTACCAACGGTGGCATACCGTGGTGAAGTTAGTTTAACGTGAAACTAACTTCACCACGGTCACAGGCATTGTAAATGTACTAACTAAGCTAACATTACATTTAAAAAAAAGAAAAGCTTAGCGTTAATTAGCTTGCAGGAGCACTGCAGTGTTCAAACTTGTTTAATCTCTAGTCAGCGATCAGATTTATTTTGGGAATTTTGAACATGCACAAAATAAAACGGATACAATAAAACAGTAAAACGACAAAATACTTTACCATCCAGTGAAGATGTCCTGTCCATGTCTATGGTCCTGTCTTGATAAAAGCGTGACTGTAGAACCAGCTCAAACCAGAATTTTCCAGAAGTTCAGGGGCGGGGCATTGGTGGAACTCCGGTGAACACGGCCTTGTACAAAATAAAGTCGTCTGCGCATGTGCGCAGTACATTTAAATGTTCTTGTTTATTTATGTAATACAAATTTTCACAAAAATCGTGCAGCCGTTATAGAATTAATAACACATATCACTGAGCAGGTATTAACGTCAAGAGAAATGTCAGGTATTTTCCAAGTCCTCATTGACAGTATATATATTCTGAATAGCTATGCACATGGTGAAAGGGAGTGACGGTTGAGTGGGTAACGCAGTGCGCCTTCAATTGAAGGTCGTTGGATCGAATCCTGGCTACTACTTTTCGTTCATACAACACATATCATTAAAAAAAAGGTTTATTATGTGATGTATGCTATGTTTTGTATCATAGATTTTTTTTTAAATGTATTTCGAGTATAACTTTGACCTAAAATAATTCAACAACTATTCTAAGATCATACTGAATTGTATACTTTTGTAAACTGTGTGCAGGATAGCCTATATGCTTTTGAAAACATTTCATCATTACCCTGAATTTCCTTCATAACGACTAGTTTTAAGGGTCCACATAAATAATTGAATGGTTAAATGGATAAGGAATTGGTTTGGAGATTAAGGGGTGACAGGTTGAAATCTTAAAGGTAATTTTCAGTTTGTCTAATGTCATTCCTCCTCATTTAATTTTTTTATTCATGTTAACTCATGTTGGACAACAGAGAATTATCCATGTGTTGTCTATAAAAAGTATTTTCCTTGTATGCTCCAAAATTATACTTACTGATCATGTATTATAATATATTATATTATCTAACAACACTTAAGAACAAAGAACAAAAAATAACAAAAAATTGTATAAAAATAAACATTTTCTGATTGGTTAATAATGCAATTTTAAGAAAAAAGCAAGCACAGCTTAAACCGTTTTGAGCAATATAACTTAAAGTGTAAGAAGATGCTTCAGAACTCAAAGCAAGTGAGCTATCACACCACATTTTTAGATTTGAGTCGCCATTACCTAGTTAAAAAGGGTTACTATAACTTTGGAGCACAATTGAGCCAAGACAGCTTAGTAGGTTTGAAAAGATGGGCGGTTGGGATTTACAGTGTATTTTTGAGTCGACAATTTTGTGTTTAAACAAGTTATGTTTGTTAAATAACATTTAAAAGTATTTAAATGTATTTTTTCGATGTATTTGTAGCTTCTCTGTATAAAAACGTGTCAGGTGGCGCAACCAAGTTTTTCTAAAATTTAAATAGTTTCCAAAAAATTGTACAAAGTCAAATCTTTGCCAAGTATATCTTACACAGTCTTTCTCCTCTGAACATTTCATCTGTAATTTGTAACTGACTGATGCTGTAATCAGCAATAAAACCAGAGGACCATGGACTGAGTGCTCGGTGTCAGCCCAAAACAGTTATCGGTTCAGTATCGGATATTTTAAACCAATATCAGATTTTTTTTTTCTAGTATTGACTCTGATAACTTATACCAGTATTGGATCAGTGCATCCCTATAGTTTTTAGATGCTAATTTGACATTTTTTGCAGTTGCACCACCTGACATTAGCAACTAATTTCAAATTAAATTGGATTTTATGTGGACTCTTACATTAGCTTTAGCATTTGTTAGCATGGGTAAACATTTACTTTTAAAACAAATTAAGACTTTTATTATGAAATAATATTTTCCAATATTTACATCGGTTGTACCACCTGACACCAAAAGTGTGACAGTTTACCTATGAGTCGGAAAAAAGCTATTTTTTCTCAATTCTTGATAGAGATTTTCAAACTTTTTCACTCAGCCATAAAGACAACTTGTTCTTCTGGCTGATGTCATATCCTGTTTGCTGATACTATTCTTTATCTCAAAATAACAGCCCTGTTCTTACGGTTGTGCCACCCTGATATTTTAAGATTACAAATTGTCGGACAAAAGTTTTTTAGTGATCTCAAAAGCTTTAAAACTATGAATATTCACAAATGAGGCTTATTTGAAAGATATTTAACATACAATTATGCCATGAGGTTTTATTTTTTAATTGTTACCCTGAAAATACAATTTTCAGAAGCTTTATTAGTCTAATCATTTGCTCGGACGGTTGCACCACCTGACATTTTGGGGGTTTGAGGTGTGAAAACATAAAAAAAAAATATTATTGCAATGTGATTTAAATGTGTTTAAACTAAATAGGTTTTGTAGAATAAAGTGATATGTGTAATGAAAAGATCACATTATTTTAAAAAGAAATATAACACTCGGACACAAAATATGCACGTCATGTCAATCACCCAAATATAAAACTTGCACCGTCTCTTCAGAAGGTCCCTGCTGCCAAGTATTGAAGAATAGAACATGCGCAGAACACAAATGAATGTTCTTTTGACGGGGATATTCTGACACGTGTTTACGTGACCAAACATTCGGGTTAGAAAAGGAGAAACCCAGGGGTCATATTCAGGGTTTACAGGGCCGTGCACGACCAGGTTATTGCTAATATTCCGGTTTTGAACGGGTTATCGGCTCCTCGTAAACATAGTCATTGATTGTGTTTACAAGAGCTCGAGATTCCTGGTTATTCACCATATTCCGCTAAATTAGATGTATATGTAATCTTAGCTGTAAAATAATGTCAAATTCCTCACAATAGATGAAATATATCATTGCTGGGGACCCTGAGAGATTTCCGGATCAATAAGGGGGCCGTGACACCCCGGACTTTGGGAGTAGCTGCTGTAGTACATGCAGAAAGCATGTTGATGAACAAATGTGCAGACGGTGCTGTTGGTTAAAAAAGGAGAGAGGACGAGGAGAGCGGGCTCTTTGGGGAAAAGTCCTGTTCACAATGACACTTCTGACAGGGCCTATTGTGATCTGTTTGTCAAAAGCTATAAGGCCAGGAGATTTATTATTATTTATCCCATTTTCAAATATTTATAGAAATTATTACTTTTTTTTATAATGAAACTGACTAAAACTTGACTAAAACCTTTTTAGTTTTCATTTGACTAAAATGTGACTAAAACTAAAAGCATGTAAGCGTCCAAAAAACTAAGACTAAAAGAGCTGCCAAAAACAACACCGGCAGACCACACCTGATTAAATTCATTTGGATTGGTTTGTGAATTAACTCTAAATCTGAATAAGAAAGACTAAACAATAAAAGCATAGCTTATATGAATGAATGAATGAATGAATATTTTATTTAAGTGTCATGCACATATGTGCCCAGCCCACATGGATACAAAGCTTTCAATCTCATTGTCCAGGCTTTCTCCACATATCTTGCCAAACAAAAATTGAATTTCTAAATAACCAACTCAACATATCACCTTCTGCCAACCAAAATAGATCAGGATTATTGCATTCGACTCTTTCAAACAAAGCTGTTCTTAAATCATTATACAATGGACAATAGAACATAAAGTGAAATTCATCCTCCACCACACATAGATCACAAACATTACAAAGTCTATTCTCTTCAGGTACCCCTCTGTAATGACCCACCTCCACCTCTAGAGGCAGCACTCCTGCTCTGAGCTGAGCACACAGAGACCTCTGTCCTCTTTTCAAATTACATTTCACATAAATCTCTGTTGAAAAACATTCTTTAATCTGAATATAAGTTCTCAATTTCGGTTTTCTTAGCAATTCAATTTTCCGCTGCTCTTTGTAATGATCAAATAGTATCTGCCTGTGGTTTGTTATTTTACACTGTAAATTATTCCAAAACAATGATTGTGAATTTATTTTTGTAAATATTTGAAGGACCTCCTGAGACCAAGGACATTTATGAGTTTTGTCCCAATTAAAGACTTTCCTAGTGAGTCTCTCCTCCGGTAATTGAACCAGACGGTTCCAAAGTCTTAACATTTCAGCCCACTGTTTCACCATGCAGGGTTCCCAGCCCATGTCTCCCTCTATGGCTGCCTTCCTTGGGAGTGAACTTATGGACTCCAAGGAAATACCTCATAGCTCTGCTTTGGACAGAGTTGCTCTCTGCAGCATCCTGAAAACCCCATACTCCTGCAGCATAGAGCAAAACAGGAGCTACCATTGAGTCATACAGCTGAGTGAAAATAGTGAAGCTCAAATCAGGACATAATTTCATCTTACTGATAACTGCACCCAGAGCCCTCCCAGCAGAATCTGCTAGTACTCTTCTACCATCAGAAAAAATCATATTCTCATGAAAAACAAAACCAAGATACTTATAAGTTGCAGAATACATCAACAATGTTTGACCAAAATAAAATTCATACTCACTTTGACAAGCATTAGGCCTTCTAAAGTTAACTATTTGAGTCTTATCACAATTAATATCAAGTCTCCATTTAGTACACCAATCATTCAAAATATCTAACATTTTTTGCAAATTAATTTCATTCTCTGCAACCAAAACAATATCGTCAGCGTACAACAAAATGCTTAGATTCAAATACTCAATGTCTATTCCCAGGTTAGCTCTCTTGACTTCTTGGGCCAAATCATTAACGTAAATTGCAAATAGAGTGGGAGAGAGAATATCTCCTTGTTTCACACCAAATGGAGAAGAAAACCAATCCGTCCTCAAATTGTTCACCTGCACACAGGCAGCTGGTTGCTTATACAGAGCTTTAATGGATTTAAAGAAATCGCCATCAATACCATACTTAAGGAGCTTATATTCCAAAAGGTCTCTGTTTATCCAATCAAAAGCTTTTTTGAAATCAACAAAACATACAAAGGTACATTTGCCTTCCTGCGATCGTGCTCGAACTACAGAGGACAGTACATAGATGTGATCTATGCATGCCCTGCCTTTCCTGAATCCATTCTGCTCATCCACCAGTATTTGATTCATTTCTATAAATTCACAGAGCCGGTTATTCAGGATAGCAGAGAACACCTTGTAAACTGTACTTAACAAATTTATGCCTCTATAATTGAGAGGGACTCTAGGATCAGCTTGCGAGGACTTGGGAATAGGCTTTATAATAGATTTGTACCATCCTGATGGAATAATACCACTCTGAAAGCAATGTTTAAACAACCTGTACAGAGGATTCAACAACCTAGGACATCTGAGAACCTCATTAGACAATCCATCCAGTCCCACAGCTTTATGTGGTTTAATCTTTTCAATGACTTTCTTCACCTCCTCCAAAGTAATATCTCCATTTAACAAATCATTACAACAAGAAGGATAAAGATTTTCCTCAAGTAGTATTTTTGCACTACACATTTCTGTTAGAAACTGGTCATCAAACTGGTGGTAACTATTACAAGCAAACAGGTTTCTGTAATCTGTTTCCCACCGGTTTAAAACCTGATCAGTTTGGAATAAAGATTCCCCACTTTCAGTGACTATTTCAAATGGAATTGTCTTTTTTCTTTTAGGTCCAAGCTTATTGATTTCTCTCCAGAACTGTTGTGAGTTACTGCTTTGCAAGTGTTCCAACTGAAGGGCCTTCCCTCTCTTGTAACGTCTTTTATAAAATCTGAGTTTTTTATCAAAATTCATTTGGCAGCTTTTAAAGGTATTGTTTAACTCTCTCCTTAAAATCTGATCTTTACATTTCAAAAAGCTTTTCTCAGCCAAACGAAGACTCAACCACATAGACTGTAATTCATCATTCCAATACGGCTGCTTGATTTTGTATTTTCTTCCGTGCATTTTTATATTTGGTCTATATTTACTAATTTCTTTATCCAATAGTGTACAGAAACAGTCATAGCAATAGTTCAAATTTTCCTGCGTTTTCTCGCTGCTTTCTAATTGCTCTGTAATATTATTAAGAGTTGTATAACAGGCCTCAGAATCAAGAACATTTCTATGCAACTTTCTTAATGGTCTTTTATTCTGCAGTACAAAACCGTTCCAGTTTCCTGGGCATGTTTCCTCTGTCTGAAAACGCAAATAAAGCACAGAGTGATCAGGAAGTCTACATCTGTCATCTATCATACTTATAATAGACTGCTCAGCTCTGTCCACTAGGTCATGTGGAGTAAAAACTCTAAATTCAACACATGTCTTCAGGTCCACATGTGGTACCACAATGTAATCAACCACTGCTTTACCCTTTACTGATATAGAAGTGAAATCATCCTTTGCAGGGCTTATCCTTCCATTCAGAATACAGCATTTGGAATCTTTAAGAAAATGTACAAAACTTTCACCATGTTTATTTAAGACCGAGTCCAACCCAACTCTAGGGGGGATATCGTCTTCTTCAGCAAAATCTTTAAGGTCCGCAATGCGACTGTTTAAATCTCCACATATATAAACTGAATCAGCATCTGCCGCATATATTAATGACAATAAATGAGCATAGAAAAGATCAGCATTGCGACCCCATGTAGAATTTTCTGGAGATAGATAACAGGACATTATAATGAATGAATATTGTGACACCATATGCTCAAAGCGCACAGACAGAACGCCATCATATGTTTTATCAATAACTTTAATAGAGAAATTGTTCAGAAAACTATTTCTAACGAAAATACCCACACCACCAGACGCCCTTATAGCTCTCTTATGAGCAATGCGGTTATGGCCAATCCAGGTAAATCCATCAAGTTCAGGTGTAAGATTAGATAAATGAGTCTCATTCAAAGAAATAATGTCTGGCACAAGCGAGAGAAGGAGATGCGCTCTCAGTTTATGGTAAATGGTAAATGGTCACATTTTATATAGCGCCTTTCTACCTGCTTTAGGCACTCAAAGCGCTTTACATCAAGGAACCAGTCACCCATTCACACTCTCATTCATACACCAGTGTACGCAGACACTGGAGGCAAGGTGGGTGAAGTGTCTTGCCCAAGGACACAACGACAGTGGGCACCTGCGGGATTCGAACCCACGACCCTTTGGTCACAAGACGACCCGCTCTACTCTCTGCACCACCGTCGCCCTCAGTTTATAATTGTTAAGCGTCCATCCGTTCACGTTCCAATGAACCAAAACAACATAGTCAGTACTTACAGGCTGGGCATGGTCTCGTCAAACCCGTGGCCCACGTCCTGCTGCCTCACCATCACGTTTAACCAATCTCCCGTTTCCAGCCAAGTAATAGTCCTTAGCGGCCGGGATCTCTCTAAGAAGAGTCCTAAAGTTGATCTCCATCAGCCGCTCCGCGTGGGATTTCGCAGATGATACAAAAACCCTTTGGTAGCTGTCGCTATCCTTGAGTTTAGCCTTCCTCCGAAGCACCGCCACTTTGTCCTGTACCGTCTCGAGCTCCATCTTGACGAGCCCCGGCTTCTGTCCCCGCGCTCTCACGCGCTCCGTGGCCACCAACTTCGGCACCGGGTCGCAGCACAATCCCTCGCGCAACAGGTGATTCACTTTGGCCTCTAAATCTTCATCCTCCGTCTGAGGTAGCCCGACGATAACCAGGGAGACATCCGGGTCAAAGGGCTTGCCACGCATTTCACGTTGTTCATTTTTGTTTCAATCATTTCCATTCTGGAGCTCATAATGCTAACCTCCAGATCCAAATTCTGGCGCATTTCCTGAGCCACTTTCTCCAACTCACTTTTAAATGCAGCCTGTCCCTCTGAGATCAGTTTCTCTAGACAGTCACGGAGATCATTTATTCTCACGTCCATTTGCGCTTGCATTTTATTTGGCATATCATCCATTGTGGTTTGCATTTGATCCATTTTAGCACCAAGAGCGCGCAGTTCATTGATCAAAGCAGCCTGATCCAACTCGGCGTCCTTCTTACTGCGATTTCGCGTACTATCCGCCATAATGACGCACAAACGGTGCAGATTTTTAGAAAACACCAAGGCAGACTTTTCGTGAACCACATATAATGATTTTGATTAAGTTGGTCTCTCAGATCACAAGTTATATCACGATTTGTGCAGCAAGGTGAATGACGATTACACACATGCGGCCATCTTCATCTATATGTATTTACCTTTTCGGTCAAGTTATGTTGAAGAAGTATATTTAATACAATGTAAATATGCTTTTGACCAAAAAGGCTATTTAAGAACGTATAACGATTTAAACATAATTTACATATTGAGGTTGATGGGTGTGGTTTAAGTTTAGGCCTGTTCTTTGCATGTTGTCAATGTTTGGACCTGTTTGTTGTGGTCATTGTTGTCTTTGGGTATTTTTTACTCATAGCAAATGAATTTCCTCATGAGGACAATACATTTTGTACTATTACTATAACTACTAAATGAATCTAACAGCCAATGAAAAGAATATTGCTTTATTCATACTTTTTGTATAACACTGCCTTCTTCTTTTGGCTGCCCTTCACTTCAATCATAACAGCAGTCGGAGATACATCGGACTATTGATGGTGAGGTCAGTTTGGCTGTAAGGTACCCCAGATTCCACAAAGGCGATTGGGTAATCCGTACAATCAAGGAGAGTCCCTCATACAGTTTGTGCCTTTACTTAATAGAATAATATGCATAAGGTTCTAAAGGTATAATATCAGCATATTTCCTTCTAATACACTATGCTGTAGCTCTCATGGAGTCCCTCCATCAAGCCTACAGCAGGTCTCCATCTGGCATAAAAGCAGCAAACCCAGGCACTCTAAAACAAATATGCACAGCACGAGGAAGTACTTTAAAGGCCTTTATTTAGATGGCCAGCCAACATGTTTCCACCAGGTCTTCGTCAGGGCTTAATATAAAAAGGTGGTGGAAACATGTTGGCTTGGCCATCTAAATAAAGGCCTTTAAAGTACTTCCTCGTGCTGTGCATATTTGTTTTAGAGTGTCTGGGTTTGCTGCTTTTTTGATATATGGATCCTTTTCCCAAGGGCACCTACACAAACATTTTGGAATACACTGGGACACCTAGAGCAAGCAGTCATTTTGTTGTTTCTAGGTCTCCATCTGTGTTGAAGGGGAAGAGCGCAGCCCTGGCATCATGTGCACCTCATCCTCTATCAGCATGCTTCCAAAAGGTCTCCACAGATGAGGAGGTTCTTCAGTACCTTGCACAGCATTCAAGGTTAATGTAGGTGACGAGAGCAGTGAGTCACGACCCAGAGTCGCTTTGGGGTTTAGGGGAGGGACTTGTCTGCTCCTCTCTCTGCCTCTGTGCTCAGGTGCTGCTGGTTCACCTCCTCCCTCTGGACTCGGCTGCAGCCCGCCTGTCACCTGCAGTGCTATGTAAGGCTACATGCGGGTACTCGCTGTCTCTCCTCCTCGCTCCTGTAGGCGTGTGCCACCTCACCAGCAGCAGCAGAGGCGTAGCTTGCCATTAGGCTGGCAGGTGCCGGGGCCTGCGTGAACTGACCCACTTTTGTATAAACTTACATCAAACCTTGATATACACAGTCTGCCTAAGACTTTGGAGCTGCAGTTACACTACGTCTCCACTAGTTCACCGTGGCGCTGTTTATCCCCATCCTGCTGCTGCTTTAGGTTCCCTATAATGTTGCCTTATAATGAGCAGTGGACAGACTTTTTACTCATGTCTCCACCAGATTATATTTCTAATAGTAAAACCAGTTTAATGTGACTCTCATTATGACCTAAAGAACCTCAGCTTCTGTTCTGAGGGAAACTAATGCAGAGAACTGCATTATGGGAGTTGTCAGGTGACCAACTCCTGCCCACGTCCTCTTTCCCAGTGCGCAGTACACAGGGCGGCCACCAGAGGGCAGTTCTAAAATAATATACAGTACGATGAAACAAAGGACCAACCTCCTGCCTGAAGGTAAGGTATGCTATCTGAAGCACATATGGGTTTAGGCAGCATCCCTCAAAACCAGGATGTTAAGCAGGGAATGGTTGTTGGTGGATGGATGCCCTCCACCAGGGCCCAGAAGGCACCCACCCCCCTGCAACACATGCTCTCCTCAGCACTGGCCATTGGCTGGCATCTTCCACACACACACCTGTCACAAATGGCAATAGTGTGTACTTTAACAACTTCATGTGTAATTGTGTCACCGAGTCATGAGCCAACTGCACACTTGGAACTAGGAGTGGGCTAATCGTGTGTGAAAGACGATGATGATCACATGACCACCCAAACCAGTCAACAATTGATCTTAACAGTCATCAACTCATGGCTCAACTATTACTGTGCATAAAACAAAAGCCATGGCCAATGAAATTCAGACTCTGAGTAAACAAAATGGCCTATCTTATTTAAACTCAAACAAGGTATTCATTTATGAGGGAAAGTAAAATGATTCAGTAACATGAACGCCAATCTTACAAATGAACGTGAAGTAAACGGACATAGAATCATAATGTAAGATAAATGTACTTATTGCCACTTACTTCCTATCCTTTTATGATGCTATGACAGTAAAAACTACATGTAGAATTCATAACGGATTTATAATTGAAGTCAAAATAGTTGCATAATATAGTTACCAAATTTAGATTTAGCTTAGCTTACCAAGACACCTGCCCTGTTCTCCATTCATTCTCCTCACACCAACGCTCAGTGTCTCTCCTGTGCCCATCATTTCTTATTCTTGGCCTTTCTCTTTCATTATTGTTTATTGGCTCAAAAGTGTATGGTTGGTCCATCACAATGATTTCGGGGAGCATAAATTCGGCTGTAGCGTGATCGTGATCCATCATGTCCAGTAGGCTATGATAAAGGACAGTGAACATTTTAGCCAGAGGTATTCCAGACCCACGATATATCACCAGCTGGTCCCATCAGTCCCACTGGAAAGTTATAAATCCTTTTGGGGGAGCAGCCCGAAAGCCCAGCTAAAGCATTCAGGCGGAAGTGACCAAGTCTCCACATTCAGGAGGGGGTGAAGAGGTTAATCCAGCTGTAAATGAAGAGAAACAAGTGAAAATAAATGAGTGTCTCACAGAAAGAGAGAAAAACACACTGAGCTTTTGTCTTTACTGTGATTTATACACATTTCTGAGTGAAATGTTCAACTAAAGGTGAATTTATCAATAAAAGAAAGCTGTGATAGTGCGCCCTCTGCTGGAACAGCGGATCCACCACAGTATTATTTGTTCATTAAATGACTGTCTCATAGAAACACATTGAGCTTTTGTCATTTACAGGCTCTTAAGGCGAGACACATTTCTCCTTTTTGTTTATTTTATATAAATATCATTTTTTTCATTTTCAGGTTTTGGGCCAGTTCAGTCTCTGACAAACTTTCACTTGGAAACAAACAAGTCCCAAACTGCAGCTTCATGTGTCAAAATGAAGATTTGTCACTTAAAGATTTACTCTCAGCTGTTCCTCCTCTGTCCCTCCTCTGTCCCTCCTCTGTCCCTCCTCTGTCTCTCCTCTGTTCTCCTCTGTCCCTCCTCTGTCCTCCTCTGTTCCTCCTCTGTTCCTCCTCTGTCCCTCCTCTGTCCTCCTCTGTCCTCCTCTGTCCTCCTCTTCCTCCTCTGTCCTCCTCTGTTCCTCCTCTGTTCCTCCTCTGTCCTCCTCTGTTCCTCTCCTCTGTTCCTCCTCTGTTCCTCCTCTGTTCCTCCTCTGTTCCTCCTGTTCCCTCTGTCCTCCTCTGTTCCTCCTCTGTCTCCTCTGTTCCTCCTCTGTTCCTCCCTGTCTCCTTGTCTCTCTGTCCCTCCTCTGTTCCTCCTCTGTTCCTCCTCTGTTCCTCCTCTGTCAGTAAAGTCTGCTGTAGTTCAGGGCGTGTCCAGCAGGGGGAGCCACACTCAACTAAACGCTCTTGGCTGCTCTGACTCTTTCTCGCTCATGTCCAAGTTGACACAAAACAGAACAAAGCTCATTTTTACACAAATGGCATTTCAACAAATGTTTTACAAATGACTGTTTGATTTTCATTTTGCATCAGTGACATAAGTTTAAACATAGAAGTCATATTTTTATCTCCACAACAACTTGAGCGTTTCTCCATAAGAAACAATGAATAACAAAGTTTGGAACATTTTAATAGAATTCTATAGTTTTTGTTTATTGGTGGTTCTGGGTCTATAGAAATAAACAAATTAAAACTAAATATTAATTTATTTTTGCCAACATGTCATAATCTACAGGTTAGGAATGAAGAGAAAAATATTTTTATATATTTTTTCTTGAATAAAATTGCTAATGGGAACAGTAAAATGTAAAGATAAGACTTTAATGTTTGTGTCAATTTCAGCTTTAAATCCGGTGGTTCAACTTCCCCTGGGGTAAAATGAGCCACAAGACACTTTTTTTTACCAACATCTTTAAAACCAAATATTCCAGACACATTTGAAGAAGCAAACAACTAGAATCCTCCCAAAATCTGTGTAAATAGTAAAATGTTGTCTCTATTTTCTGGTGTTTGTACAGAATAAGCACCAAAGCAGAAAGTGTCTCCCCTCCCTCTCCCTGCTCTGATGACAGGTTTAGTAACATGTGAGAGTTGTTTGAGTCCGTTTGTAGGAGTTGATGTGACAGAAACATGAGTGTATTTGTGACGTTCAGCTCTAACAGCCCGTGGTCACATGAGCGGCCGCTGCTGTGGACAAAGCGTCTGGTGCCCGGAGCGTTTTCACACACAGCATTTGCATGAGAAAGGCCTGAGGACAAGAGCTCTCTGCTGTCACACCACTCTGAGCACCCGCACCATGGACAGCCCCCAGAGCACCCAGAGCACCTTCCTGTACTTCGCCTACGGAGCAACCTGCTGAAGGAGCGGCTGCAGCTGAAGAACCCTCGGCCACGGTGCACTGCGTCGCCAAACTCAAGTACGGCCCCCTCCAGCCGCCGCGTGCAAGTGTCTGTGACCAACCAGAGTCAAACTAAGTGTGGAGTCTGTGGAGCCACTAAAGTGCACATGTTGTTAAAGAGTGGAATGAAACAAAGGATTACAGCCTTTCCTGCTACACGTGGATACCAAACATGTCAGTATTTGTGAATGAATAAGCGTGGGAAAGACCAGGGAGCCACACAGACATGTTGGAGGACATTTTACAAATGTTTCTTTATTGCCCATTCACATTGTGTGTGTGTGTGTGTGTGTGTGTGTTGTGTGTGTGTGTTGTGTGTGTGTGTGTGTGTGTGTGTGGTGTGTGTGAGCTGAACTGAAGGAGACAGAGAAACACATTCATAAACATTTCTTTAAAGTTCTGGGAAAGACCAGTGGTGGAAGAAGTACTTGATATTCTTACTTAAGTGATTATCTGATAAATGTTTACTTAAGTAAAAGTACAAAAGTATGTATTGTAAAATGTACTTCATGAGGAAAAAGTAAAGTATTTAAGAGTTTAATGTTCAGGATTTTTCAAATCATTTGAATCAAACCAGGTCTAAAGGAGTAAACCAAAACCAGGTCTAAACTGGGACTAACCAGTTCATTATAAAGAGGTCACTTTGAAAATAAAATACTTTTAACCCAATTTAAAAATGTATTGGAGTAGAAAGTACAGACACAGGCTTAAAATGTAGTGAAGTAAAAGTAAAAGTATTCATCATAAAATGTACTTAAGTAAAGGTACCTATAATTTGTACTTTTACTTTGGTACTTTCCAACATTGACAAAGACATTTCCAGAGTTAAAGTGCACGTGTCCTTTATTCTTTGATATTTCAGTTCAGACCTACATCACCAGCAGCAAACACCAGGAAAACAAATATCAGACAAAAACAAGATACTTTGTCTCAGAAGAAGATTATAAATGACGTCTGTTTGTTTTACTTTTTTAGGTTTCGGGAAAGAAAACACGACTTAAAAAAAGAATTTGTGACTTTATTGATGAATATTTTAAAGTTACAAAGTAAAGATTATAATTTCTGCACAACTTAAAGCTCATCCCTCGACCCATAACATTCTATAAAGACAAAACATAAAACACAATTATAATCTGTGTTTCAATGATTAAAGAAAATCAGTTTCTGCAGTAAATAGTTACAATCACAAGAACAAACAATGGTATTAAATGGAAGTGGAAAATGAAGTTTAAAGACGTCAAAGGCTGAAGATTGAACAGTTCAGTTCCCAATAGAAACTGAAGTGTTTGTTTCCAGGTCAGTCGTCTTATTGTGGCTTTAATTTAAGGTTTGATTCAAAGTGTTTGTAAAACACATCTGCACCTGAGCGTGAGTGAGGAGCACGAGGTTTATAATTCAAAACAATGTCAATGTATGAGAAACAAATATTATTATAGAAAACCTTCAGTATTAGTTCAATACAAGACACAAGGACGATCTCAAACTGTGAAGAGAAAAGCTGCTACTTTAGTTTGGGAAAATGTGCAGTGTCTCCATACCAGTTAACCCAGTTAAACCAGACTCCAGCGTAGAGCGGCTGAGTGAACCTGGTCTGGACTCTGTGGAGGAGGGTCATGGTTGGTTCTGAACGCTGTAAAACGACAGAGTCCCTGCACCGTGGTCCAGGTAAACCCCGATTCTGGACGAGATCGGACCTGAGACATCGGACTGGACTGAGTTAAAATAAATGTATAACTGTTATTGTTACTGTTACAGTATAAGGCCCAGGATTTATCATTGTTCCAAATACACTATATTAGAGCTTTCTTTCCTCTGAATGTCTCTGTATGAAACTGCTAAATAAACACCTCTCCCGCTCCACTCCACCTCCCAGTAACAGCGGCCGTCAGACTCTCTCTGCTCAGGACCTGAATATACTCACTGAATCTGTCCTGATGATCAGGAATCTCTGTCTTCTCTCACTAATGTTGCTCTTCGTTTCCATCAGTCAGTTTCAGATGTGTGTTGCTGTGTTTGGGTCCAGAGTGATCTCTGCTGAATACTGTAAGAAGTCCTCTCTGGTGGTGGGTTCAGCTGGTGTTGGGCTCAGAGCCAGTGTGACGTTGGTCAGTCCCTCCTCCAGACTGAGCTTTAGTTTGTCCCTGAGCTCTGACACGGCTCTGGTCACCTCTGGAAGCAGCGGCGGGGCCCTGTCTGAATCTCTGTCCTCTGTGAGTCTGTGGACAGTGAAGGACAGAGCTGTAGAAACTGGTCCAGCTCAGAGATGTTCCTCTTCAGCTCAGTCACGTCCCGCTGCAGTTGGTCCTGAAGCTCTTGGACTTGTTTCAGTTGGGTTTGCTCCTCGGAGCGGATCTGCTGCTCCACTTCAGAGCGTCTTTTCTCCAGGAGAAGGCCATCTCTGTGAAGCTGTCCCCACTGCGCTGCACTGCTGTCTGGGCAGAGCGGCTGATGTCCTGGGCCTCCTGCTGGAGCCTCTTCAGGTCTGTCTCTTTGAGCTGGAGGCTCTGGAGCAGCTGTTCCTGTCTCTGGGCTCTCTCAAGGCTGAGGACACCATGTCGTGGCCCTTGTGTTGGTCCACAGAGCAGAGGTAGCAGATGAGCTGCTGGTCGGTGCGGCAGAACATCTTCTTCACTTCGTCGTGTTGAGAGCAGATGTTTTCCTGCAGTTTGTCAGAGGGCGCCACCAGCTGGTGTTTCTGAAGCGCTGCAGCTTCATAATGAGGCTGGAGGTGGCTCTCACAGTATGAGGCCACACACTGCAGACAGGACTTGACGGCTTTCAGCTTCCTCCCAGTGCAGACGTCACAGGGCACATCCTGAGCTCCAGCATAGCAGCGGTCAGCAGGGGGCGCTGTGAGGCCAGACTTCTTCAGCTGCTCCACTAAACCTGCTAACATGATGTTTTTCACCAGCACTGGCCTGGAGCTGAAGCTCTCTCTGCATTCAGGACAGCTGTAAACATGCTTCTCGTCCTCTTGGTCCCAGTGGTTTTTCACACACTTCATGCAGTAGCTGTGTCCACAGGGAACAGTCACTGGATCCTTCAGTAAATCCAAACAGATGGGACACGTAAAGTCCTCTTGGTCCACGGCTTTCTGCGCCATTTCTCTCTCGACAACAGCCTGAGTCTGACTTTAGAGAGTGTGTGAGAGGGAGGAGGAACCAGGAAGCTCAGAGCGAGGCGGAGTCTGACTTTAGAGAGTGTGTGAGAGGGAGGAGGAACCAGGGAGCTCAGAGCGAGCCTGAGTCTGACTTTAGAGAGTGTGTGAGAGGGAGGAGGAACCAGGAAGCTCAGAGCGAGGCTGAGTCTGACTTAGAGAGTGTGTGAGAGGGAGGAGGAACCAGGAAGCTCAGAGCGAGGCTGAGTGTGACTTTAGAGAGTGTGTGGGAGGGAGGAGGAACCAGGAAGCTCAGAGCGAGGCTGAGTCTGACTTTAGAGAGTGTGTGGGAGGGAGGAGGAACCAGGAAGCTCAGAGCGAGGCTGAGTGTGACTGAGGGAGGGGCAGGAAACGGCTGAGTCACCGCTCAAACATGTTTATTTCTCACAGAGACGTTGTTCTGGAAACAAATCTCCAAATCAAGTTTAGGCAAAGTCTATGTGAAAAGTACAGCTTTATCTGAGATCACTGCAGAAAACTTTGACCAATGTCCAACAACTGACAGATGGACTTGTGTCAAAAGTCACTTTTAAATTGGAGTGAACAATGAACTTTAGAAACATTAAGTCCACAGTTAATGTTGAACAGTTTGCAGGCGACACTTGTGCCCAATCGTATTGACAGAGAGGAGCCGAGTGTCAGAGAGAGAAGTGTTTAAACTAGACAGACGGGTTGGTTCAGCTGCTTCAAATCAGTACAATGGAAACACATGACAAAGCTCTGCAACACTGGAATCAATAAAAGTCACAAAACATTTTCAATCTGACATTTATTCATCAAGTGTTTGCAGTTTTATAATATTATATAGTTTTAAGGCCAGACGCCGCAGGTGAATAGGGGAAAAAATGTAATATAGAGAAATCACTTTGAAACTTCTGCTGATCATCACTGATATGAATATGAGACAAACATGTGTTGCAAGTTTCTGTCACTAAAAATAAGGCGTTTTGTGAATAAAAAAATGACACAATTACAGATATTTTCACAGAGAAAATCTAAATAATGGACAGACCCAGATTTAAATGTTTGGTTTTATTTTGTGACATATTAGTTACAATTTTTTTCAGGAGGATTTTGGATCTTGTTTAGTTTTGTTTTGTGAAAAAATTCCTCCTTGTTTTTGAGATGTTGTTAAAGAGTGGAATGAAAACAAAGGAAATGACCAGATTTGGATTACAGCCTTTCCTGCTACACGTGGATACCAAACATGTCAGTATTTGTGAATGAATAAGCGTGGGAAAGACAGGGAGCCACACAGACATGTTGGAGGACATTTTACAAATGTTTCTTTATTGCCCATTCACATTGTGTGTGTGTGTGTGTGTTTGTGTGTGTGTGTGTGGTGTGTGTGTGTGTTTGTGTGTGTGTGTGTGTGTGTTTGTGTATATTTGTGTGTATTTGTGTGTGTTTGTGTGTATTTGTGTGTGTTGTGTGTATTGTGTGTTTGTGTGTATTTGTGTGTGTTTGTGTGTATTTGTGTGTTTGTGTGTATTTGTGTGTGTGTGTGTGTGTGTGTGTGTGTGTGTGTGTGTGTGTGTGTGTGTGTGTGTGTGTGGTGTGTGTGTGTGTGTGTGTGTGTGTGTGTGTGTGTGTGTGTGTGTGTGTGTGTGTGTTGTGTGTGAGCTGAACTGAAGGAGAGAGAGGAACACATTTCATAAACATTTCTTTAAAGTTCTGGGAAAAGACCAGTGGTGGAAGAAGTACTTGATATTCTTACTTAAGTGATTATCTGATAAAATCTTTACTTAAGTAAAAGTACAAAAGTATGTATTGTAAAATGTACTTTATGAGGAAAAAGTAAAAGTATTTAAGAGTTTAATGTGCAGGATTTTTCAAAATCATTTGAATCAAACCAGGTCTAAAGGAGTAAACCACAAAACCAGGTCTAAACTGGGACTAAACCAGTTCATTATAAAGAGGTCACTTTGAAAATAAAATACTTTTAACCCAATTTAAAAATGTATTGGAGTAGAAAGTACAAACACAGGCTTTAAAATGTAGTGAAGTAAAAGTAAAAGTATTCATCATAAATGTACTTAAGTAAAGTAAAGGTACCTATAATTTGTACTTTTTACTTTGGTACTTTCCAACATTGACAAAGACATTTCCAGAGTTAAAGTGCACGTGTCCTTTATTCTTTGATATTTCAGTTCAGACCTACATCACCAGCAGCAAACACCAGGAAAACAAATATCAGACAAAAACAAGATACTTTTGTCTCAGAAGAAGATTATAAATGACGTCTGTTTGTTTTACTTTATTTTGGGTTTCAGGAAAGAAAACACGACTTAAAAAAGATTAGTGACTTTATTGATGAATATTTTAAAGTTACAAAGTAAAGATTATAATTTCTGCACAACTTAAAGCTCATCCCTCGACCCATAACATTCTATAAAAGACAAAACATAAAACACAATTATAATCTGTATTTCAATGATTAAAGAAAATCAGTTTCTGCAGTAAATAGTTACAATCACAAGAACAAACAATGGTATTAAATGGAAGTGGAAAATGAAGTTTAAGAGTGGAATGAATGTCAATGTCAATGTCAGCCATGAGGGCCTGTTCTTAGCTGTTCAGCTTTGATCAGAAGACGGCTCTTTGACCAATCAGAGGAGAGAATCCTCTGCGGTTGGGTCAATGACGTATAAGGGGTCAAAAAACATATTTTCAAAAAGTTTTTTCAAAACTGATGGCATGCATATTTTTGAGTCGATAATTTTGTGTTTAAACAAGTTATGTTTGTTAAATAACATTTAAAAGTATTTAAATGTATTTTTTTGATGTATTTGTAGCTTCTCTGTATAAAAACGTGTCAGGTGGCGCAACCAAGTTTTTTCTAAAATTTAAATAGTTTCCAAAAAATTGTACAAAGTCAAATCTTTGCCAAGTATATCTTAGACAGTCTTTCTCCTCTGAACATTTCATCTGTAATCTGTAACTGACTGATGCTGTAATCAGCAATAAAACCAGAGGACCATGGACTGAGTGCTCGGTGTCAGCCCAAAACAGTTATCGGTTCAGTATCTGATATTTGAAACCAATAACTGATTTTTTTTTTCTAGTATTGACTTATACCAGTATTGGATCAGTGCATCCCTATAATTTTTAGATAATAATATAATATAATAAACTTTATTTATAAAGCACATTTAAAACAGCC
The DNA here is from genome assembly GCA_007210695.1 of Neogobius melanostomus. Lineage (NCBI taxonomy): Eukaryota > Metazoa > Chordata > Actinopteri > Gobiiformes > Gobiidae > Neogobius > Neogobius melanostomus. Next base: position 328,949 of record VHKM01000184.1, read on the forward strand.
AAAGCTTAACAAGTGCTGTACAGTAAAGAGCAAATAACATTAACAAGGGTTTACATTTACAGTTACAGCAATGCCAAGACACATCATTAACTGGCATTAAAAGCCAATGAGAAAAGGTGTGTCTTTAGTAGCGATTTAAAGTGCTCGAGTGTTTGTGCAATTCTAATGTGCAAAGGTAAGCCATTCCACAGCTTAGGCCCAATCACAGAGAGGGCTCTATCGCCTCTAGTTTTGCGGCAGGTCCTGGGAACAACCAGGAGGAGCTGGTCAGCAGACCGTAGGGCTCTAGTCGGGACATGATGCCGAAAAGGTTCAACTAAATAAGAGGCGGCCAAGCCATTCAAGCTTTTAAAAACGATTAGTAAAACTTTAAAATGAATTCTAAAACACACAGGGAGCCAGTGCAAAGATTTAAGAATTGGTGTGATGTGGTCACTGCGTTTCTTCCCTGTTAAAAGGCGAGCTGCCGCGTTTTGAACTCGGTAATTTGACATTTTTTGCAGTTGCACCACCTGACATTAGCAACTAATTTCAAATTAAATTGTCTTTTATGTGGACTCTTACATTAGCTTTAGCATTTGTTAGCATGGGTAAACATTTACTTTTAAAACAAATTAAGACTTTTATAATAAAATAATATTTTCCAATATTTACATCGGTTGTACCACCTGACACCAAAACTGTGACAGTTTAACTATGAGTCGGAAAAAAGCTATTTTTTCTCAATTCTTGAAAGAGATTTTCAAACCTTTTCACTCAGACATAAAGACGACTTGTTCCTCTGGCTGATGTCATATCCTGTTTGTTGATATTATTCTTTATTTCAAAATAACAGCCCTGTTCTTACGGTTGTGCCACCCTGATATTTTAAGATTACAAATTGCCGGACAAAAGTTTTTTAGTGATCTCAAAAGCTTTAAAACTATTAATATTCACAAATGATGATTTATTTAAAAGATATTTAACATACAATTATGCCATGAGGTTTTATTTTTTAATTGTTACCCTGAAAATAAAATTTTCAGAAGCTTTATTAGTCTAATCATTTGCTCGGACGGTTGCACCACCTGACATTTTAGGGGTTTGAGGTGTGAAAACATAAAAAAATGTTTAATATTGAAATGTGATGAAAATGTGTTTAAACTAAATAGGTTTTGTAGAATAAAATGATACATGTGATGAAAAGATCAAATTATTTTAAAAAGAAACTCGGACACAAAAATATGCACGTCATGTCAATCACCCGGTTACAGAGGAAGAGGAGCAGAGAGGAAGAGGAGGAAGCTCCTGGAGCAGCGGGAACAGAACTCTTTTATTTGAAACGGCACAGTGGACTTTATGGATTGATGGAGTTAAGTAGCAACATGAAAAATTCTAATTTCTCGTTCACATAATCGTACGAGTGTCGCATTTCAGTCGTAATAAAGATCGTAACAAACATGAATATTCTTCTCATGAGCTGCTCGGTTCATGGCGCTGTAGAATAATATTCCTCATGAGTTTAGTGATAGATTCTAATATTCAAATGAAGTAAAAGCGAGAAAAAAACAATGGAAAAAAAAGAAAAACAACAAGGATCACCTTCAAGATAAAATGAAGAAAAAAAACATTAAAAAAAAGAAAAAAAATGATGCAAAAATGACAAAAAACAATAAAAAAGACAAAACAATGAACACAACTGGGGAAAAACGACTAAAAGTACAAAAATATGGAAAAAAATTAAAATGTGGAAAAAATATGAAAAAACAAAGAAAAAACTATTAAAAAAAGATGAAAACAATGAAGCCCTAAACCTTCCAGGACCTTCCAGGACCTTCCAGGACCTTCAAAGACCACGTTCCAGGACCTTGAAGGATGAAAAGGTGTCTCTGCTGTGATTGGCCGCTTGGCGCTGACTCCTCCTTCTGTACCAGAGCGCCTCACAGATCATTTGGACATTTCTTTACAAAACTGTGTCTGTCCCGTTGAGTCGTATCGGCCGCTGCTCAACACAAACTGTCTGACTGGACGTTTTAGAGAAAGCGTTGACGCCTCATTTGAAAGCTAAGACCTACAAAACTGATGGTAACCTTTAGGTCTTTTTTGCTGCGTTTCTGTCACATTTTGGTGTTAAGTAGGGTTTGACTTTATTGATACGGCGTAACTGGTACAAGCCGACTTTTACTACTGAACTGATCTGCTGATCTAACCTGAAGGAGCCGTCAATAATCACAGCCAGATTTCTGACTGCTTCTCCTCTCTTTAGATCCAAGTTCTGATGCTGTTGGTCCAGGGACAGCGTTAACCTCTGAAGCCCCGCCTGAACCCAGCACATGTTCTCCAGTTCGGCTTTACCCAAATCTAAAAGCTTCTTGACAAAAGCCTCAAAATGGCCACAAAAATGCAACACTTTTGTCACTTTCTTGTCACCTTTCTATTTCTCTGCTGTTGTTCCTTTGTGGCTTTTTTTGTTGCATTTTTGTTGTAGCTTTTTCATCCTGGTTTTCGTCTCACTTTTGTTGCTCTTTTTCCAGAAGCTTTAGATTTGGGTAAATCCAAACAGTAGAAACTGTGCTCGGTTCAGGACGGGGTGAAGAGGTTAATCCGGCTGTAAATGAACAGAAACAAGGCAAGTTTATTTGTAGAGCACAATTCATACACAAGGCAATTCAAAGTGCTTCACAGTCGCATCAAATGACAAGAAAACAGATCAAATCAATAAAACATCAACATAAAGTGAATCAATGACAGTCAAAGGCAAGAGTGCAGTACTTTGAGTTTTCATATGCTCGGGTAAAAAGAGCTGTTTTCAGCCTGGATTTGAACATTGTCAGAGTTGAGGCCTGTCTCACATCCTCATGAAGACTGTTCCAGATTTGAGCTTTAGCCTCAGCGTGTTTAGTCCTGACTCTGGAACCACCAGGAGACCCCTCCCTGAGATGGTTCATACGGCTCTAACATGTCAGAGATGGACTTTGGTGCTAAACCATGAAAAGACTTGTTTTTAAATTCTACGTATTTATTCATAAATATTATGACAATGTGAAAGTATCAGAGTATTCAGAACACAGTACTCTGATGAGACAAAGTAACGGAATACGTTACAAAACGTAACATTTTAAGGCAAGTATTCAGTAACTAATTACAGTTTCAAAGTATTCTCCCCAACACTGCCTGGGCCAGAGTAACATTTGAAAGCTAAGGCCTACAAAACGATCAAAACTAATCTTTTTTTATTTCTATTTTTTATGTATTATTTAAAACAATAACATATAACATTTGGCAGGAGATTTTCCAGGTCAAGAGGATGTCAAAGAATTATTAAACCAAACCAATAACAGAATATTGATAAGCAAACAGGCCAAAAGAGAATAAGATATAAAATTGAAAAATAAAAATATACCACAAAACCAAGAAAAAAGAAAATACACAAAATAATAATAATAAATGAGACAAAGAGCAATGGAAAAAGCAGCAGACAGACTTTTCAGCTATAGATGCATTTACTGACAATCAGTAATACACTAATACTAGCAGTTATAATAATAATAATAATAATAATAATAATAATAATAATAATAAAGCAGGATTTTTTTTTTTTTCATGATCCAAACTGATCTTATTCCTCTTATTGTTGCCGCGTTGTCACTTTTTTACATGTTTCTGTTTCTCTTTTGTTGCATTTTCATCCTGGTTTTTCTCATTATTTTGACACTTTTAAAGAAGCAATGTGCAAACAGTTAAAGAGTAAAGAGAGGTCTCTTATATACAATGACTACACAAACTTTAAGGGGAAGAAAGTACAAAGAATAAAAATAAACAGACTATAATTAAAAAGTCAGTATTAGCCGTGCAGGTTTACAGTCATAGTGCAGGTGGTTTATAAAGTGGTTATTGCACGTGTTACTTTAGAGTCTTGTTGTTCAGTCTGACAGCAGTGGGGATGAAGGACCTGAGGGTGTCTCAGTCTGCCACTGAAAGAGCTGCTCAGCTCCTCTACAGTCCTGTGCAGTGGGTGGGAGGTGTTGAACTTGTCCATGATGGAGGTGAGCTTTTGTCATTTACAAATATTTCTGTGTAAAATGTGAATTTATAGGCCAAAGACTCACGGATCAACAAATATATGTTTATATTAAAGTCAATTCTGAGAAATTTGACAAGCTTGTTAGCATTATTAACGTTTATTTCAACAAAAAGCTTTTCCTCCACGTCCCCCCCCACCTTTTTATTGGAGGGGGGGGGGGTGTCCCGACCAACATTGACACCAAACCTACGCCCTTGGGTTTCTGGTTCTGTCAAGCCTCCCCTTTTGGACAGCTCTCCCCCTCCGCTGTGTTTTTTTTTATTTTGGGGAACTCTCTTGTACTTCATACTGTCCATGATCAATGACACTGTCAAACTGTAGATGCCTTGGGCAGAATTTAAGGCTGTCCGAAGTAGTCCATGTTTAATGAAAATACCAAAAAGAGAAATATATTTATTAATAAATGAAGTAACATAAAGTAAATGGTCATGTCTCTGTTATAATTAAGCCTGATAAAAACCTGTGTTGCTAGTATGAAATGAAGTCTTTCCATTCGGTTACATAAGGACAGAATGTTTAATGAAAAAGGATTTCATTTGATTACTTACATGTTTTTAAAATTATTTTCAAGACATGGTAGTTTTGACATTGGTCAGTAATTATTTAAGACATTTATAGGGACATCTTTATGTAGCGGCAGAACAAGGACTGCTTTCCATAAATGTGAAATCAAATAACAGCAGTTATTTTTGAGGCAAAAGACGCAGCTACGTCCAGAGCGTCTGACTTCTATAAACACAAGTTTCCAACAGAAGCTTTGGCCGTGATTTATGCTTAAGACGTGTGTGGACTGAACGCAGCATCATAGAAAACCTTTAATCAGCTGCTAAAGTGTGAATACATGTTTTTGGGACAACATGTATATAAACATAAATAATTTACTTTTTAATCAGCATTTTTATGAAGCCCTGAGAGGCGACTGCACATTTCACTTTGCAATGACTTTGTACTTTTTATGGTTTTATTGATACTGCTCTGAAGGAAGTAATATCTGATAGTTTATCACTTTGGATTAACTTTGATCATGTCCTTGTCTCAGCCCCAGCATAGACTCTTTCAGGTCAGATAAGGAGCGGTGCATGAATGGTAAGGATTTTGTTTCCATTTCTCAGAATAAGATTCATCATCATGACCGCTTTACTACATTTATTTGACCAGATTTGTTATACCATTGTAGTAAGGCATAGTGTATCTGTTATTTTTGTGCATAAACTGTATATGACAGGTTGGTTTGGATGTTTAGAAAGTGACGGGACAAATGGTGCCGTGATCGTGCCCTTGGTTCCACTCCTGGATGAGTCTCCCTCTCCCGCCAGCAAAAGGAGGTTCCACAAAGTATTAAGTCATGCTGTATGAATACTTATGCACGCCCCACTTTTCACTTTTCTATTTTTTATAAAATAACAGAATCCTGTATCATTTTGCTTTCACTTCACAGTCGTCTGTTACTTGTGTGTGAACTTTCAGTAAAAAATTCAAAATACAATCTTTACGTTTAGGGTTGTGAACATGAAAAAATGTGCAAAAGTTCAAGGTGTATTAGTACTTTCGTAAGGCACTGCAATTAAATTTAATATGGCACAATTCAGACACATTCAAAATTCCCTTACAATCGAGGCCTCAGGAGCCTACCTAAATGCAATGATTGTTCCACATTTTCTTTATTGTATGACAAGTTGGTCACAGGCTTGTAAATCTGCCCTCAGGCCACTTGAGTCATTATATAAAAGTTCTCTAAAGATACACGATAGAAAAGGCAGATGATTCCATCACTGTCATATCCTTGTAAAACACAAATTACTCAGCTTTGAAAATCTGATAAATCATACAAATCTGTGTCTGATGTATAAGATCCTCCATGACACCGCTGCTCCTCCACTAAAAGAGTTCATCTCTCTGGGCTCTGAAATAACAACTCGAGCCACTAGATCTACAGTGCGAGGCGAATGCAGGATCCCAAAGAGCAAGACAGCATTTGGAAACTCTGCTTTTTCTTGTGTGACCGCTCGTCAGTGGAATATGTCGCCTACAGAGCTGATAACAAGCACAAACCTTTACACGTTCTCACGCCTGGCAAAGAAATGGCTTTTGTCAAATCAAACTTGCCCCCACATGTGACCGGATGTATGTATGTATGTGTGTGTGTGTCGATTCCAAAATCGCATTTTGTTCAAATTTGACTGTATTTGACATCATTTTTCTCCCAATTTCTACAGTAAAAGTGGATTTTGTTTTTGAAGGGTGATAGAGGGCTGCACTGAGGCCATGGCTGCAGTGAATTTAGTCGCAAACCCCCTAAGAATTTTTTTAAATGCTTGTTAAAATATTGCATTTTGTTCAAATGTGACTATTTGAGGCCATGGCTGCAAATAGTCTCAATGAGAATTTATTTTTTTTAATACTTTTTTCAAATTTTATTTTTGGTCAATTTTGACCAGCACAGAAGCCTTTTTTTTCAAACCTCTTAAGAATCGTTTTTAATGTTATGATATTCCAGTGGTTGCCCAGTAAATAATAATAATAATAATAATAATAATAATAATAATTAATAAAGAAGAAGAAAAAGAAGATCACAGCGTTTACAATCATTAAAACGTGTAGCACGGATCCTAAAACAGCACATTGTATCTGCAGCAGCTCCGCGCCTGCAGGTTTATAATAGGCCTATAAAGAGGCTTCGGTGCAAAGAGTCATCGTTAAAGAAGGAGTCACACGGTTCCAATGGATTACTCAATCAGAACCGGTTCTCCTTGTAGATATACTTGTTGCTGCTCCAGTGGGACAAAGAACCACTACAAGGAGGCTGAAGAGCTGCGGGTTACCGACGCTGGGTGGTAGGAATAGGACGTTTTAACAACTGCGCGCACGCACCCGCGCGCACACGCTATTCTAATACCCTCAATTAAAAAACACAACCTCATTACGACAGAGTGATGATCACAACTTTCTTCATAGCGAAATTGCATGGAAAAGGCAAGCTGTTACTATAAGACGAGGAAATCTGCTATTACTTTACTTTAATCTTTATTGAAGGGACAATGTACAGAAACATTAAGCTCAGAGAGACAGAGATGCACTGCACCAGATTATAGCTAAATAGCTAGTTTCCATCCGTAGTCCCTGGTTACATCAATAAATAACACTATACAGCATGACCATTCATTCTTCTAACATTCAATCGCATAGTCAATCACATATCACTTTACCAATCACACTGCATTTCATTCAGCATAAGTCCAATCGCCATTCCTATTTACAGACATATTAAAATACATTAAAATAATTCAGTGCTGCCCCCAGTGGTTCATAATGAAAAGCAAAAGCTACATTTTGTCCTAAAATAATGAAGGACCTAAAACCAGCCCCTGTCAGTGCTGGCAGGTTTGGCCTCTGAGCAGCCACTTTTTCAATTCCCCGGTAAAAGTACTATAACTTGTTTGATTTTTTAATTCATTTGGGAGATTATTCCATTCTTTGATTGCTTTATATGAAAACGCTGATTGAGCAAATGAAGTTTTGCGTAATGGAACACTACACTGCCCTCTAGAGGACGAGCGTGTAGCTCTATTGGTCACTTGAGATGTTAATTGTACAAATTTCTGAAGAGGAGCAGGTGCGGAGTTATGTGTGATTCTGTCACCAATCTGAGACTGGCCAGCCTTTATATATTTTCTAAATTTAACAGATTGTATTTTTCCAGAACATGACAGTGGTGATGCTGCCTTGATCTCCTGTCTAGAATTTTTAAAGCTTGTTTGTGGATGGATTCCAGAGGCCTCAATGTGGTTTTATTGGCCTGGGACCAGCAAGTTATGCAGTAATAAAATCGTGACATGAGAATTGCATTACAAAATGTTTTTGCTGCCTCCAAGGTCAGAGAATTCCTGATGCATTTAAAAGTTGCTAAGTTAAATTTCAAGCTCTGACACATTAGTTTGCCGGTTACCGTAAGTAACCGGCAAAAAGCGCAACATCTTTTCAAGTGTGGGCCACTTTACCGTGGGTCTGGAAGTGGAGGGCCACTTTACTGCAGTGCAGTCTCAGAGCTGCTCCCTGGTTGTAAATATAGTTTCACATCGCAGTATTTGCTCTGTGTCAAACTATAGTGGGAGCTGATGGGCGAGTAGGAGACCACGTTTCACTCTAGACGCCTTTTCTTTACAGGTAAGGTAAGGAGTCAGTTCTTTCAACGTTTTACAATAATAGGCATAGGCTAATAAATGAACTGTGTCACTGGCTTCACCTAGAGGCCTTTTCACACTGTCTAAGTAAGAGGGAAGTTGACAAAAAACTAGGCTATTTATTGGGCAATGCAATTTATAGTAAACTATTATAGCCTGACCATGAAATCCATTGGTCTATGTTGAATATTAGAATATTTTATTATAGGGTGTTGAAATTGAAGCAGAAGAAGCAAATTGTTCAATGTGTCAAATGGTTGGAGGTAAAAGCAGAGATTTCATTCAAAGGACTGAACTTCATATATACTACTTTAGCCTTGTAACAGGATTGTAACATTTGGTGCATAATAAACGGACAAGTGGATCATTTTCATTTATGTTCTGCCTTTAATTACATTTTATTTTCAGACAAGGTACAAATTTATCACTGAAAAAATTCAATAGACCAAGTGTTGGTCTATTGAATTTTTTGGTGCGTAATGGACTTTTCTGAAATAGATTGAAACATAATCTGAAATCAAATAGTTTTGCCTATTCTGCCCCGCTATAGTTGAAAACTAATTGGAAGTAAAAGAATTAAAGTACTCCAAAAATGTCCTCCTCTGAGACACTTTTAAAGCAGCTCATGGCTTCCAATGGCAGGTCACTGCTCTTGATTTATCATTATTATGAACTCCTTTGCAAATGATGCAAACAGCAAGGCTAGGCAAGTTTATGTGGAGACCACAATTTCTACACAAGTACAAATTGTATATGTATGTATATGTGTGTATATGTATATATATATATTTATTTTCACATATATGCACACAATATATCATTAGGACTAAATAAACAGATATCAGTTAAAAGCTAAGCTAAAAAGGTGGGTCTTGAGCCTGCTCTTAAAGACATGAACGTTCTCTGTGGTCCTGAGCTCCTCCTCAGGTCGTTCCAGAGGCGAGGGCCATAATATTGGAAAGACGCCTCGCCTATCAAAGGTTTCTCACTCAAAAGTCTGTTTTTGTAAATCAGCAAGTTTACTGTTTAAATATTTCTGTTTAAAAGCACATTCACCTGTTCTTTGTTTTTCAGAGTCAAACATGATACGACTCCGGATGAGCAGACTTTATCCAATTGGAGCTCTGTTAGTCTTCATTTTGGTCTGTGTCCACGTTAATAATCAAACCAACAAAAATGTTGACATTTCTTTAAATAACTACAGTGAAAACTTGGCTGAGGAGGAAGCAGCCTATCAAAGAGTCTTTATGGAGTGGCCCAAATGTGAACAGAACATGTCTGCTGCCAACATCTCGGGCTTCAGCTCTCTTCCTGCTCACATACAACAATTCATCTACTACCGCCACTGTCGCCACTTCCCCGTGCTCCTGGACATTCCTGATAAATGTGGTGGATCTGAAAAATCATCCAACGTTTTTCTGTTACTGGTCATTAAAAGTTCACCTGGAAACTTCGACCGGAGGGAGGTGCTGAGAAAGACCTGGGCCAGAGAGCGACAACACAACGGCCTGTGGGTTCGGAGGATATTCATTTCTGGGACAGCAGGGAGCGGTGTGGAGAGAGTTCGACTGAACGAGCTTCTGAAAGCAGAGCAAAAGGAGCACAGGGACATTCTCCAGTGGGACTTCCACGAATCGTTCTTCAACCTCACCCTGAAGCAGATTCTGTTTTTTGAGTGGATGAAACACAGATGTCCTAATGTTCACTTCCTGCTAAACGGCGATGATGATGTCTTCGCCAACACTGACGGGATGGTCGAGTATTTGACAGACCTCCCTGGGAATAACGGAAGCAGTCATCTTTATACCGGCTATGTTTTTGAGAACGCTGCACCTTTCAGATCAAACAGAAGCAAATACTACATCCCAAAGCAAATCACTGCAGAGTTATATCCACCTTACTGCGGCGGTGGAGGCTACTTACTATCAGGTCACACAGCTATGGTCATTCACAACATGTCTGTGTCCACTGAAGTTCACCCATTGATGATGTTTACATTGGTATGTGTGTGGAGAAAGCTGGGCTGTTGCCTACAGTTCACACGGGGGTGAAAACACTTGGACTGACTATAAAAAAGCAGAAAATGGATGAACATGAGCCCTGCTATATCAAAGGTCTGCTCTTAGTGCATAGATTTCTCCCAGCGCAAATGTACCTCATGTGGAAGAAAATAAATGATCCACATCTGAGATGTGGTGTGCGGTTTGGGGAAGACAATGTGTAAAATGTTTTTGTGTTGTGTTTGTGTGTGTGTGTGTGTGTGTGTGTGTGTGTGTGTGCAATCAAAGCAAACAGTTGAATACCTTGTACATTGTATATATTACACTGTACAATGTAAAATTTGTTTCAACTCAAAAAACTCATTCCAAGGGCTGCCAAGAAATGTTGTGTGTAACCAATAACCATTTTACAATCTAGTCGATTTGAAATTTGAGATTCACCTCTTTCGTTCATTGTATTCTTAGGTTGACATAACTGTTTCCAGTTGTCTGAAGTGAAAAACGTCAGTTACAAATTAAATCAGTTGTGTCAACCTAAGAATACAATTGAACGAAAGAGGTGAATCTCAAATTTCAAATCGACTAGATTGTAAAGTGGTTATTGGTTACACACAAAATGTCTTGGCAGCCCTTGGAATGAGTTTTTTGAGTTGAAACAAATTTTACATTTTACAGTGTAGTTTTAAAATTAATCAGTTTTAATGATAACCTGATCCATGAAGTTTTACACACACAGTTTATTTGATTATAGTCTGTGAATCACAAGTACGGCTAAATTTTTCCTAGTTACAAGATTTTATTTCCTCTTGCACCTGATTTTTCATTAGAAACTGTTCATATTATAACTGGCACAAAAAACTGATATGTGAATAAATTTGCACTGTGACCTTTTAATGAAAACAAATCTAACGCTGAGTAAATGATGTCCTTGAAGCCGTAAAACGCGTGGGTTGATCAGCTTAGACTTTTAAAATAAACTTGCAGTGTCTGTGTGAGCTCTCAGTCGTACAGGAGTTGTCCATCTTCAATGAAGGTACTTGAGTCATCTTCTGTACTCAGTAGTTGAAGTCTCAAACGTTTCGCCTCTCATCCAAAAGGCTTCGTCAGTGGACTAAAGTCCCGCTCAGCCCACAGCTTAGATAAAGACCATGGGGAGGAGTTAGTGTTGTCCCGGCTCCTCCCCTCTAATCACAGCTACTCTCAGCTGTGGGTAAACACATTTGAAGTAGAGCGTCTGTAACGACCTGCTCCCCCCAGTATCGGTCAGTCCTGTCCTATTCATAGATGATCACCTGCCTCTTGTCCTTTTGTTGGCCACGGTGTCGTCTCCTTGGACTGGCCTGCCCTGACAAAACAATAATTAGGCCCGAGCGCCATCAGGGCTGGCGAAGGGGCTCTTGTAATCGTATTGAGAATGAGGAGTTGACGTCACGGCACAGAGCCCCCCCTTCCCATCCCCCCTCGCCACCATACTGGCTGCGCTCCCGCGGCAATACACATTGTTTACGTGTGTTGTTAACGCGGTAGTAGCGGAGGTTCTTGCACTGTTTTACCGCCTGGAAGTCACTGCTGCGTTAAAAAACTGCTCCAATACCTCACACGATAGACATGGAAAACGTAGGAACAATGGGATACAGTTTTTTAGGTTACAGAAATGGACACAGCATCGAGGAGCGTAAGTCTCACTCTGACCTGTCAAAACATGTTGGAAACGTGTGTGTACATTGACATCTCGTAACAATGTAGTGTTTACGAAACACGCACTTTATTACTTTGTCATTTTGGTCAAGAAGTGTCCGCTAAATGCAATGTAATAACAACACACTAAACCACATGTGAGGAAAGTTACTTTTGCCAGTACAACGCTGTTTTCACCAGCGGGAGGCTTGTAGAGCCATGTCCTGGATCCAGCCACAGCAGAAAGTCTCGTAACTTTCCAAAGACTTGTGGCTTTTAAACTCCTGCATCGTGTAGTAACTTACACCAAATACAAGGTAGTTTACTGTGTCCATGTGTGTGCACGGAGGTAAATGGTCCAGGTCTCCGCTGCAGGAGCTCGTGTGCTGTTTTGAATGTCCGCAAGCTTCTCCAAATCCCGCTGTTTTGCGCTTGGTATGAGCTTGTTCCTGTAAGGTCCTTTTTCTTTCACCTTATCTCTTTGCATTGCTTTACTTTCTGTCTTTGCGTTGTCGTATTCGTAGATCCGTCTCTGTCTCGCCAAAAACGTAAATGCGCAAAATTTAAAGTGCTCTGGAATATGAGGAATGCGTGAAATTCTGGGGGCGTGCCCCCAATCCGCAGCCAATATGTCCGACAGGCTCAGAGCCCCCCCCCAAATCACCCCAACTCTGCACGTGACTCCTCATTCTCAATAGAGTGTGCGGAGCGACGCACAAAACGAGCCCGAAGCGCTGGCCTCCTCTCAAACACTCACTAACGCACTCCTCTTGTCGTGCACGTTCTGTGCACGTGCACATGTATCAGAAAACGAACATTGTAATTGGACGTTCTTACAAAAAAATAAGAATTTGTATTCCCCAAATTGAATACATGTGTAATGATACAGCTCACAGAACAGACAAACTATTGATACAATAAACCATATGTATTGTGTTAGACTGAGCTAATAAGTCAATGACTTTACAACAGCTGAAGGTTATAAGATTTATCCAATGGAATAGAGATGAAAACTCAGGAAAAGACACTCAAATGATGAATAACAATCTTCCTTAGTTGTAACTAGTTGTAACTTGTAAATTAAAATTCCTTAGTTCTGGGTTGCTCTGCTGTTATCACCGTAAGTGATCACACTGGCATACCCCAAAAGGTTCATGCACAATGAGAGGTTTGTAATTAAATGTGATGGGTTTGTTTAGGCTACATTATGAAATATACTGTGCTACTGTCACCTGCAGAAACTGTCTATTCTGACACATGTGGTATTATACACCTGAGGACAAGGTGCTGGACTCTGCTCATTTTTCATCCATAATTTAAATACAATTATTATTACATTTCTTTACATTGATACAGATAGTAATTTGTCTAGAGGCTTTTTTTTCACTTTATTGATCATGTCCAAACATAAGCAAGAACTGTTACATTGCATTTGTACTATATTATGCATATTAGACGATGAAGACATGTGGCCACTTCACACCCGCATCCATAGCAGAGTCTCTTCAGGCTGAAGCATCAGACGACAAAACTGTGGAGCCTAAAATATTCCTGTTTCCATCCCATTGTTTTATCTTTATTTTACTCATGTTAAGAAACATTCGTCACATAAAAATGCATTAAGTCTTATAATCCAGATAATATTATTTGTTTCAATAATATATATTTGTTCATGGACAGACTGTAAGGAAAGAAAACATAATACTAATAACTTAATAAAACATACTAGTAAATAAATAATTCACTAAATAAGACTAATATTAATATTTTACAATACAAAAATAGATTGACACAGCCAATCAGGAGTACAGGTTTACGTGTTCTGACCGCCTTCTTAGTGATGTCACAATTTTGAACGCGTGTCATTGGTTAACGTGGATGTCGATCAAAACAGCTGGTCATTACGCGCCTCTGTCAAAATGATGATCAATAAATGCTTGTTTTTAACCTAAAATGGCTGAGCGAGGCAAACCTAAGGACATTTATATCATCGTGGACGCTTGGCATCACTTTCCCAAAGGACTATTACAGAAGAAGCAGGACGAGCCTCAACGGGACTCCAGCGGGCTGTGGCGCTAAGCTAGCCTGAAGAGGAGGCATTTTCCCCGGCTACAAGCTCCGCAAAGACCCGGCAGGAGTTTATCGGATCATGCACTCAAACAAGAGCATGGCAGAGCAGGAGCTGCACATTTGTGGGACGTGAAATGGAGAACTCGCCCCACGAAGACAGCGAAAGGTAAAAACAAAGCTTTAGTAAAAGTGTTTTTGCAGAGAAACGTTGTCGGAGATTTCGGAGAACTTTGGAAAACACTCGGTAAGCTCCGTAGGCTTCCACGTGAACGCGCTATATGTTATAGAATGAATTTGTAAAACGTAAATAACCAACGTCATTTTGCAGAAATACGTATTACTGGTACGTAATTCCATATTGTAAAACCTGGGGTACGTTTTTCTGAAGAGACTGGGTTGTCCTTTGTGCACTTTTACCCGGCCTCCGTCTCCCTCCTTTCTTATGACTAAGAGCTGGTCGTAACAAACGTGTGTTTCTTCTCTCACTCAATTATTTTGGATGTTACTTTCTTTGTATCTTTGTAAATAAAAGAATACATGACACGTTCATTATTTCATCCCCACATGTGGCCACTGAAAGCCTTTGTACTCCCCTCCCTCTGGAAAATGCTCTCTGATGATTGAGACCACACAGGATGGAATAGGCTTCCTAATGTGTCTGCCCAGAAAGCCAAATGCCCAGCGGACAACCTGCTGATACACGGTGTAACGGAATCACCTGCAGACAGATATTTGACCATTATCAATGCAGCTTTAAAAGGATATACAGTACGATGCAACAAAGGACCAACCTCCTGCCTGAAGGTAAGGTATGCTATCTGAAGCACATATGGGTTTAGGCAGCATCCCTCAAAACCAGGATGTTAAGCAGGGAATGGTTGTTGGTGGATGGATGCCCTCCACCAGGGCCCAGAAGGCACCCACCCCCCTGCAACACATGCTCTCCTCAGCACTGGCCATTGGCTGGCATCTTCCACACACACACCTGTCACAAATGGCAATAGTGTGTACTTTAACAACTTCATGTGTAATTGTGTCACCGAGTCATGAGCCAACTGCACACTTGGAACTAGGAGTGGGCTAATCGTGTGTGAAAGACGATGATGATCACATGACCACCCAAACCAGTCAACAATTGATCTTAACAGTCATCAAGTCATGGCTCAACTATTACTGTGCATAAAACAAAAGCCATGGCCAATGAAATTCAGACTCTGAGTAAACGAAATGGCCTATCTTATTTAAACTCAAACAAGCGTATTCATTTATGAGGGAAAGTAAAATGATTCAGTAACATGAACGCCAATCTTTCCTCCTCTGTTCCTCCTCTGTTCCTCCTCTGTCCCTCCTCTGTTCCTCCTCTGTTCCTCCTCTGTTCCTCCTCTGTTCCTCCTCTGTTCCTCCTCTGTTCCTCCTCTGTCCTCCTGTCCCTCTGTCCTCCTCTGTTCTCCTCTGTCCTCCTCTGTTCCTCTCTGTTCCTCCTCTGTCCCTCCTCTGTCCTCCTCTGTCCCCCTCTGTCCCTCCTCTGTTCCTCCTCTGTCCCTCCTCTGTTCCTCCTCTGTCCCTCCTCTGTCCCTCCTCTGTCCCTCCTCTGTTCCTCCTCTGTTCCTCCTCTGTTCCTCCTCTGTCCCTCCTCTGTTCCTCCTCTGTCCCTCCTCTGTTCCTCCTCTGTTCCTCCTCTGTCAGTAAAGTCTGCTGTAGTTCAGGGCGTGTCCAGCAGGGGGAGCCACACTCAAACTAAACGCTCTTGGCTGCTCTGACTCTTTCTCGCTCATGTCCAAGTTGACACAAAACAGAACAAAGCTCATTTTTACACAAATGGCATTTCAACAAATGGTTTACAAATGACTGTTTGATTTTCATTTTGCATCAGTGACATAAGTGTAAACATAGAAGTCATATTTTTATCTCCACAACAACTTGAGCGTTGGAACATTCAAACAGTAAATGAAAGTGGTTAGTTTACAATAAGCACATTTTCTATCAACTCCCTCATAACGTCATTACAAGTCTTTCAATTATAAATGGCGTCTGTAGGAGAAACAGTCCTGATCAAAAGTTTCAAATCACATTTTGCACGAGTGGATCTGAAGGTTCCAAACAGAAGTTCAATCTGCAACAAGAAGAAAAAAGCTTTTATAGTTCAGCACAAATAAAGTGAGTGTGTTTTTGCAGCTGATCAAAGGTTTAGGAGCACATGTGTTTAAAAGCTCATTTTCTCTCAGGTATTCACACTTTCATGACTTTGCCCTGATGCAAAGCTTTAGATGCTGTTTGGGTTGTTGACTTTTCAATCAAAGCTTTACTCATTTCTTTTGTCTCTCTCACATTTCTTCTTGTTGCAGATTGAACTTCTATTGTGATATTTTTTGCCATTTTTCAACTGGCCTTAAACGTTCGATCTGGATTCTCACACCAAAGATACTTTCTAGTTTGAAATAAAGTGTTCAATTCCACAGAAACATCAGCGTTTGTGTAAGAACTGGTCCTAGGTTTGGTGATTTCCTGAGTGCGGCCTTACCCAAATCTAAAAGCTTCTTACAACCTATAGGCCAGTGTAACGCCTCATTTGAAAGCTAAGAACTACAAACCTGCGTTGTCACTTGTTTGTTGCGTTTTCCTCCTCATTTACGCCTCATTTTCGTGGCTCTTTTTTGACGCTCTTTTCAGAAAGCTTTTAGATTTGGGTAAAGCCTGGATAATAACTGGAGAAAATGTGCTGGGTTCAGCTGGGGGTTTAGAGGTTTCACTTTAGGGGAGAGTGGGGTGAGATGAACCAGCCTTACATTTTGAAAATAAAACATTTGTATTTTCATGTGAGATTATAGGTCGGCTCTTTACATGATTTGAACTTGTAAAATAACCCACTTTTATCAAACTAAATGATTTTCACGACTCAAAGTGAATTTTCCGCCTTAAAAACAAAAAGGTCCATTTTTTCCCTCATGTCGGTCACTGTGTTTGGTGTAAAAGCAGATTCAAGTTTAGGCAGATTTCCTCTTAAATAAACACAACTCTCTTGGTGTTTTCAAAGAAGAAATAATGTGGTAAATTGAGCCTCTGCTCCAGAAGAAACAACGAATAACAAACTACGGAACATTTTAATGTACAATTCTTTTTATTTTTTAGATCAAATTTTTATTGGTTTGTGCATCTTTTCAGTTTACACTTCATTTCCATATGCAGCACAGTTTTTGTGTTTTTTCCCCTCACCCTTTGTGATAATGGCTCAGTTATGCACAGTACGTTTGCATGAACAGTTTCAAGTGGAACAAATAAATAGAAAGATATAAAACTATTTTTTTTGTGAAGAACCAACAACAAGTGGGACACAATCATGAAGTGGAACGAAATTTATTGGATATTTCAAAAAAATATTTAACAAATAAAAAACTGAAAATGTGGGCGTGCAAAATTCTTCAGCCCCTTTACTTTCAGTGCAGCAAACTCTCTCCAGAAGTTCAGTGAGGATCTCTGAATGATCCAATGTTGACCTAAATGACTAATGATGATAAATAGAATCCACCTGTGTGTAAGCAAGTCTCCGTATAAATGCACCTGCTCTGTGATAGTCTCAGAGGTCAGTTTAAAGCAGAGAGAGCATCATGAAGAACAAGGAACACACCAGGCAGGTCCGAGATAAAGTTATTGAGAAGTATAAAGCTGGGTTAGGTTATAAAAACATTTCCAAAGCTTTGAACATCTCTCAAAGTACAGTTAAATACATCATCCAGGAAGAGAAGAGTGTGGCATCACTGCAAACCTACCAAGACTCGACATTTCCAGAGTTAAAGTGCACGTGTCCTTTATTCTTTGATATTTCAGTTCAGACCTACATCACCAGCAGCAAACACCAGGAAAACAAATATCAGACAAAAACAAGATACTTTTGTCTCAGAAGAAGATTATAAATGAACACACATGAATGCACAGAAGTGACCAAGTCTCCACATTCAGGAGGGGTGAAGAGGTTAATCCAGCTGTAAATGAAGAGAAACAAGTGAAAATAAATGAGTGTCTCACAGAAAGAGAGAAAAACACACTGAGCTTTTGTCTTTTACTGTGATTTATAAACATTTCTGAGTGAAATGTTCAACTAAAGGTGAATTTATCAATAAAAGAAAGCTGTGATAGTGCGCCCTCTGCTGGAACAGCGGATCCACCACAGTATTATTTGTTCATTAAATGACTGTCTCATAGAAACACATTGAGCTTTTGTCATTTACAGGCTCTTAAGGCGAGACACATTTCTCCTTTTGTTTTATTTTATATAAATATCATTTTTTTCATTTTCAGGTTTTGGGCCAGTTCAGTCTCTGACAAACTTTCACTTGGAAACAAACAAGTCCCAAACTGCAGCTTCATGTGTCAAAATGAAGATTTGTCACTTAAAGATTTACTCTCAGCTGTCTCCTCTGTTCCTCCTCTGTTCCTCCTCTGTCCCCTGTTCCTCCTCTGTTCCTCCTCTGTTCCTCCTCTGTTCCTCCTCTGTCCTCCTGTCCCTCCTCTGTTCCTCCTCTGTCCCTCCTGTTCCTCCTCTGTTCCTCCTCTGTCCCTCCTCTGTCCTCCTCTGTTCCTCCTCTGTCCCTCCTCTGTCCCTCCTCTGTCCCTCCTCTGTCCCTCCTCTGTTCCTCCTCTGTTCCTCCTCTGTTCCTCCTCTGTTCCTCCTGTTCCTCCTCTGTCCCTCCTCTGTCCCTCCTCTGTCCCTCCTGTCCCTCCTCTGTTCCTCCTCTGTCCCTCCTGTTCCTCCTCTGTCCTCCTCTGTTCCTCCTCTGTCCCTCCTGTCCCTCCTCTGTTCCTCCTCTGTCCCTCCTGTCCTCCTCTGTCCCTCCTCTGTCCTCCTCTGTTCCTCCTCTGTCCCTCCTGTTCCTCCTCTGTCCCTCCTCTGTCCCTCCTCTGTTCCTCCTCTGTTCCTCCTCTGTTCCTCCTCTGTTCCTCCTCTGTCCCTCCTCTGTCCCTCCTGTCCCTCCTCTGTCCTCCTCTGTCCCTCCTGTCCCTCCTCTGTTCCTCCTCTGTCCCTCCTGTTCCTCCTCTGTCCCTCCTCTGTTCCTCCTCTGTTCCTCCTCTGTTCCTCCTCTGTTCCTCCTCTGTCCCTCCTCTGTCCCTCCTGTCCCTCCTCTGTCCCTCCTCTGTTCCTCCTCTGTTCCTCCTCTGTTCCTCCTCTGTCCCTCCTCTGTCCCCCTGTCCCTCCTCTGTCCCTCCTCTGTCCCTCCTGTCCCTCCTCTGTTCCTCCTCTGTCCCTCCTGTCCCTCCTCTGTTCCTCCTCTGTCCCTCCTGTGCCTCCTCTGTCCCTCCTCTGTCCCTCCTCTGTCCCTCCTCTGTCCCTCCTCTGTCCCTCCTCTGTCCCTCCTCTGTTTCCTCCTCTGTCAGTAAAGTCTGCTGTAGTTCAGGGCGTGTCCAGCAGGGGGAGCCACACTCAAACTAAACGCTCTTGGCTGCTCTGACTCTTTCTCGCTCATGTCCAAGTTGACACAAAACAGAACAAAGCTCATTTTTACACAAATGGCATTTCAACAAATGGTTTACAAATGACTGTTTGATTTTCATTTTGCATCAGTGACATAAGTGTAAACATAGAAGTCATATTTTTATCTCCACAACAACTTGAGCGTTTCTCCATAAGAAACAATGAATAACAAAGTATGGAACATTTTAATAGAATTCTATAGTTTTTGTTTATTGGTGCTTCTGGGTCAACAGAGATAAACAAATTAAAATTAAATATTACATTAAAATATTTGTGGGGGTTTTGCCAACATGTCATAATCTACAGGTTAGGAATGAAAAGAAAAATATTTATTATAATATTTTTTCTTGGATAAAATTGCTAATGTGAAACAGTAAAATGTAAAGATAAGACTTTAATGTTTGTGTCAATTTCAGCTTTAAATCCGGTGGTTCAACTTCCCCCTGGGGTAAAATGAGCCACAAGACACTTTTTTTTACCAACATCTTTAAAACCAAATATTCCAGACACATTTTGAAGAAGCAAACAACTAGAAATCCTCCCAAAATCTGTGTAAATAGTAAAATGTTGTCTCTATTTTCTGGTGTTTTGACAGAATAAGCACCAAAGCAGAAAGTGTCTCCCCTCCCTCTCCCTGCTCTGATGACAGGTTTAGTAACATGTGAGAGTTGTTTTGAGTCCGTTTGTAGGAGTTGATGTGACAGAAACATGAGTGTATTTGTGACGTTCAGCTCTAACAGCCCGTGGTCACATGAGCGGCCGCTGCTGTGGGACAAAGCGTCTGGTGCCCGGAGCGTTTTCACACACAGCATTTGCATGAGAAAGGCCTGAGCGGAGGACAAGAGCTCTCTGCTGTCACACACTCTGAGCACCCGCACCATGGACAGCCCCCAGAGCACCCAGAGCACCTTCCTGTACTTCGCCTACGGGAGCAACCTGCTGAAGGAGCGGCTGCAGCTGAAGAACCCCTCGGCCACGGTGCACTGCGTCGCCAAACTCAAGGTACGGCCCCCTCCAGCCGCCGCGTGCAAGTGTCTGTGACCAAACCAGAGTCAAACTAAAGTGTCTGTGCACATGTTGTTAAAGAGTGGAATGAAAACAAAGGAAATGACCAGATTTGGATTACAGCCTTTCCTGCTACACGTGGATACCAAACATGTCAGTATTTGTGAATGAATAAGCGTGGGAAAGACCAGGGAGCCACACAGACATGTTGGAGGACATTTTACAAATGTTTCTTTATTGCCCATTCACTGTGTGTGTGTGTGTGTGTGTGTGTGTGTGTGTGTGTGTGTGTGTGTGTGTGTGTGTGTGTGTGTGTGTGTGTGTGTGAGCTGAACTGAAGGAGACAGAGAAACACATTTCATAAACATTTCTTTAAAGTTCTGGGAAAAGACCAGTGGTGGAAGAAGTACTTGATATTCTTACTTAAGTGATTATCTGATAAAATCTTTACTTAAGTAAAAGTACATGTATTGTAAAATGTACTTCATGAGGAAAAAGTAAAAGTATTTAAGAGTTTAATGTGCAGGATTTTTCAAAATCATTTGAATCAAACCAGGTCTAAAGGAGTAAACCACAAAACCAGGTCTAAACTGGGACTAAACCAGTTCATTATAAAGAGGTCACTTTGAAAATAAAATACTTTTAACCCAATTTAAAAATGTATTGGAGTAGAAAGTACAGACAGGCTTTAAAATGTAGTGAAGTAAAAGTAAAAAGTATTCATCATAAAATGTACTTAAGTAAAGTAAAGGTACCTATAATGTGTACTTTTTACTTTGGTACTTTCCAACATTGACAAAGACATTTCCAGAGTTAAAGGTCACGTGTCCTTTATTCTTTGATATTTCAGTTCAGACCTACATCACCAGCAGCAAACACCAGGAAAACAAATATCAGACAAAAACAAGACACTTTTGTCTCAGAAGAAGATTATAAATGACGTCTGTTTGTTTTTAGTTTATTTTAGGTTTCGGGAAAAAAAACACGACTTAAAAACAGATTTGTGACTTTATTGATGAATATTTTAAAGTTACAAAGTAAAGATTATAATTTCTGCACAACTTAAAGCTCATTCCTCGACCCATAACATTCTATAAAAGACAAAACATAAAACACAATTATAATCTGTGTTTCAATGATTAAAGAAAATCAGTTTCTGCAGTAAATAGTTACAATCACAAGAACAAACAATGGTATTAAATGGAAGTGGAAAATGAAGTTTAAAGACGTCAAAGGCTGAAGATTGAACAGTTCAGTTCCCAATAGAAACTGAAGTGTTTTGTTTCCAGGTCAGTCGCTCTTATTGTGGCTTTAATTTAAGCTTTGATTCAAAGTGTTTGTAAAACACATCTGCACCTGAGCGTGAGTGAGGAGCACGAGGTTTATAATTCAAAACAATGTCAATGTATGAGAAACAAATATTATTATATAGAAAAACCTTCAGTATTAGTTCAATACAAGACACAAGGACGATCTCAAACTGTGAAGAGAAAAGCTGCTACTTTAGTTTGGGAAAATGTACAGTGTCTCCATTACAGTAAAACCCGACTCCAGCGTAGAGCGGCTGAGTGAACCTGGTCTGGACTCTGTGGAGGAGGGTCATGGTTTGGTTCTGAACGCTGTAAAACGACAGAGCCCCTGCACCGTGGTCCAGGTAAACCCCGATTCTGGACGAGATCGGACCTGAGACATCGGACTGGACTGAGTTAAAACGAAATGTATAACTGTTATTGAGTTTGTTACAGTATAAGGCCCAGGATTTATCATTGTATCCAAATCTACTTATAGTGGAGCTTTTCCTCTGAATGTCTCTGTATGAAACTGCTAAATGAACCCACCTCCCGCTCCACTCCACCTCCCAGTAACAGCGGCCCGTCAGACTCTCTCTGCTCAGGACCTGCTCCCACTTACTGAATCTGTCCTGATGATCAGGATATCTCTGATCTTCACTCATATATGTTGCTCTTCTGTTTCCATCAGTCAGTTTCAGTTCTCTGTTTGCTGTGTTTGGGTCCAGAGTGATCTCTGCTGAATACTGTAAGAAGTCCTCTCTGGTGGTGGGTTCAGCTGGTGTTGGGCTCAGAGCCAGTGTGACGTTGGTCAGTCCCTCCTCCAGACTGAGCTTTAGTTTGTCCCTGAGCTCTGACACGGCTCTGGTCACCTCCTGGAAGCAGCGGCGGGGCCCTGTCTGAATCTCTGTCCTCTGTGAGTCTGTGGACAGTGAAGGACAGAGCTGTAGAAACTGGTCCAGCTCAGAGATGTTCCTCTTCAGCTCAGTCACGTCCCGCTGCAGTTGGTCCTGAAGCTCTTGGACTTGTTTCAGTTGGGTTTGCTCCTCGGAGCGGATCTGCTGCTCCACTTCAGAGCGTCTTTTCTCCAGGAGAAGGGCCATCTCTGTGAAGCTGTCCCCACTGCGCTGCACTGCTGTCTGGGCAGAGCGGCTGATGTCCTGGGCCTCCTGCTGGAGCCTCTTCAGGTCTGTCTCTTTGAGCTGGAGGCTCTGGAGCAGCTGTTCCTGCCTCTGGGCTCTCTCCAAGCCTGAGGACACCATGTCGTGGCCCTTGTGTTGGTCCAAAGAGCAGAGGTAGCAGATGAGCTGCTGGTCGGTGCGGCAGAACATCTTCTTCACTTCGTCGTGTTGAGAGCAGATGTTTTCCTGCAGTTTGTCAGAGGGCGCCACCAGCTGGTGTTTCTGAAGCGCTGCAGCTTCATAATGAGGCTGGAGGTGGCTCTCACAGTATGAGGCCACACACTGCAGACAGGACTTGACGGCTTTCAGCTTCCTCCCAGTGCAGACGTCACAGGGCACATCCTGAGCTCCAGCATAGCAGCGGTCAGCAGGGGGCGCTGTGAGGCCAGACTTCTTCAGCTGCTCCACTAAACCTGCTAACATGATGTTTTTGACCAGCACTGGCCTGGAGCTGAAGCTCTCTCTGCATTCAGGACAGCTGTAAACATGCTTCTCGTCCTCTTGGTCCCAGTGGTTTTTCACACACTTCATGCAGTAGCTGTGTCCACAGGGAACAGTCACTGGATCCTTCAGTAAATCCAAACAGATGGGACACGTAAAGTCCTCTTGGTCCACGGCTTTCTGCGCCATTTCTCTCTCGACAACAGCCTGAGTCTGACTTTAGAGAGTGTGTGGGAGGGAGGAGGAACCAGGAAGCTCAGAGCGAGGCTGAGTCTGACTTTAGAGAGTGTGTGAGAGGGAGGAGGAACCAGGAAGCTCAGAGCGAGGCTGAGTCTGACAGAGGGAGGGGCAGGAAACGGCTGAGTCACTGTCAGTTTATTTTAGCTTTTGCTTGGCGCGTTCCCACACCTGACGTGAAGTTAAATACAGGATTTCACTCAAACTATGGAGGCAGGAAGTTGTTTTTCTCCTTTTATTTTCATTTAATCATCCGTTGGTTGATTATTTAGGTAAAAAACCTTTGTGGAAACACAGAAAAATACCCAATATAAGTAAAAATACAGATTTACAGACAAGTATTATTTAAATGCAAAACCCAGGCACATATTTGTTACAGGTATCAGGTTACATAATCAAAAGCACTTTCAACCATGTAGCTTTTACAGCATTTCATTAATGAATTACAGATACATATTTGTGATTTTAGAACATTTTACCCTTTGATTTTATAAATGTTTTAGCCTTTAAAGGATTTAACTTTTATTCCGGCAATTATGAATGCTTAACTTTTTATCCAACTTGTAAATATGTATGACTTACTCAGTACTTTTTAACCCACTGCATTATTTATGCTTTTTATAAGTTTTACAAATGATCTGATGGTTTAGTAAACAGTGATGAATTACTTAGGACTTGCTAACAATGTCAAACTGTACTTTACATAACCCACGAGATCTGCCTTAAACCTGTGTAAACCTTTTCCACACAACATAAACAAATCAATATTTACAAAGTGCTGCCGAACGCAGCATTAGCACAACAGGAACACATAGCCT
Organism: Neogobius melanostomus; assembly: GCA_007210695.1. Classification (NCBI taxonomy): domain Eukaryota; kingdom Metazoa; phylum Chordata; class Actinopteri; order Gobiiformes; family Gobiidae; genus Neogobius; species Neogobius melanostomus. The sequence goes on from VHKM01000184.1 coordinate 353,378, forward strand.
CACTTTCAACATAAACGAAAGCACACGCTGGCGCTTACCGGCAGTCTCTTCAGCTCTTTAAAAGTGAGAACCCGGTCCCGTCAGTGTTTGTGTTGGTTGAGTCTTATTGAATTTGCGGAGCTTCCCCGTGCTCCTGCCGTGGTGTTGACAGTGGAGTGAATGAGCGTCACAATGAACAGTCCGGATGTGTGCACCTGATTGCAAATTGGTTCTGCCTAGACTCAGGTGAGGGGCGGAAACCAGATGGGGAGGGCGGAGGAGACGGCTGAGTCACCGCTCAAACATGTTTATTTCTCACAGAGACGTTGTTCTGGAAACAAATCTCCAAATCAAGTTTAGGCAAAGTCTATGTGAAAAGTACAGCTTTATCTGAGATCACTGCAGAAAACTTTAACCAATGTCCAACAACTGACAGATGGACTTGTGTCAAAAGTCACTTTTAAATTGGAGTGAACAATGAACTTTAGAAACATTAAGTCCACAGTTAATGTTGAACAGTTTGCAGGCGACACTTGTGCCCAATCGTATTGACAGAGAGGAGCCGAGTGTCAGAGAGAGAAGTGTTTAAACTAGACAGACGGGTTGGTTCAGCTGCTTCAAATCAGTACAATGGAAACACATGACAAAGCTCTGCAACACTGGAATCAATAAAAGTCACAAAACATTTTCAATCTGACATTTATTCATCAAGTGTTTGCAGTTTTATAATATTATATAGTTTTAAGGCCAGACGCCGCAGGTGAATAGGGGAAAAATGTAATATAGAGAAATCACTTTGAAACTTCTGCTGAACATCACTGATATGAATATGAGACACAAATGTGTTGCAAGTTTTCTGTCACTTTATGTTTTCAGATAAAAATAAGGTGTTTTTTTGCATAATGGAGCGACTAAAGTTTAGTCCCTTTGTCTGCACATGCGCCCTGTGTATATTTCTCCCGTCTTTAGCCGCTGCTGTCTCCCACAAAGGAAATGACCATGTTTGGATTACAGCGTCATCTCGGTCACAGCCTTTCCTGCTACACGTGGATACCAAACATGTCAGTATTTGTGAATGAATAAGCGTGGGAAAGACCAGGGAGTCACACAGACATGTTGGAGGACATTTTACAAACTTTTCTTTATTGCCCATTGACATTGTGTGTATTTGTGTGTGTGTGTATATTTGTGTGTATTTGTGTGTGTTTGTGTGTGAGAGAGAGGAACACATTTCATTTCACTTGTTTAAAGTTGTGGACAAAGACATTTCCAGAGTTAAAGTGCACGTGTCCTTTATTCTTTGATATTTCAGTTCAGACCTACATCACCAGCAGCAAACACCAGGAAAACAAATATCAGACAAAAACAAGATACTTTTGTCTCAGAAGAAGATTATAAATGACGTCTGTTTGTTTTACTTTATTTTAGGTTTGGGGAAAGAAAACACGACTTAAAAAAAGATTTGTGACTTTATTGATGAATATTTTAAAGTTACAAAGTAAAGATTATAATTTCTGCACAACTTAAAGCTCATCCCTCGACCCATAACATTCTATAAAAGACAAAACATAAAACACAATTATAATCTGTGTTTCAATGATTAAAGAAAATCAGTTTCTGCAGTAAATAGTTACAATCACAAGAACAAACAATGGTATTAAATGGAAGTGGAAAATGAAGTTTAAGAGTGGAATGAATGTCAATGTCAATGTCAGCCATGAGGGCCTGTTTCTTAGCTGTTCCAGCTTTGATCAGAAGACGGCTCTTTGACCAATCAGAGGAGAGAATCCTCTGTGGTTACAGAGGAAGAGGAGCAGAGAGGAAGAGGAGCAATTATCAGTTTATTTATAGCCCCCCTGTCCCCAAGTCACCACCAGCCGCCACTGACAGTTTCACATATTTATAATACTACAGTATATGTCATAACTTTGAGTTTTTAATAATTGCTCTGGTGGATTTATAGCACAGACAGGGAGAGATGGCAGGGACAGGGACAGAGTGAGGACAGCACAGACATGGAACAAGAAACAGGTAAGAAAATAGTAGAGAATGATAGTGATAATAATATTACCCGTATGTATTATTGAAGAAATTAGGCTTTTTAATTAGGCATAAACAAGGATTACAATATACACTATATAATATAACTGTAAGAACCTTTTTTTTTTTTAAACATAATATTTTACAATATGTATGTGATACTGAATGATGTTGCTCATTAGCACAAAGAGGGAGAGATGACACAGAGCGGGACAGAGGCCAGAATGAGGACAGCACAGACATGGAGCCAGAAACCGGTCAGACCTGCCTGCTCAGTGTTTGTTTTTAGTTTGGATCGCTAACATGATACAGTACACTGCAAAAAGTGCTGCAGCTTCAATAGCCCTGCAGTTTGTTCAGTTACAGTGGAAAAAGTGGGGTCAATTGTGAAAAGGGAAAGTGTTTATAAAGTTTCTACAAATTGGAAGTAAAAGTATCTGGTGCAAGACTAGACTTGACTGGTGTAGTCTTGGTTTTAGACTTTATTTTGTCTGTCTTAGTTTTGGAGTAAATCTGTGCAACTTTAGCTTAGTCCATGTTCATATGAGCCATTTGCTTTTTTATTGATGGTTCTGATTCTGTTCTGAATTAATCCTGGTTTAGTCCTGAGTGAGTCCTGGTTTAGTCCTGAGTGAGTCCTGGTTTAGTCCTGAGTGAGTCCTGGTTTAGTCCTGAGTGAGTCCTGGTTTAGTCCTGGAGTCTGGTTTAGTCCTGAGTGAGTCCTGGTTTAGTCCTGAGTGAGTCCTGGTTTAGTCCTGAGTGAGTCCTGGTTTAGTCCTGAGTGAGTCCTGGTTTAGTCCTGAGTGAGTCCTGGTTTAGTCCTGAGTGAGTCCTGGTTTAGTCCTGAGTGAGTCCTGGTTTAGTCCTGAGTGAGTCTGGTTTAGTCCTGAGTGAGTCCTGGTTGTTGAAAAATAAAAACCTTGTTATGATTTTCTGTTATTTTCCTTGAGACTTTAGATCAGATGAGATGATTTCTTATATTACATGCGGCTCGCCGGCAAATTACATTAAACACGTTAGAACTACATTTCCCATGAGGCACCGCGCGGTAGCGCTAATGTTACTGCGGACGCGAGAATGACAACATCAGACAGAGGAAGAGAGATGCAGATGATTTATCAACTTTTTTCAACAAAGAAACGGACTAACAGCAGCGGACTGTGAGAGGAGCTTCTGAAACAGGTGGAGACTGTCAGAACACGAGGGAGAAACTTTAGTTGTTCAGCTAAACATGTGGCCTAAACATGTGGCCATACCGCCTTTGCTCTGCCCAATCCCGTCAGATCTTGGAAGCTAAGCAGGGAAGGGCCTGGTTAGTACTTGGATGGGAGACCGTTTGGTAACACCAGGAAGCCTAGCGAATGTAGTGTGTGAGTGAGTGGTTGGTGGTGGTCGGAGGGGCCGATGGCGCAAACTGGTAGCCTCGCTTCTGTCAGTCTACCCCAGGGCAGCTGTGGCTACAATAGTAGCTTACCACCATCAAGTATGGAGTGAATGAATAATGCAATGTAAAGCGTCTTTGAGTGTCCAGAAAAGCGCTATATAAAACCGATGCATTATTATTATTATTATTAAACATGTGCTGGAAAAGTTACAGCACTGCAGCCTGACAATAAGCACCTTTACCATCTTTACCTTTATGACTTTGCAAAGTGAACACATCGTAATTAGTGTTTAAAAGCGTCACAACAGTAAAGTGAGGAGCCTTTTCTCTCCATCTCTCTCTCAGCATTATCATGTCAATGAATTTAATCTTAAGGACACGTGTGAACACATGATCCATAGTTACATTAAAAACAGAGAATATGGAAATGTATAAAAATACTGCAAATAATTACAGCAACATTGATAGTATGAAAAATATAAGCCCCATCCATTCTCAAACTGTAGGTCAGAAAAAGGCCTGAGGCCACTGACTCCACATTATTTACATGAGGTGAAGCTTATTGCTAGAGCTCATTATCAGCTCCAGTCTCTGGTTGGGCCTTAGTTTCTACACTCAATTAAAATGACATTTGAATTACATGTTGCATTTCTTTTTAAACAAAATGAGATTAATTACAAAAACACTAATTGTCTAAGTCTGTAATTTCTCATTTAGAAGCTCAGCAAATGTTTGGCCGATTGTAAACCTCTGGAAGCTTCAAACTGTGCAGATAGTTAATGTACAGTCTATTTTAAGGTGTATTACAGAAAACAATAAAAAGTTGCTAAATCATAATTGACTTAATAAAAAGGCTTTGTCTGTTGCCCCCGACCAACACTGGGTTTGCATTTGTGGCCCCCAGTCCAAATGTTTGAGACGCCTGATATAAAGTAACAGTAAATAAAGCAAGATAAATAAATATAATAAATTAGTACAAATTGGGAGTGTTTTAAAATGGTGTATTTTAAGAGTAAAGTAATAATAATGTAGCATATGTTCTAATTTTTATCATTGTCTAATAGGAGATTAAAATAGAATATGCTCATCTATGAATGAGAGAGTGAATGGGTGAGTGGATCCTTGCTGTAAAGCGCTTTGAGTGCCTAATGTAGGTGGAAAAGCGCTATATAAGTTGAGTCCATTTACCATCTAAAATACACCAGACTGCACTAAATTACATCTGTGGAATTCAAAATTTCCTGGGAGAGACCCCCAGACCCCCCACATAAATATCATTTTACCTTATTACTTAAACCCCTGACTGCGGCCCTGCTTGCACAGACTTTTAAAAAGAAATACAATTATTAGTCCTTATTATTATTTATGAGGCTACAGTCCTGCACTGTAACTTCCAACTCATTGCACTTACTTGGAATAAGTTGTAAACCCGATGCATAATTATTAAGCCAAATGTTAAGCCATGATTACTAGTAATACTAGTATGATTAAGAGGGATTTCACAGTATTCATTACTTATGACACAAGTTCTGATTTCCAGACATGTTAGTGCTGACAACTGGGAATTCCTAGTACTGATAACTTTTGTTACTTAAATATGGTCTTAACCTGTACTATTATTCTTAGTAATGGTTACTGGAATATTCCTGTTCCCTTTATGTTTTATTTCTTATTCCCATTAATTAAGTTAAATAAATGTTGTAAAAAAGCAAAAAAAAGTATAGTTATAAAGTCAATTTATTTAACATTGAACAGTGTAAAACACTTACATTTTAAGGTGCAGTTAATGATAGAACATTTCAATTTCTGCAGTTATAGTTTACATCAGTCCAAACAGGTGGATTAGTTTGTACTGAGCTGATGAAGCCGAGGAGCTGAAGTGTCTCAGAAGGTTCCACAGACTCTGTACATGCAGCAGGTTCTGCAGACTCACAGCAGGAGGAAGGGCATCTTTGTAAATCACTGTCAAAGCTCACTCCTCAAAGTCTTCATCAGCGTGGTCAGATTTCTGTAAGACATACTATAGAACACAAATACTTTAGTCGTGAGTCCCTATGGCAAGACCAAAACCTACAGATTAAATGTTGCTTTGTCTCATCCAAACATCTCAGCTCTGACTCTGTCTCACCTCAGTGTGTTCAGCTCCAGTCTCAGCAGATCCTTCCACAGCTGCAGTCTTCAGTCTGACACTGAACACATAAAACCATCACAAATGTTATTTCACATCCAACTTAAGGCCAATTTGTCCAAATATAACGATTAGTGCCGTCTTACCTACTGCCTGGATGCAAAGTTGGTCTCAAAGTTTTCCCGCCGTCTGGAGCCGGTGCCCGTGGACCGCTGACCCGCCGTCTGGAGCCGGTGCCCGTGGACCGCTGACCCGCCATCTGGAGCCGGTGCCCGTGGTCCTCCGATGCTCCGTCCGGAGCAGTGTCCGTGGTCCACTGATCTGTCGTCTGGAGCCGGTGCCCGTGGACCGCTGACCCGCCGCCTGGAGCCGGTGCCCGTGGACCGCTGACCCGCCGCCTGGAGCCGGTGCCCGTGGACCGCTGACCCGCCGTCTGGAGCCGGTGCCCGCGGTCCTCCGATGCTCCGTCTGGAGCAGTGTCTGCGGACCGCTGATCCACGAGACAGTGCCCGTGGTCCACTGATCTGTCGTCTGGAGCCGGTGCCCGTGGACCACAGTTCCGCCGTCTGGTGCCGGCTCCCAGACCTCTTAGCCTTCCTAGATGATCGACCTCACATGTATCTGTTCGTCTTCTGCCGTGTTCGTAATTTTCCCCATTGTCATATCCGCTCTTCTTTGGGGATCGAGTGGGCAGGTAGATGTATCATTCATTCCGACAACACTGCAGCCGCCGATATTATCAACACAGGACATTCCTGCTGCCCCGTTATCTTGCAGCCAGGTTCACCCCCGTCTCTATGATTAATCCGTTTTGAGTGCAGATGCTTGGCGCCAAACTCCGACATTCACCCTACGCCGGTTCCTCCATTTTTAGCACGGTCTACCTTTAGATCCGTCCCTCTCTCATCAGAATGTTGTCTCCCAAGGGCCATTCTCTAGCTTCAGTCTGGCTGTCTTCGTACCACACGGGATGGAACAGCTTCGAGTCATTTCTTCATATTCATCGCATTCCTCCCGGTGCTGATTGCCCCGCACCGTCTCACACTCACAACATTCTACCAACGCGATCTCCACTCATCATCTTGCCCGTTGCATAAGCTCTATATGTTCCAGTTACTTCACCCCCGCAGTCTACCTTTCTTCAGAGCGCATGTTCCTTTGGGCTTTCGGGTTCTGCGATGTTCCGGATATGCACCGTAATTCAGCTCATATTCGTCCGAGGTTATAGACACTGCCATTCATGCTTCCGACTCGCCAATTGCACTCGGAGTGCAGGAGTTGACAGATCTGCTGGGCCTTCTTCCCAATCTCACCATTCCACCTCGATTCTTCCATCAGCTTACAAACCTCCGCTTAAGTGCATTTCGCTACTTTTGCATCTATAATCTTTCCACGACTCTCCGTTCCTTACCAAAGCTTGGAAGATGGCATCGAGACTCAGGTGCAGCGGAAGCCACCGGGGCAGGCCTTCCCGACCATCAAATCCAGACACTCGGTCGTTGGTCCTCCGGGGCTTATTACTCTTACAATCGCCACAACCTCGACGATCTACGTCAAGCTCATTCAATTTCGTGATCTTAATTACTATTTTTGGGGGTCTGAAGAGCTGGGCTTATCGAGACGGCGTCCCCCATCCAAAGTCTCGCCCAGTTCAATATACATTCCTAACTCAATAAATATTTAATTCACACTTGTTGTGGCGTGGTCCTTGCTAGTGAAATGAGAAATAAAACAGGAAAGGTCCTGTTTTCTGCTGTTTCAGCTTGATGATACACTGAGGGCTGTTGAACACTTCTCTTTTGAATTCAAAACAGTTCAGAGCAATCTGATTGGCTGATTCTGTAAATGTGACATATGACCTGAACCAATCCCAGGCAACATAAGTTATAGCTTAGTTTTGTCCATTACGGTTACTAGACAGTTAGTGGGAGGGAGGAGGAACCAGGAAGCTCAGAGCGAGGCTGAGTCTGACTTTAGAGAGTGTGTGGGAGGGAGGAGGAACCAGGAAGCTCAGAGCGAGGCTGAGTCTGACTTTAGAGAGTGTGTGAGAGGGAGGAGGAACCAGGAAGCTCAGAGCGAGGCTGAGTCTGACTGAGGGAGGGGCAGGAGACGGCAGAGTCACCGCTCAAACATGTTTATTTCTCACAGAGACGTTGTTCTGGAAACAAATCTCCAAATCAAGTTTAGGCAAAGTCTATGTGAAAAGTACAGCTTTATCTGAGATCACTGCAGAAAACTTTGACCAATGTCCAACAACTGACAGATGGACTTGTGTCAAAAGTCACTTTTAAATTGGAGCGAACAATGAACTTTAGAAACATTAAGTCCACAGTTAATGTTGAACAGTTTGCAGGCGACACTTGTGCCCAATCGTATTGACAGAGAGGAGCCGAGTGTCAGAGAGAGAAGTGTTTAAACTAGACAGACGGGTTGGTTCAGCTGCTTCAAATCAGTACAATGGAAACACATGACAAAGCTCTGCAACACTGGAATCAATAAAAGTCACAAAACATTTTCAATCTGACATTTATTCATCAAGTGTTTGCAGTTTTATAATATTATATAGTTTTAAGGCCAGACGCCGCAGGTGAATAGGGGAAAAAATGTAATATAGAGAAATCACTTTGAAACTTCTGCTGAACATCACTGATATGAATATGAGACAAAAATCTGCTGCAAGTTTTCTGTCACTAAAAATAAGTTGTTTTTGTGAATAAAAATTGACACAATTACAGATATTTTCACAGAGAAAATGTAAATAATGGACAGACCTAGATTTAAATGTTTGGTTTTACTTTGTGACATATTAGTTACAAAGTTTTTTTCAGCAGGATTTTGGATCTTGTTTAGTTTTGTTTTGTGAAAAATTCCTCCTTGTTTTTGAGATGTTGTTAAAGAGTGGAATGAAAACAAAGGAAAATAAAGCCGCAAGCGGCGATTATCGGCCCTCGCCGACCGCCCTGCCTAAAGCAAGGGGGCGCTTCGCGCCCTTTTGTCTCCCTCAATCTAAAATGATGGTATTTGCCTTTATGTTTGTTTTTTACTTTTTTCCCTAAGGTCTTAGTTTGAGGATTTGTATCACACTATATCTGCAAACTGAAGCATATTTTTACATTTTACTGAGGGTCTAACCTGAAGGAGCCGTCAATAATCACAGCCAGATTTCTGACTGCTTCTTCTCTCTTTAGATCCAAGTTCTGATGCTGTTGGTCCAGGGACAGCGTTAACCTCTGAAGCCCCGCCTGAACCCAGCACATGTTCTCCAGTTCGGCTTTACCCAAATCTAAAAGCTTCTTGACAAAAGCCTCAAAATGGCCACAAAAATGCAACACTTTTGTCACTTTCTTGTCACTTTCTATTTCTCTGCTGTTGTTCCTTTGTGGCTTTTTTGTTGCATTTTCGTTGTAGCTTTTTCATCCTGGTTTTCGTCTCACTTTTGTTGCTCTTTTTGGAGAAGCTTTAGATTTGGGTAAATCCAAACAGTAGAAACTGTGCTCGGTTCAGGACGGGGTGAAGAGGTTAATCCGGCTGTAAATGAACAGAAACAAGGCAAGTTTATTTGTAGAGCACAATTCATACACAAGGCAATTCAAAGTGCTTCACAGTCGCATCAAATGACAAGAAAACAGATCAAATCAATAAAACATCAACATAAAGTGAATCAATGACAGTCAAAGGCAAGAGTGCAGTACTTTGAGTTTTCATATGCACGGGTAAAAAGAGCTGTTTTCAGCCTGGATTTGAACATTGTCAGAGTTGAGGCCTGTCTCACATCCTCATGAAGACTGTTCCAGATTTGAGCTTTAGCCTCAGCGTGTTTAGTCCTGACTCTGGAACCACCAGGAGACCCCTCCCTGAGATGGTTCATACGGCTCTAACATGTCAGAGATGGACTTTGGTGCTAAACCATGAAAAGACTTGTTTTTAAATTCTACGTATTTATTCATAAATATTATGACAATGTGAAAGTATCAGAGTATTCAGAACACAGTACTCTGATGAGACAAAGTAACGGAATACGTTACAAAACGTAACATTTTAAGGCAAGTATTCAGTAACTAATTACAGTTTCAAAGTATTCTCCCCAACACTGCCTGGGCCAGAGTAACATTTGAAAGCTAAGGCCTAAAAAACTGATCTTTCATTTTATTTTTATTTTTGATTTATTATTTCAAACAATAACATATAACATTTGGCAGGAGATTTTCCAGGTCAAGAGGATGTCAAAGAATTATTAAACCAAACCAATAACAGAATATTGATAAGCAAACAGGCCAAAAGAGAATAAGATATAAAATTGAAAAATAAAAATATACCACAAAACCAAGAAAAAAGAAAATACACAAAATAATAATAATAATAATGAGACAAAGAGCAATGGAAAAAGCAGCAGACAGACTTTCCAGCTATAGATGCATTCACTGACAATCAGTAATACACTAATACTAGCAGTTATAATAATAATAATAATAATAATAATAATAATAATAATAATAATAATAATAATAATAATAAAGCAGGATTTTTTAAATTTTTTTTTCATGATCCAAACTGATCTTATTCCTCTTATTGTTGCCGCGTTGTCACTTTTTACATGTTTCTGTTTCTCTTTTGTTGCTTTTTCATCCTGGTTTTTCTCATTATTTTGACACTTTTTAAAGAAGCTTTAGATTTGGGTAAATCCAAACAGTAGAAACTGTGCTCGGCTCAGGACGGGGTTAAGGGTTAATCCCGGGGTAAATGAACAGAAACAAATAAGTGAAAATAAGTGAGTGTTTCATAGAAAGAGAGAAACACACTGAGCTTTTGTCTTTTGCTGTGAGTTATACATATTTCTGGGTAAAATGTTGGACTAAAGGTGAATGTATCGATCAAAGAAAGCTGTGATAGTGCGCCCTCTGCTGGAACAGCGGATCCACCACAGTATTATTTGTTAACGTATTTTAAACCCAAACCTTTTGTCTCTGGGGCCAAAATGAAAATGTGCCTGTGGGTCAAACATGAAACACACAGAACTGCAAATAAGAATAGTTACTTTATTTATTTATATTCTTACATCTGCAAATAACATGCTACATTAAAACTAATGTTCACTCTGGCAAAAGCCGAGTTTTAGTCAAACAGAATCAACTAATGCAGCCACAACATTGCAGCAATTCAGTGCAGAATGTAAACTTCTTTAATAATACATTGTGTACCTTACAGGCAGCATAAAAAACACACATTCTAAATACAGTACAAGACCCAGAAGGTCTGACCATAACATTACAGGAGAAGTTTAACTGAGGACTATGTGGGATGAACAGATCTTTAGTGCAGAATGTGCTGATGGAGTCTACTGTAAGAGATGATTTCAGAGTCTGGGGGCAGAGGAGGCTCATGGTGGAGGGACAGAGGAGAGAAGCAGAGGAGGAGCAGAGTGAGCAGGGTGTAGGTCTGAAGGAGATCTGACAGGTGGAGGTGGAGAGGTTATGAAGTGCTTTAATGGTGAGGAGGAGAAGGAGACCGGGAACCAATGAGGCTGTTTGAGGAGAGGAGTAATGTGCTGGGTAGGAGGAGTTTTAGTGATAATGCAGCTGCGTCCTGAACTATTAACAGGACAGACTGTACACCTGGCGTATGGTGCGCTCAAATCCTACACCAAGTCAGGAGCAGTGGCGCCTCCAGAAATTGTTCATAGGGGTGGCCAGATGGGGCCACTTAAAATCTTGGGGTGGCAAACCAAAACACGAAACAAAAAGCGTTGTGATGCTGGCCGTCCTCTCTCCAGCATAACAGGCCAATATCAGTGTAAAGCTTTTGTGAAAAAAGCAACAAAAATGTGTCGACAGCGCAGCAACAACACACGGAAACACAACGAGGAAAAATCTTAGATGTGTTTTGTAGGTCTTAGCTTTCAAATGAGGCGTTACACTGGCCTGTAGGAGCTTTTAGATTAGGGTAAAGTGGAACTGGAGAAAATGCGCTCTGTTCAAGGGGGTTAAGAGGTTAACAGCCTATAAATTCACATTTTACACAGAAATATTTGTAAATGACAAAAGCTCACCTCCATCATGGACAAGTTCAACACCTCCCACCCACTGCACAGGACTGTAGAGGAGCTGAGCAGCTCTTTCAGTGGCAGACTGAGACACCCTCAGGTCCTTCATCCCCACTGCTGTCAGACTGAACAACAAGACTCTAAAGTAACACGTGCAATAACCACTTTATAAACCACCTGCACTATGACTGTAAACCTGCACGGCTAATACTGACTTTTTAATTATAGTCTGTTTATTTTTATTCTTTGTAAAGTTTGTGTAGTCATTGTATATAAGAGACCTCTCTTTACTCTTTAACTGTTTGCACATTTCCTGTGTGTCCTGCTCACCCTGAGTGTTTCTGAGCTGAATGTAACTTTATTGAATACCGGTACTTTGAAACCTGCAGTATTGTAAATGTTTTGTTTGTTTTTTCACTTCTCACTTTATATTCAATATATTCACTTTAAATGTACATCATCAATTCCTTGTCTTTTATTTTCTGCCCTCCAGTAGCCGATCCCAGTTTCTTCTGATACTTGCCCACTAGGATCTTTTAATATTATTTGGTAACAATTTATACTCTGGTATTAATTGTTTGTTAATAGTTTATCTGATAGTTTTGTAACGCCTTCCACCACAGGTACCGAGAGATCACCAGGACCAAGAATGAGACCATGAGGATTAAGTTGTTTTTAGGGGTTTTATTACAAAAGGAAGTATAGCTGATAGAAGCTTGGTGGCATTTGTTATGCATACGGGGGGAGAGTCCACTGTTGGTAGTTCACAAGGGTTACTGCATGTTCTTGCCAGGGGTCCAGGCTGCGTCGGCTCGCTCTGCTCTGGCTTCCGGGTCCTAGCCACCGGTCAGGTACTGTGACCCCAGTGTTCCCCATGCCCACTCAGCAGAGCGGCCGACTGGTCTTCAGACTGGCCTGGACCCCGGCTGGACAGAGGACACAAGAGTGAATGAGATGAAACATAAGCTTTCACAAAAAACATTACAAACTTCACATAAAAGCTAAAGTAACACATTTACTTTACTGGTACAAACCAAATTTTACTTTAGCATACAGCAAGCACAAGCTACTTCACATGACTCTCAAAAGACAAACTGACCTGGACAGAGGACACAAGAGTGAATGAGGGAGAGGAAATGGTTCAGCTGGTTTTAAACATGTAGCCCCACCCTTCACACCTGCCAACTAATTAAATCAAACATGGCCATTGGCCCACAGCAAAGGAAAAAAATACAAGCAAGGAAAACCACACCCAAAATTAAAGAGGCAGTGCAGGAGGACCCAGTTCTACCATGTTACAGTTTATCAGTCTGTGGATTAACTTTGATCATGTCGGTCACAGGAACAAGGTTCTTTTCGATCACCAGTAACAACCACTGCCAAGAAACAGACCCAAGCCAATAACGAAAGCGTTCCCAATAAAAAAGTCTTTGTACTAAAAGGGTTAATTTAAAATACAAGGTTTTAAAATAAAAGACTAAACGTAAAGCTAATCAGTCCATGGAGGGCCCCTCCCGATGGTCTCGCCCCGCTTGACACCCGCCCGGCGCCGAGTGATCCGGGTTCCGGTGCATTGAGCCCACGTCTCCAGCTCACCCAGGCTCTGACAAACAGGCAGAAGGAAGGACACTCCAGCGCCGGCCCAAGGCAAACCACGCACACTGGGCAGTAGTTAGTTCACGTTCCTTCACTTATCTGTTAGAGCGCGTTGAAAGCAGGCCCTAGGGATGGCCGTCTTGAACCCCGGGATTGGACACTGTGTGGAAGTCTCATGGCACATGCGTGTTGAAACACTGCTCCAAAACAAGGTTCAAACCGCACATGTCACGTGACTGGATCTGAGAAACGTTTCATGAAACGCTGCTGTTCTGCAAGTGTTTCACTAGGGGGCACCTGTGCCCAACACGCATTTGACTGACAGGAGTTTCAACGAACCACAGACCAGCGCACCTGTCTCAACCTGTCTCCCATAAAGTTTAAAAGACGTCAGCACATCTGTCCCATGTGGGTTTTGTGAGAGGAGAGAGAGAGCAGCGATTTTGTGATAGTGATTCTTGACAGTGACATACTTCATTTTGAGGATAGATATTTATATTTAGGTTTGTATTCAGGTGACAGTTAGACATTACACTTTACAACTTAGTCAGGCTATACATACACTAACACATAGTTAGCATAGTAATATATTCATAATACACGCACACACTGCACATCCATATACATTCATTAGGTTATATTAGGTTAGGTTAGAGACAGGTTAGAGATGGAGGCTCCACGCAAGAGAAGCCGCCTGATGAAAAGTGGATTTATTTCAAACACATTTAGATTTCATCAGAAGCACTGAATTCAAACTTATGACACATATGTACTTGTGGACGTTTTAATAGTTTTTGAATTTTAAAATACTATGATCATTATTATTATATTATTATTATTATTAGTAGTATAGTAGTAGTAGTAGTAGTTAGGAGTAGTAGTGTAGTAGTAGTTGTAGGAGTAGTAGTAGTAGTAGTAGTAGGAGTATAGTAGTAGTAGTATTGTAGTAGTAGTAG